>CM074787.1:13248104-13297122 GCA_037355745.1 Pseudo-nitzschia multiseries | reverse complement strand
GTCCACCCCAGCTGCGTCTTCCTGGAAGATACCCAGGCCGCCAATGGCTTGTGCGTCGAAGATATCCAGAAGGAGGGGGAGGAGTTGCGCCCCTTTGGCCTCCGTGAAGAGGGTGTAGATGGCTTGGTAGATGTCTTGCCTAGCAAGGGCTTCTCCAAAGGGGCCCGGCCCTTGGAAGAACTCTCTGTAACTCATTGTCGTGTAGTTAGCCGGTAGTCGCGTTAGTAGATGGATCAAACCAAGATACTGAGGAGGAGTTAGCAGGGGAGGCGACTGAATAGCTTGTACAGGGACGATGATCTTGTAGGTGCGTTGGGCCTGGATTGTAGCCGGAACTGGGCTTGTAGGGCACGTTGTTCTAGTAGGTGCATTGGGTGGCTGAAAGCTGGGATCGGTGACACGTTCAAGATACTATAGGCGCGTTGTCGTTGGCCGCGTGTTGAAGGATGGGGGGGCGGCGGTTTTGATACTCTCCTCGTAGACACGCACTAAACAAAGATAGAGTCCTTGCGTCGGCCCTTGTGTGACGGCGGCAGACGATGTGGTTAGGTAGGCACGTTGGGCCTTCCGGTGATCCTCACATTGGGAGGAATCAGTACGATAGATGACTACCGGACCAAGATAGGCTTGTACGGGTACAATAGGGAAGACTATTGGACCTGGACGTATAAGCCTTTCACTTATTCTACTACTAATCGTTTTAGGAGCAAAAAGAGTGAGCTGTAGGCTTGGTTCTTGTTGGAGGGAACCTTTACCGGCTTGTTGGTGCTTTCCCTGTAATTTTGCTGCTTACAGTGGATTGCTGCATGCGGTGAGGAGTGATCGTAGAGTTCGTACCTACGTTGGTGATACAGGGAGATCTTGCATACTCAAGGGTGTTCTTTGGTTCGTACGTGAGTCGTACGTTCCACGTGGCACTACCATTCCTTTCATTCGGTTCGCTACATCAATTGCGCGAGGCGCAAAATTGTGGAAGATTTAGAGGAGTACAACAACTGTCCCGTTCCTTGTGGGGCATGGGGACGTGTGAAACACTAACTCTGCAACTCTGTAAGGATTCTCCATGGTACAATTGGTACAAATTAAGTGCAAAAAATAGAACAAAAATGAAGTAAAATATCACCTAAAGACGTCCGTACATTCGAAAAATGTACTCCTTAGAAAGTAACAAAACAACAAAAACGGCATTTCCTTTGTTGAACCTACAGATTGTGATCCACGCCAAAATTAATTAAGGGGTGAGTGTCAACCCAAAAAAAAAGACATTTCCTGCAACGCCGTTGCAGAAAATGGAAAAACAATAAATACGAGAATGTACGGAATGATACGGTACAGTACGGTAGGGTAGGGAACATCAAAATGTTCAGGTCCGCGCCAAAGTTTTGAGGACACCACATTCCAGAATATCACGGCACGCGTGAACAAAAGATAGGCAGGCACCAGTAAAACAACAATCACAAGTAGTACAATTAATAGTAATACAGCACTTCCCGGGAGACAGCAAATCAAGCAATTACAGCGCGTACAGTATGAATGAAAAAAACATGCCAAACGCTTCCTTCAAACAACATTATCATCATAAAACTAGCGCGCCAAATCAATCAAAGGAAAAAACGGTAAGTTGAGGTGCACAATTTAACAAAGAAATAATGGTACAACTTAGTAGTTGCAGTCCGATGACAGGTAAAACCGTTGTTACCAATAACACAAACAGCCCGCACAGCAGTGTATTGGGAAGTGACTGAACAAACACAAACAATAGCCAAACATATAGAACCACAGACAGTAGCAACAGAAACAAAAGAATCCGATAATGATAACTTGGAAAACAACATTGTCAAACACGTCAAAGAAACAGCGTTCAGGAAATTTAAATTCCCGCCAGAGAATACATTTGTGAAGGCAACGATATTCAAAATTGTAAAACAAGCAAATAACAATGAAATACCAAATACGATCAATATAAAGGAACAAAAGTGGAGTGGAATTTATTGCCAAGCAGTCACTGCGTGTAGGCACAATGCTCAAACTCTGGCAAGGAAAAACTACAAAGGTAAGCAACCAACAATAAAATGATTGCCGGAATGCACTCTTTCATAATCCTTTCTAACATTTTGGTCATATTAACACTGACACGTAGATGATAAAAGGAACAACCAGATACCAGATAGTTTCCCAGGGATGGTTCTAATCACGGACACCCAAGACGTGAACTCAGAAAATAGGTACCAATTGCACGAAGACTATCGGCGGAAAAATTCACCAGAATTCAAATACTTCATGAAAAGAATTCTTGGAGCGGTGTCACCAAAACAGACAGACTTCAAAAGAAAATCAGTCAGAATGACAGTCAGTAACATTTTCACCCCAAGTGATGAAGCTTTTGCATTGCTTTTCATTTACAACAACTACGACTCGTGGCTAAACACAACAAAGGGCACGAGGTTGAGAAAAAAATTCACTGACAGTAAGTCAGGAAATAAGGAGGGGTGGAGTAACGAGGGACAAGATCTTTACGACTACCTAGTAAGTGAATTAGAAGAACAAAGGGAGGAACAACAGTCAAAAGAATTAGAGACGGAAATACTTAAAATGTACCAAAAGCAAAATGGCAATCATAAACAACAAGATAAGGAGGAGGATGAAGAAAGTAAAAAGGGAAAAAGACGGAAGAGAAAACGTAGCTTGCTTGAGATTCTCGGCGAAGATGATGAGGACTACAAATTTTTCATCGAATACAATAAAAACAAACAAGAGTAATTGGTGATATCAACATCATTATAGTAGAACGGCTAGTTCATTATTATCTTAGGGTTCGCACAATATTTATTATTGTTCCAGGTCTTCGGTTTGAATAGAATACAATAAACAAGGTAGTTGCAAAAGCTGATAAAATACTTTCATATTTGTTACAAAATATATTTGTTGTATTTTGGTATTTGATATGCGTAGCGTGAATATTGTAAAATGTCAGAGAGTATTGCAAATGCGGATAAAATATTTTCTTATTAGTACAAAAATATGGTTGTTGGCTTTTGATATTCGATAAATGTAGTGTGAGTATTGTGAAAGCGGCGTAACAGAGTACATTGCTGGTTATCAAGAAGCTCATATATTTGTTTGGAAATTTGTATCAACGCTACAACAATATCAGTGTACATGGAGGATATCATTACAAAACATGAGTTTCGTGTGGAAAAAACAAAAATTGAATGGGGAATAAATATTATCGGGGTAAGCATGAAACAAAATTGTAGAATAGAAAGATTCTGAAGCAAGCATGGTACGAGGGCTGAAAAAAACAGTGGTGAAAATAGACCTACTTGAAATTGTTGAGTGCAAAAATAGGTAGAGAATTATTTATTGTGCGCGCAACAAAATGTTTCAGAATTTTTTAAACATCGCACGAATTTGACGAAAGCATGAGCATCGTTTATGTGACGTACTTGAAAATCCCTAAGTGGTAAAAACAATATCACTTAGGACTACAAACAAAAGGGTTTAATCAGTTAGAAACAAGACACCTCCAAAGACCTGACCGATAAGTAAACACTTGGAACGCTTAAGTGCATTCAAACGAATATGCTTAATATCCCGGGAGGAATTTACTTATTGCAATCAAGAAAATCAATACCGATTCCAAATGGGCCTCATTTATCTACCTACTCTACGAACAAGTGTATGGCCCATCAAACAGAACACTTAACCTCGTAAATGACCAATACCATCGAATGACTGATACAGTAAGGCCAACACGACACTAACACAGAAACAGCAGCAACGGTATCGGTACGAGAATGGTAACGTAACAAATAACCGGGGAAGATCTCTACCATGCAAAATACAGAGAGCCCCGACACAGTAAAAATACAGTAAATCTAAGAGCGTCTCCATGAGCTCGCATCTCTTTACATTTTAACATCATAAACCTTTTGGTCGATTTTTAGAGTAATAACAACAACTCCCCTCACACACCCACAGCCAACGGAATCATCGAATCCACCCACAAGACCATCAGTCAAATCATACCCACTATGATCAATCTCAAGCCGCCAAAAACTGAAACAGAAGCCAACAACCTTGTCGACAAAGCAATATCTACAGCAATGCACGCCCTCCGATGTAATCCAGTCTCCACTCTCGGAAATTTTTCACCTGGCGCCCTCGTATTCAACCGCGGCATGCTCCTCAACATTCCACTCCCCGACGACATCATCACTTTAACCAAACATCGCCAAGCTCAAATAGACAACTGACTCCTTTGCGCGAACCGCAAACGCACAAAACACAAATTTACTGTAGGTCAAGGCGTTTTCGTCAACATACAGGATTGCAACAAACTCGATCTTGTTCGCGAAGGCCCCTACCCAATCTTACAAGTACACACTAACAATACAGTCACCATACGCCGTGGACAAGAAACACATGAACGCATCAGCATCCGCCACCTTACCCCAGCCAAACCATCATAAATTTTCATAGTAAGGGAAAATGAACAACGCACAGACACTTCAGTCATGAGTCACTGACACACTCCTTCAGTCCAGTCACGCGTCATTGACACACTCCAACAGTCATGAGTCAATGACATGGTTTCCAATCATCTGTCATTGTTCAATCGTATTTGAACATCAAATAGAACCTTCTCCTTGAAGTCTCATCCAAATTCCGATTATCAAAGAACCCAGTTCTTTTCCAATTGTATCACTGAACTAGCTGGGAAGCTTCTCAAATTATCTCGAAGTCATAGTAGACACTAAAACTCAATAGCTCACAATTTCATACACAGCGTAGTTCATTCGTGCGACATCGTAGTAATACGAATCCGACAACAATTGAGACTGACGCCTTTTGCAACGGAGTTGTTTTGATTTCTATTCCGTGTTGTTAGATTACAGTAGGAAGATTGCAGTAATATTGATTAGATTCTAAAATTGTGAGCATAATGATTAAGTTCTACCCGGACCGAACTGCACCTCTGTCGGTCCCTCTTTACGGGTCGTATATGCGTTGAGATGAATCGTATAAACAATTATTTGTTTTAGGCGGCTATCACGAGTGACTGATTTAGTCCGTCTGTATGTCCTTAACCGCGTGATTTCTAGAGTCCCCGTGTCTTCGTGGTAGTAACGTGATACTAGTAGAAGATACCTATCCCGCGGGTCTCATTTTTTCATCAACCCCATCTCGCCACATACACCTCATTGCTAGTTCAATTAGCCTGGATCCACTCATTAATTTTGTGAGTAAGTCCGCGATATTCGACTCGCCTGGCTCCTTTGCAATCCGGATAGTTCCTGCTGCTATGCACTCCCTTGCCTTATGATAAGCAACACTATTATGCTTCTTCTTACAAGGGCTTTCTGGTCGTGTAGTGTTCTTCACGACCGACTCATTGTCACAGTAGATATTGGTAGGTCCTTCTATAGGTACACCCATCATCCGTAGCTTATATCTTAGCCCCTCTACCATCTCGATTGCTATCCTAAGCGCGACTATTTCCGAGCCAAATGTAGATGTTTCAACAGTTGTTTGCCTCTTGGAGAACCACAAAATAGGTGCTCTGTTAACAAAAATAATGACTCCTGTATGGGATCTCCTGGTAGCCTTGCAACCCGCATGATCCGCATCCACAAAACATGTGGTAATAACTGCCTTTCCTTTTGGTTCAGGCATATCTGGAGGCAATAGCTCTTTGGCCTCTGGATAGAATTCACTCCAGTCGCACGACTGAAAATTTGACTCATCTACATCAGGCATAGATGCATCGAACACCAACTTAGACTTGCTGTAATTCTTCAAGTATGCAAACAAATGGAACAACTGGTTGAGATGACCTTCCCTGGCTTGCGCGAGATATCGAGACATAAGTGATACGGGCATAATTATGTCCAATCGACCGAGTTCACATATCCACCGGAGTATCCCAACTAAACCTTGATAGTAGTTTTGTTTCTCCGGATCAAGTTCTGGTGACGCATCTATCTCAGGCCTATATTCAGAGCTCAATGGTGACCTTGCTGTCTTGGGTAGTACCTTAAACGCGTATCTTCCAGTTAGTAGTTCTTCTTCAACTGATTTGATGGCCTTTGCAGTATACTTAGATGAAGCCATGGACCAGTACGGGTTACCGTCTATGTAGGTCTTTCCTATATCAGCGCCCAAGTAGAAAGAAGGTTCTTCAACTGTTCCATTCTTCAACTTGAACTGCCTTTCTATCGCATCCATCTGGAACTTTGGGTCCATTCCACATACAAGGATATCATCGACATAAGCCACACAGTACTCGTAGTAAGCTGAGCCATCTGGTTTGAATGCAGATCGGAGATGCACGTCAGGATCTGCTTTGCAAGATACATAACCAAGCTCTCTTAAGTGACTAGCCAAGTGTGATCGAAAAGATGCCCCAGCAACCGGGAGTCCATATAAAGCCCTTACAATCTTGCAGGGCCTTCCACATAGTTCCGACGCGAACCCTTGGGCCTCTGTTGCTATTGTGAAGTACTTCTCCTTGATGGGTGCCGTTAAGTAAGCGTTCTGTATATCCGCGCTGAGTACATCGAGGTTGTTGAGTGCTGCCACTAGAAAGAACAATCGAACCGAATCCCTACTGGGTACACTGGAATAAGTATATTCCTTGGAGATTTCTGGGACTTTGTGACCGTCTCCAACTAACCGGGCCTTCCGTGTTAAGTCGATCTTGACGTCAAAGACCATGTGCATGGTTATTTTGGTATGCCCCACTGGTATTTTGTCTTCCTCATTGAATTCAAAGGCAATAGAGCTGTTCCTCATTTCTTTTGCAATAGCCCGAGCCCAATGATCGGTCCCCGTTTCCCTATCAATAGCTTTTGCTTCCGAAATAGACTTAGGGAGCCGGACCCCGTACTTATGAGACTTGGTCCAGTACTTGGTTTTAGCGCCAGATAAGATCCGGCCCTTTTTCCGAAGTACTTTGTAAGCCCACCACTTAAACGCTGGCTCATTTATGACGCCTTCTTCACGGGCGTATATTGCTGTTTCAACCGGGAAGCTCTCCTTCATATCGCTTAACTTTGCCCAGGATGTAGTGCCATCCTTCCATCTAACAAGAAACCTCCATCCTTTGGTTGTTGGCTTTGTTCTAGTTTGTCCGGACTTTGTTGTATAAGTGGCCTGTTCGACAGTTAAGGCATCTGAATCCCTCTCAGAATCGATAATCTCATCCATCAGGCAATACATGCGCCCTTCGTCGTCAACGGAAGAATAGATACTCTCTGAAAGTGTATTGGCTGTATAGATTTCAATAGATCCATCCGGCATGGCGACCTCGTAAGACCTCGTGTCTAAGAGTGGATTGTTGTTCTTCTCACCAATCAGCACGCCATCCTTATCCCTGCAACGATTCTTAACTAACCCCCGGATATGTTGGTCCCCTATCTGCAGTAATACTTCAGTCCCAAGATACTCATCAAGGTCTTTATCAGATAGGTCATCGACATCCGGGGAAGAAGCCTCAGCTTCTGCCATGAGCACTTCATCCTCCCCCTCATATTTGCCATCAAATAGGCCCAGAGGTGGTTCGCCAAGTTCGTTTTCAAGATAAGTATCAGAAGGTTTAACCTCGTCACCTATTTTTGCGTTGATCTCTTTGTTGTGTGCTTCCAACTGTGATAGAATATCTGGATGTCTCCATTCTTCCTCAGATATAGCCCGGGTGCTGTTTGTTATGTGAACCTTTCCAGTCTTAAATAAGACGTAGTGACAATCTCCACCACCAAAAGTGTCTCCACATGGACCCAGCCACCGGCCAAGCCTATTTGTTTTTCCATTTAAGTCATACCACCAAATAAAGTCATACCAGTCGTGGATCATATACAGGGTGATATCTGGGGTATACCCATGCACCAGTTCGAAGTTAGTCCTCCCCATTGAGGAAGGATCACTTGATGCCATGAGGTTCATCCGGCCGGCCGCTAACATTCCACAGAAGGCCCAACACCTCCTGGGACTGCCCTTCTTAGAAGTCATCCAACGGATTGCCCTTCTTAGGTCCCCGGCACTGTGTTCAGCTGTATTCTGCCAAGAGCAGTGAGGCTGTATGTATGTTTGTCGAATGCGATACTCCGACCGGAGCTTATTCCAACCGGTGTTGTGTGTCTCATGACTCCCCTGGGCCTTTGCCCCATCTGTAACAAGGTGTTCTGGGATTCCCACTTCATTTATAAAGCAAGATAAGCCATCATGACATCGGACCTCTCCCCTGACAGGATAGAAGGCCACATAGCCCTTTCCATTCGCAAAAATCTGGGCTGCTGTATCATTTCGAATGATACTGGGAACCTTGAACTTCATAGTGTCGGCATACCATCGGCCCTTGAGCATCCTCCTATTTCTCCACTTCTGTGTCTTCAGTCTCTTTGTAATAGGCTGGGACAGTTGTCGAATGCCATCTTGGGTAGTGACTTCAATAGTAGCCTTGGCCCGCTTCTCACTTATATTCCACATCTTAGCGATGGCCTTGGCATCATACCTGTCAACCTTGTCGGGTATCCTTATTGGAGGTCCCCATTGTCCCCGTCATATGAAAGACTTCTTGTCAAGAGACATTTCTTGATCTAGGACATCTTGTTGGCGCCTTAGTAGCTTCCTTTCCTTGGTTCGAGCCTTGGCTTCCTGTTGAATGGCAAGCTCAGCTTCAGATAATGAAGTCTTGGTGGAAACATCAGAAAGCATAGAATTTGCTGAATTTCGAAGATTTTCTTGGTCCTCCCCGGTGGTTCCAGCAAGAGCTGAAATGAATCGGGTGGAGACATCCGTTGGGGTATATCCGGTGCGTTGGGAAGGAACTCTATTAGTACAGACAGAAGCCAAATGGAGTAGCCGGTTTGTGTCATACCCTGTGCCGAGTGGTTCTGGATGAATCGTGGATGAATATTTGACTGGAGTCCCACAAGCCGGCAGGCAACCTGAAAGAGTAGCAACAACCCGCGGGAAAGAGGCATTGGTGGCTTCTTCCTCCTCTGCAAAGTGAGAGGAATAGGGGTCCCAGGTGTGGGTATCTGTAGCCAGTATATGTTCACAGGTTGCCAGTTCCTTCTTTGTAGGCTTTCGGGAATCAAAATAGGATATGACTCCTTCGACTTTGAGAGGGATGAATAGTTCAGTGTCTTCAGATTGGAATGTAATCCCGTGTGTAGAATTGGAGTCATATCGCCTTGGGGTGTCCTCAACCTTGTTGAAGTTGCAGTCCCGTACTTGATTGGGACATACCAAGCTGTGTTGCAACTTGGCGCCAAAAAACAAAGCCTGCCCAAACACCAAGATGTAAGTAATCCCATCAGTTGGGTCAGTCCAAGCTGTGGCGCAACGGGCAATAGGGACATTCTTAAGTGGTGAGTAGGTATCTGAAAATGGTGCAACATCCACATATGTCAAGATAGAACCCAATGAATCCAGTAATACCATGTTTGATCCCGCGGCTGTTGTATCAGCGTGGCTGTCCAACTCGCATCGACCGTTAGCTGGGGATGGTGAGCCAAAACTCTTGATATGGACTATCGGCCGGCCTACCCGGGATACAATCGACAGGCCCCGGCCGGAAAATCAATCTTGGTTCTTCTTCTTGTGAGTATGGCTACCGAATTGGTCGCCGGCCGGCCCCTTTGCTGTAGTGTTGTCTCCTTTGGCTTCAACAAGAGAGACCTGTGCAGACTTTGCAGGGGAGTTGAGAGCTGGGCGGAGAGGCCGGACTTGGTTCTTCTGGGCCGCAGACATAGTGACCCAGATTTCTTTTGGATAGATTTTACCCTCAAGAGGTCCATCGTAAGTACCGGAAGTCTTCTGTTTCTTGTTGCCAGATTTCTTGTTGGAGGAGGAGTTGCTGTCATTGTTGCGTTTGTTGCCCCTTTTTCCCTTGAAGGAAGAGATGTTTCTGCGGTTGCCTTTGCGGCTGGTTTGTAACTTCTTGATACCAAGCGTTTGAGTGAAGTGGGCGGAAGCCTTGTCAAAGCTGTCATACATGCCGCCTGCTTCATTTAGGACCAATTGCACCGCCATCTCGAGTCTTGGATCCGAGATAGAGTGGCAGAAGTCAGTAACAAACTGATCTTCTGGTGGGAAGGCCTTATGTTGCAATAGGAACTCCTTTGCATCGTACCAACGCCTCTTGTGCTTGTCAAAGCTGTAGTTCTTGGTGTCCCCGGAGTAGGTGGAGCTCTGTAGGAAGGCCCTCTTTTCTTCTATGAGAAGTCTTACGTTCGTTGATTCATATGCCTGAGAATAGAGGGTGAAATATGCCTTCCTCCCATCCCCGTCCGTTCCAAGTCCTTGGATGTAGGACCAACCGGGACCCGCTCCCACCAATTTGAAGAGGATTCCCCATAGTGTATTGTTGTCTTTTGTCCAGTGGGACCCTGAGTGAACGGTGCAACGTATAGAGTATTCGTTCCAGTTGGCATATGTATCTGTTGGAGCAGACCCAACGGTCCCCCTTCTCTCAGCATCACCGACCATCGATTCCTTTCGAATTGTGTATAGTAGAGATGTTTTGGTGACACCCCTTTTGTGTCTAAGGTACTCCCTAAACCGTTCATCGAATTCCTTGAATTTCGACATTGCAGTGAGTGGTTCTGGGAGAGTCAGGTCCCCGGCCGCCGTGTTGCTGTCATCCTCCTTGAGAGACTTGAGGCGCTCCCGAGTCTTGGATTCTGCATCCGGATCAGCTACCCAGTCAACTGGGGTAGCTGTGGCTCCAATGAGGGGCTGAAAATCAATCCACGCCACAAACAACTTGAGTCGATCCCCAAAAACCCTCCCCACATACACTTGCTTTGGGTCCGGGCAGTAATTGTGTTTGGTCTTGTTGACACCATTCACCAGGGATTTGATAGCAGAGTCGTCCATGTCCCGCAGGGAGTCGGTACTGCTGTGGCCGGTCCGGAAGAGCTCATCTGCGGTGATCCGGTTCAACCCAAAGGATTCCAAGATTTCTCTGAAGACTACCTCTGTTGGGGTTAGAGTCCTTTCCCCTGCGTACCCAGGGATTCCCTCAAGTTGATTAGCGCGTTCTATTGCGTCTTGGACCTCTTGTGTGAGCGACGGGGCCCGGTTGGTATCCATCATGGTCCTAATGAATTCCATTTGCGCTGCCGTAAAGCCAAGATTGGCAGGAATGGCTGGTCCATTGTTAGCGGGTTCACCGGCTACTGCGTTAGCTGCTGCAGCCGCTGGATTAGCGGCCGCATTGTCATTGCGTTGGTTCTGTCGGGCTGTTCTTCCTCTCACCATGGTTGGTATTTGGTCCGGAATAGCTGTTTACTTGATCTGTAAGTGATATATGAATGATTTTCTGAGGGAATTCTGTATTTCACACGCAATCACCTCCCTCGCGATATCGCTAGTAGTGGATATTTCTCCCTGTGGAATTTGCAAACGTTTCTATTCCGAACGAAAATCACCCCGTTGCCCCTTACTTAAGCAAACTGTTCGGGTTCCGGTTTCGAATCATGGCCGTTGAGTTTACTCGTGCGGGAATATATTGACCGTTGGATCCGGCCCGCTGCATGTTCCCGTGGGATTCTGGGGCCGTTGAATTATTTTCACAGGGATTGGGACCGTTGATTTGTTTTCCCGTTATTTTACGGTTACAAGTCCATCGGGTCCCCCTATTCAGCGGGAGTTGAAATTATTGTAGAATAATTCAACTGCCATCTCCGTATAGTTCGTAGGCTCAGAACAGCTTAGTGTACACGTCTGTACGCTGTCCCACCTCATGTGAGTATCATATTGACTCGTATAGAGGAATCTATCCCTCCTAACTGTACTCGCACCTACTGCTATCTGTAAGCTTTAAGCTCCTAACTGTTGGTGTTACGGTTGTTGTTGTTGTTGTTGTTGGGGTCTTCTTACTCGTCTTTATCGTGTCATTTCGAGACCCCGTGTGGGTCTCTTCCATTGTTTGAATTGGGACACGTTTACGTTTGAATGTAGAGACTGCGGTTGTTCTGGCCCCCCCCGGGGTTCGAGGTGTTGTACTGATGGCATTTGCTTGTTCCCCTATGGCCATTATGTCGTTTGAGGGAAGCAAGAGGTATTAGCTCATGCCCGGCTGCACTAGTGCCATTACCCGTCTAAGTGCTCAAACATGGACATAGCCTTCAGGGGTCTTTGATTAGCCGGTGATCAGTCGGTAATCTTTCTCTCTTCGTCCATTGTCGTGTGGACACTCTTTATGTGGTTAGAACTGGGTCTGATAAACTTTGATTTCTATTCCGTGTTGTTAGATTACAGTAGGAAGATTGCAGTAATATTGATTAGATTCTAAAATTGTGAGCATAATGATTAAGTTCTACCCGGACCGAACTGCACCTCTGTCGGTCCCTCTTTACGGGTCGTATATGCGTTGAGATGAATCGTATAAACAATTATTTGTTTTAGGCGGCTATCACGAGTGACTGATTTAGTCCGTCTGTATGTCCTTAACCGCGTGATTTCTAGATTGTAAGCTAACCAATTAACATCGAGTTTACATCCAGTCTGTCGAAAAATTGTTACTAAATAAATTATAGAAACACCTTACAGGGTCATAAATAACAGTTTACAGGACAATTTTGAAGTCAGCGGAGAACTCTTTAGAAATACTCCAATTTTTTGGTTATTCCTAAATACAACTCCAATTTTTGGTTTTTCCTACAAAGATCTTTTTCAATATCAATTGGGTGTAAATTGGTTTCATAATTGGATTGCGTAGTATCAAGAATTGGATGTAAATTGGTTGCAAAAAGCGTCAGTCTCAATCGTTGTCGGAATCGTAGTAAATGGCACGAATTTGAAGATACCATGAGCATCGTTTAAGTGACGTAGCCGCTATGAGCTGGCATATGCAAGAATTACTACACGAGAATTGTTGAAAAAGAAAATTTCTCGTGTCCGAAAAATAGGTACAAAATGAGTCATGAGATCGGTTAGCTGCTATTGAAACCCCGGTTTGAGCTGGAACTAGCAAGAATTACACGAGGTTCTTGTATCGAAAAGAAAACCCCTGTTGTAGATGATTGTAGGGGTACGATTATCGGTGACATGACAGATGAACCCTTAGTTGGAGAGAAGATGGCGCGGTTAGCGTCAAGGAATGATTGCTGTGGAACTTGGTGAAGAATGACATGGTCTATGGCATGATTTAAGCTGGGGTGGACAGGTGGCTTGTTTGTTGGTTTTGACGATGGGTGGAGACTCTCTAGCATCGGTAGACCAATTTCCCATGATTGTTTTTGTCATGTGACTAACTTCATTTGCGATGTCACCAATCAAGCCTCCGTGAAAAATAATGCGCCCTGAACGCTTTTCGTAAGGTTTGGTAGTGTTTGCATGCTTGGGCTGCTCGTAGGGTGTGTCTCACTAGCAATGCTAGGTGACATGGTTGCGCAACATGGTCATTTAATGATATGACTTTCTTATGTTGATTATGGAAATAAAACATAGATGCCAATCTCCTTATCAGCATCGTTTCTTTTCCACCGGTGTTGCCGATGCCGCGCTTCCAATTATATAATAATGGAATCGTCGTCATTGTCGTCATCGTCGTCGTCGTCGTCTGTATTGTTACTTTTTTCTAATGCATCTCTGTCATCAACTGGGATCGCTTTGTCAGTACAGCTCCGTGCGTGTTCTTTCCCAGAGTTGGCATCGTCTTTGTTACCGATCGATTTAGTTACATCGGGATAATCAGTTTGTGAGATTTCAATGGTATCTACATCTGACTTCTTGGGTTTTCCCACTTCGTTCGTGTCCACTTTTCTCTCTGTTTCAGAATCCGACTCCGTACCCAGCGGGCGCTGTGGAACGGCATCGGAAACGTTGTGCAAGCTCAGCATTCGTCGGCGACTCTCATCTATCGCTAATTGCATCGCGATTTGCCTTTTCATCGCGTGGTCCATGTTCAGTCGATACTTCATCTCCTGTTCCACGGAGTTCCGTTCTTCGGTTCGTCTCTTCATTTCCGAAGCGAGTTCTATTTGCTGATTGAGTAATCCTTGCTCGATGAAAATTCGTTTCAGCTCTTTATTCTTGGCAAGCTCGCTGGCCATCGAAGGGGGCATTTTCTGTTCATCTAGTAGTCCTTGTGAACCGACTTGTTCATCTAATTCCCGAACACCTTCCAAAATCTTGCGAAGGGCACCGTCGTTCGACAACCCCTTGTCTTCCAGAAGACTCTTTGGGTTTTGCAGCAAAAGCTGACTTTCCAACATTTTTTGCTCGTTGACTTCCAGGTGAGCTCGGAGACGGGCACATCGCCGTTTCTGAATGTCCAAAAGTTCTTGGTGTTCGAATATTTCTTCCTGACGAACGATTCGTTCGGATAGCCATTGCTCCGATGGTAGATACAGTTGGCGCTCTTGCAACAATCTGTATTCTCTCTGCAACCGCCCCAAGCGTTCCTGTCGCATGATCAATATTTCTCTGTTTTCCAAGAGCTCTTCCTCCAATAACTTTTTCTCCCTGTAAGATTGTCTAAAAATAAATGACGGTTCCGAGTTGGTTTGTTTCGTTTGAGCTTGCTCCAAGGTATTGCGATCGAACGCCGGACGTGAAGAGCTGGGAGGCATTGTGGAGGTAAGGTCGACCTTCTGTTTCTTGTTGGATGGTTCCGAAGGATTGTGAGGGCTCGTAAAATAATTTGACCAAATTTCTGGTTCCAACCCAGAAACATTCAACCCAAAATCTTTCACAAATTCTTCAAACGATGATTCCAAGGATGGGTCTGGTCCGAGTTCATCGATACACGAAGAATCGACGACCGCTGTCCACGGTCTCTCGTCCCCGAGCGTCGAAACTGCATATTCGAGGACATCCCAGACGGCCATCTCTTTGCAAGCGCCGGACGCCTCGCACTCTTGCAGAAATTTTCCACCTTTCTTCAGTACACGTTCCGTCACCCATCTCCCAATCATGGATTTTCCCTGGATATCGGAGTCCAAAAAAACAGGCCTGACCACCTCGATGAGTTTCAGATACCAGACCAGTCCGTGGTGAAAACCTTTCTTCGCTTGATGGTTTCCTTGGCGGTGTTTTTTCTCACGGCAGACCACATCGACTGTTCGAACCTCGTTCCAAGGAACGAGTTTTTCAACGCCATCTACATCTACGGTACTTTTGTCGTGGACGTCGGTGCTACAAGCCGCCGCAGCGTTGCTCTCCTTTGATGGCCCAGGCCTAACACTGTCCTGGTCTTGAGGCTTTCGGTCACCATGGGTAAGAGTCGTCGAAGACACGCTGGCGGTTCGTCGGGATACAGATCGACTGGTATTCACTTTGTCACTGGCGCTCTTCTTGCCGTCAACACCATCGGTCTCGTTGGTCTGGAGATGTATTGGAGGCGAAGAAGACGATACGACTGCTGCGGCTATTGCTTCTCTAATCTGATCCATTGTATGCTCTGCGAATTTTACCAGGTAGGAGTGATTCTTTCTGTGGGTTGCTTGCTATGGAACAAGAGTCGGAAGCTGGATGGTTTTGAATGTAACTTAATACTACGTACGAAGTAAGCTTGTATGGTACCAGGTATTCTGGGAATACTGCATAGCGCTTCATACTACGAGTACGTACGGTACGGTACAAATCCGACAACAATTGAGACTGACCAACGAGTCAGTATAATAATTTTTGGACTTTACATAAGGCCCTACAACCCTGATTACAGCACATAACACTATTTACTCTGCCGTACTTTCAACAACATTCTTTCGCTATTCAAAATAATGGGGATTATCAAGCCTTTCGGGTACCGTACCACGATCATTATTTAATAGCACTTACTTCGGGGAACTCCTACCAATATGAAAATTCAAAAGAATTATTCTTTATTATTCTATATTCAGTAATTAGATCTCATAGGTTAAGTATCAATTTTTTTCTTCGAACACACACAGCGAAAAGTAAAAAATCTCTCACACACAAACACACACACACACACACACACACACAGCGAAAAGTGATCTTACTGTGTGGTTTTACAGTGTGGGTTTACAGTGTGGTTTTACAGTGTGGTTTTACAGTGTGATTTTTTGTTTGTCGCGGGCCAAAAAAAATACTCTTTCCATTCATAAATCATTTGAAAGACCTCGAAATCCAACTTATCTGAGTAAAGTGCTGCTTCTTGCAACACTTCGTCCGAGAACGTGTGATCCGAACCTCTTTGAGCCAGAGGATCTGTTCTCAGATATTTCAGTCCGAAATAACAGCCTTGTACTGCAAAAGAAGTAGTTAGCATTGGACAAGAGGAGGGCAATTGCTGGATAGATATTATTTGAATTGGCCCCCAAACATATACATCTTGAAAGCAATGAACCTGCATCCCTTGCCTCTATATCAACAGGAAGAAGATACTGTTTTTCGTGACATACTAGGAGTTAGTAGAAGTCTTCAAATCTAGAGCAGCAACAATTGTCGGAACAACGATTGTCGGAACAACAATTTTTGGAAAAACGTATCGGCAACAATGATTCAAATTGAAGGCAATGACGTGAGATACATAGACATTGATGCCCGCCTGTTGCATTGCTGATGATGTTGTATTTCCTCACTTCTATTTTTTCTTTTTATTTTCATAGGTACGGATCAGAACAACGGATCGGAACAACGGGGATTGGAACAACGGATCGGAATAACGGATCATAACAACGAGTGTCCAAAAAAAGATTGTCACAACAACAATTGTCGGAACAACGACAGATTGTCGGAACACCAAATTGAAGGCAACAACAACGGCAACAACACAGCAACAACACAGCAACAACATCAATCGAAGGCAACAACAAAAGGAAGCCAACGGTGTAGGTTGGTAGCACATAGATTATATTATTCTGTTGTTATTATTTACTAACAACCGGCAAATCATGTTGTTAAGTAAAAACAAGATATTACCGTTACGTGCGGTTAAATATGAACGAATAAGAAAGCAGATTGACGCGCGCGCACATACGTAAATGAGATGCGCGGCGAAACGCTAACTAATTACGAAGCTCCGTGAAATACGAAGAGCAAGATTAGAGACTGATGGGTAGACACTCGGGCATATGAAGACCAACAAGGCAATATAGGCACCGAAGGAAGTCTATCACAGAAAACAAACTGATGGTCACGATGACTGAATAAATGAGTCACGATCGAATGAATAGATCATTGATAGAAGAATCGGACACAGCGAAATATCACAAGAAAGTAGTACACGAAAATTCAGAGGCTTAGGATCCAATACTAAGTATGTCAATGACAAATATTAAGTATGTCAATGATATACATGTGTATGTCAGTGAAATATGGGAAATATCAATGACATACAAAATGGATACACGAAGCCCAATTATGTTAGAAACAAACAAATGAGACAGGTTTCTCCGACGAATTTACCGATGAAATATTAGTTAATCTACAACACGGGAATGCACGTGCAGTCTAATGATGGAGGATTGCTTAACACGAGGTTGCATGTGAAACCTGATTAAGTATTCGAAAAACAGAAAATAGATTAATTAACTCATAATCCGGAATTATAGTTGATGATTAACAGTCGCAGCTTCATACGAAGTCTATCTAACAAACATACCTACGAGTTACAATCCATTCCGGAGTACCAAACAGAACTACGAGTCAGGAAGTACGGAGTATTTTCTTACGAGAAATTTCCTACTAACGAAAATTGATCTTAGAATTTATCGATCGCGAACTTGAAGAAAATTCTATACGTATTTGTACCATTGAAATCTAATACCCCCGTACGAAAATACTGGAATAAGCCATTATCTTGAACAAAATATATCAGATACTACTGAGAATTGGCTAGAACAACAAAGAAGAATATCAAAAATAAAAATAAAAAATACATAACAAGAAACAAAAATAAAAATACGTAACAACCGAAAAGAAAATACCCGACAACATGCCAACCTTTACTAACAGATTCTTTCAAACTCTGGGAGCCGTCACCTATCCGGCCTTCTACATGATGAGAAACAATGATTGGTGGAAACAGAATGAAGTACCGGATGTACCACAAAATACAAGCGAGGACGATGATACCCAGACTCCACCGACGACTCGACGCAAACGCCGTTCAAGACGGGCCAACTACGCACCATCGTCGTCTTCGTCTTCGTCTTCACCATCTTCTTCATCATCTTCTTCTTCGTCATCAGAAAGTGACGACGATAATAGCGGTTCAAGACCTGGCGGACGATATGAGGGCAGACGCAGAGATGCAGAGCTGGTTAACCTCAGAAGACAAGCAGCAGAAGCCAAACGCCAAATGGAAGAAATCAATGCACTAAAGGAAGAAATGAGAGCTGCAAGAGCACGAGGACGAGAAAAAGAAAGAAGATATGAAGCGGAAATGAACACTCTGAGACAAACAATTCAAGAATCACGCAACAGGGATGACGAGATGGAAGCGCTTAGACAAGAAGTGAGGTCGGCCAAGGAAAAGGCAACGGGTCAGCAGCTACTCAAGGCAAAACCAATCCATGATTTCGACGGCCAACAAGAAAATTGGACTAAGTGGAAATCTGATGCGACAGCTACGTTTGCTGCAACAGGACATGAAGAAATTGTGAATGACCCAGATGCTGCTCGAAATGCACCAACTAAGAATAAGGCACTCTGGGGAACATTGCTATCAGGCTTGTAGCGGAGGTAGTGCCCATTCCAAAATAATCAAGCATGAAGATACATTTGATGGTCATGCGGCATGGCAAGAACTATTGGGCTGGTATGATTCTGATAACCGGCGTGAATCTTATGCTGAGACACTGAAGCTTCGTCTACGATACAACCTGTTGCATCCCAATGGCAATATTTCTGAGTACATCAACACGTTTGAATTGACCTATCATAAACTTCGAAAAATTCCACCATACCA
This sequence comes from Pseudo-nitzschia multiseries, assembly GCA_037355745.1. Lineage (NCBI taxonomy): Eukaryota > Bacillariophyta > Bacillariophyceae > Bacillariales > Bacillariaceae > Pseudo-nitzschia > Pseudo-nitzschia multiseries. Next base: position 13,278,230 of record CM074787.1, on the reverse strand, counting down.
CATGACTGAATGGGATGCAAAAAGTATCTTTGCTCGAAATATTCGGGACCCCAACCTGGAGAGATTCAAAGAAGAGTTGCTGGAACACAAAACCGACAGGACCCTAGAAGAGATGATTATTAAGCTTCGCATCCATGATGAAGAACTTGCTCGCACTGCATTTGATAGCAACAGAGGAGGCCACAAACGCGTCCGCCGCACTCCTGACGGTCCTAACAAAAGACAACGTACGGGTTCCTACGGCACAGGCACTCTTACAGGGACTATCCACCCTAACCTCAAAGGTATCATCAGAATCCCTCCAGACACATGGCAGGAGCTATCTCAACTGTATCGCAATTGGGTCCTCAAATACAACCAAGCTATCCGCCACAGTGATACTCCACCTCCCACTCCAGAGGGGGTTATTGTTGGGTCTCCACAAGATGATGGACTGAATCATTTTATTCCCAAATCCGGTCGCCAACGTCGGGTTCGACGTGTAATGGTACCCACCGGAACGACCTCACCGGTCTCGCAACCACCGTCGCTCCCCACTGGTACAAACCTACCGGAACTGCCGCCCGCCGGGTCACACACATCAGCAGACACACCTGCGTCACAACCTCCGGATGTCGATAGTGATCAGGATAGCATTGGAACCATCGATGAAACTGAATTATTCCCTCCAGGTTCCACGGCTCTCAAAACGGTTCGATTCCATCTACATTCTGGGGGGGATGATGGCGAAGGATCAGGCAACGCAGAATGCAGTGAATTCAACACCACGACGAAACGCATCATCTTATTTTTACACAGCAAGAAGAAATAAGATAGAAATAAAACCTGATGAAAATGAGAACGAGGATAGTGATGGAGAGGACGTACCAGATCTTGTTGCAAGAATGGATCCTGATTCGGACGATGAAAATGAGAACAACAATAATGATAACAAGCGGGACCAACGAAAAACAAGGAAAACTTACCAGGCACCTTTACCAGCTCGACGACAAGAAAGAAGACCTAGAAGAACAACACGAACTAATTCAGCAAGCACCGCCAACATACATCGATACAGAGAAGTTCAACAGAATGACAATATTGCAGTTTTTGATAGTGGTGGAGGAAGAAGACCAACGGTTACAGAACAAGCATGGCTTCGAATTGGAGGAGAAACTGGAATGACATCTGCAATGAGGCCGTACATGAGTAATGATACCAAGGCCTATGTGGAGCATCCGGTTTGCAGTGCTGTAACGAAGGCTTTTATTCCAGGAAGAGAAGACCCAGTACTTTTAGTGGTTCACTATGCAACTTTTGTCACCAAGGATAAAGATCAAACTGATGGTGAATCGCTATTGACAACAATCGATATGGGTGACCATGGAGTGCTGGTGAATGGAGTGCAACCACAGTTGAGCAAATGCGGCATTACAATTGGAACGACATTCTTACCATTTTCATATGACGATGAAAAAGTTTATTTTCATATTACCAAACCAACAGAAGGGGAAGTGGATACATTGGATAAATTTGAGTTGAATAGCCCAGCACCACCGGACATGCGCAAATATCCAATGTTGAGAAGGAAGAGAGCAAGAGAAACGTTCAAATTTGCAAAACTTCCCATGCTGGAACTAAGAAAACGATTTGCTATGTTACCAGAATTAACTGTTTTGAAAACATTGGAAAATACTACCCAACACTATGAAGAAATAGAAGAAGAAAATCGAGAAGTCCCCAGGAAACATTACAGGAAAAGATTCAAGGCATTTCATTACAGAAGACAAAATGAAACAGTGAGCACGGATTACACATACTTCTCGAAAAAGACATCTCAAGGACACAACGGGGGACAATTTTTCAGTGGCACTAAGACAAAGCTTTGGTCTTTTCACCCTCTGAAAACAGAATCTCAATGTACAAATGCGCTACAGGATTACCTCCGAGAACATGGTGCACCAGATACTATACTCAGTGATAATGCAAGATCTGAAACAGGTGTAAAGTGGACTCAAATTCTTCGAGAAAATATGATCAAAACAAGAACAAGTGAACCACACCACAGCCATCAGAACCTGTGTGAAGCGGAATGGGGAAGATTGTCCAAAATGGTACAAAACAGCCTACGTATGTTTCAAGCGCCAACCAGTTTAGCACATTGGTGTGCAAAATGGTGCGTGTCAGTTAACAATTTGGCAGCCCGAAAGTCTCTGAATTGGAAAGTACCCCTCGAATTGCACCAAGGGTGGACACCTGATATCTCTCACCTGAGATTTCATTTCTATGAACCAGTGTGGTATTTTGAGCCAAGATTCAAGAGCCCCAAAAACAACATGTTGAAAGGGAGATTTCTGGGTTTTGCGGAATCAACGGGTGATGCAATGACCTACTATATTCTGACTGAACCAGATACGCCAAAACAGAAAAGGCAAGTGTTGATGAGTATTAATTTCCTTTTGAAACTGGCTGTTGAGCTGATTCTTCCAAAGGCAAAGAAGAGCAACACGGTAGTTAGAACAAGACGCAAGGAAATTGGCACCAAAGATGAATATGTGAATGACAACCCGGAGGCAGAGAAGTTTACTCTTTCTTTGTCAGAGCACCAACAGAACATGGAAGATATCAAGAGTACTGATGAAGTCCCATTATTATCTTCAGGGGAGAAATTTGTCGCGAGCTCTGAAGGAATGGAAAATTCTACTAGCACCAATCCAATGGAAGACAGAGATGAAAATGACAATACAACTTCAGGGGAGCTTGATGTCGATGAAGAAGGAAACCCCTTGGACATGGAAGAAGAAATGTTACCAAGTGACATAGATGGATGCAACAATGCTGAAACACATCAGGATATCTTGGAAAGCACAGAGGTAAATTTGGATATGGATTTCCGGAAGATTTTGGATCATTTCTGGGAAAATGGGATTTTGGTATTCAAGGCGCAATACATCGATGAGCTACAAGGCAATACAGTCTTGAATACTCCATTCCCACAATTGAAGAAAGATCAACCACTGGCGTGTGCAAAGTATATCAAGGAGTACATTGTTGAAAGCAGGAGAGGAAATAACAGGCCGTTGAATGTATGGGCAGAGCAAGTAATAAAACAACAATCTGGCATTGTCAGAAGAATACGATTTATGAAGTCCCTGATACACAAGAGTGTTCAACGCGCAGTCAAGAAGAAACCATCCAGGAATCAAAGAATGGCAAAGAAAAAGAATCGTGAAAAGTTTGGACAGAAGATTCCAAATACCTATGAAGAATGTATACAATTCGATGCGGAAGCTGGAAATACAAAATGGAAAGACTCAATTCAGAAAGAGATGGATAATTTGGAACGATTAAAATGTTTCAAATATCACTCAGCAGAAAAAGAATTTCCAAAAGAAGAAGGTTGGCAACAGGCAAGATTGCAGATGATTTGGGATATCAAGAGCGAGGACGGCAGGTACAAGAGCCGATTAGTAGCAGGTGGTCACAGAGTCGACTCGAGTGAATACAACACATACTCCAGTCAAATCAACAGTTTATCTGTGTACTTATTATTCCTAATTGCACAACACCAACAACTGGATTTGATGACTGCAGATGTGGGAAATGCTTTCCCAACTGCACCGGTTCAAGAAAAAGTATGGGTGTGGGCTGGAGACGAGTTTGGTGAAAAGAAAGGATGCAAGGTAGAAATACAAAGAGCACTGTATGGACTGGCAGGTAGTGGTAGAGCTTTTATGGATTTCCTCGCTGATACACTCATGAACTTGGGTTTTCGACCGTCAAGAGCAGACCCAGATTTATGGCTGCAAAAGGAAGGAGAAGGTTACACATACATTGGTACTCATGTTGATGATCTTATGGTAATAGGAAAGAAACCACAAGATTGGATAGCCAGAATTGAACAAGAATTTGCATTGAGAAATGTCGAATCAGAACCTCAGTATTACCTTGGTACAAGTCTTACAAGAATCAAAGATGGTCGATTGTTGATGAACTCTACGAAATATATCAGTGAAGTAATTCGGAAATATCAAGAGAAATATTCAGTGACCCTCAAGAAAGAAAATCTTCCAATGAAAACAGATTGTCACCCTGAACTGGATGATTCTCCATTACTGTCCGTATCTGAACACAAGGAATTTCAACATATTATTGGCTTAGGACAATGGCTGGTGTTATCTGGAAGAATCGACATTGCGTTTGCAGTATCATCGCTATCAAGATTTGCAGCTGGGCCAAGAGAGGGCCATTTGCGGATGGCTAGACACATTTTGGGATATTTGAAGAAATACAAGAAGAAAGGAATTCTAGTGGATTCAAGACCTCCAAGGATCAGCTCAAACGGTGATGTCAAACTCAAGTATGAAGAATTCACACATCATTACAAATATTACAAGGAAGAACTGGATCCAATGTTCCCGGTGCCTCTAATTCCTGAAATGGACTTGAACATATTTTGTGATAGCGACCATGCACACGACTTGGTTACTGGAAGGAGTATCACTGGATTGATTGCATTCGTTGGGTGTATGCCAGTCTACTGGAAGTCAAAGAGACAAACTTCGGTCCATACCAGTACATTTGGAGCTGAATTTACTGCCCTGAAAGACGCGGTTGCATTAGCCATCATGCTCAGATACCACCTTAGATCGATGGGAGTTGTAATCACCAAACCAGCAGAGATCTATGTGGATAACAAAAGTGTAGTAATCAATTCCACCAATCCGGCAAGTTCACTCAACAAGAAATCAATCGCACTGGCCTACCATTTTCGTCAGACAACACCAAGCTGGAAAAGTCGTATCGATCAGCCATATCAACTCACAGGACAACTACGCAGACATTCTGACCAAGCCGTTAAACAGTAATGCATTCAGGAATCTTCTAAATGAATTCATGACAATGTAAAAACGAAGTTAAGTACCAAAATTCAGTAATAAAACAACCACACTAAAAATCCATGTCTAAAAATTATGTTGTATGCTTCCCTCTAAAAATTCAATAGGAATCTAAACCAAGGTCATGGATTTAGGGGAGAACAACCGGCAAATCGTGTTGTTAAGTAAAAACAAGATATTACCGTTACGTGCGGTTAAATATGAACAAATAAGAAAGCAGATTGACGCGCGCGCACATACGTAAATGAGATGCGCGGCGAAACGCTAACTAATTACGAAGCTCCGTGAAATACGAAGAGCAAGATTAGAGACTGATGGGTAGACACTCGGGCATATGAAGACCAACAAGGCAATATAGGCACCGAAGGAAGTCCTATCACAGAAAACAAACTGATGGTCACGATGACTGAATAAATGAGTCACGATCGAATGAATAGATCATTGATAGAAGAATCGGACACAGCGAAATATCACAAGAAAGTAGTACACGAAAATTCAGAGGCTTAGGATCCAATACTAAGTATGTCAATGACAAATATTAAGTATGTCAATGATATACATGTGTATGTCAGTGAAATATGGGAAATATCAATGACATACAAAATGGATACACGAAGCCCAATTATGTTAGAAACAAACAAATGAGACAGGTTTCTCCGACGAATTTACCGATGAAATATTAGTTAATCTACAACACGGGAATGCACGTGCAGTCTAATGATGGAGGATTGCTTCAACACGAGGTTGCATGTGAAACCTGATTAAGTATTCGAAAAACAGAAAATAGATTAATTAACTCATAATCCGGAATTACAGTTGTTATTTACTCTACTACATCAATAGATACTCACCCCACTCCAAATGCCGCTGCTTGCTGCTGGCTTCCTGCTGGACAAAACGCCGCTGCTGGCTGCTGCTCCAAAACGCCGCTGCTCGCTGCTGGCTTTCTGCTGCTCAAAACGCCGCTCCAAAATGCTGCTGGCTGCTGGCTTCCTGCTGGCTTCCTGCTGCTCCTCCAAAATGCCGCTCCAAAACGCTGCTCAAAATGCTGCTGCTGGCTGCTGACTTCCTGCTGCTCCAAACGCCGCTTGAAACGCCGCTGCTTGTTGCTCGCTGCTCGCTGCTTCCTGCTGGCTTCCTGCTGGCTTCCTGCTGGCTTCCTGCTGCTCGAAACGCTGCTCAAAAAGGTTTGATTCAATTGATTGAATGGTGGATATGGTGGGGGAACACAATTTACTCTCTCGGTGTTACACTTGCTCTTGCTAGTCGCTGTTGCTCTCGCTGTTGTTGCAAATCGATGTTGCTCTCGGTAGTGGCTGTTGCTGTTGCTGTTGCTTTCGCTAGTCGCTATTGCTCTTGCTCTTGCTCTTGCTCTTGCTCTTGGTAGCGGCTCTTGGTAGTCGATGTTGCTCTTGCTCTTGCTAGTCGCTAGTCGTTATTGCTCTTGCTAGTCGCTGTTGCTAGTCGCTGTTGCTAGTCGCTGTTGCTAGTCGCTGTTGCTAGTCGCTGTTGCTAGTTGCTGTTGCTGGCCGCTATAGCCGCTTCAAACACCGCTGCTTGCTGCTGGCTTCCTGCTGTTCGAAACGCCGTTCAAAATGCCGTTCAAAACGCCAGTTTAAACGCCGCTGCTGGCTGCTGGCTGTTGGCTTCCTGCTGCTCCAAAACGCCGCTGCTCGCTGCTGGCTTCCTGCTGCTCCAAAACGCCGCTTGAAACGCCGCTGCTGGCATTGTGCTGGCTTCCTGCTGCTCCAAAACGCCGCTCCAAAACGCCGCTGCTGGGTGGCTTCCTGCTGCTCAAATCGTCGCTGCTTGCTGCTGGCTTCCTGCTGCTCAAAACGGCGCTCAAAACGGCGCTCGAAACGGCGCTCCAAAACGCCGCTTGATTGTTGTTTGAATACCCTTTCCAATCAAAAACGAAGTAGAGTAGCGTGCAGGTATTTGAGCTGGTGCCATTTTGTACTATTTGTATGGTGGTGAGCCTTCATGGTCTGTTCTAATGAGGGATAAACAGAAGGGTTGTTGCAGGGTCATCAAAATGGAAGTTGATGACATTGGTGATTTCGATGATTGGAATTCCTATCAAAAATAAATCATGTCTTTGAGGGTTTTTCTGCTGTGTTTGCAGGGTCTTTTCACTTGCTCTTTTTTTGAAGAGATTTCAGTGTACGGAGCACACACATGTTCATTACCCGTAGACTTGTACATGGTTTTTGTACTGTGTATTTATTGTGGTATTTTTATGATGTACACAGTGTGTTACTAAGTGCAGTTAACAGCATGTTGCGAAGATGAGAGAAAATTATTTGCGCGTAAAAAGTTTGACACAAATTATTGTTCATCACGGCAACTTCATGATATCCCTAACCCTGAAATTTTTATTTAATTGATTATTTTTATTCCACCAAGTCGAGAGTGAGTTTTAGGTGATCCAGATAGGGATTGATGAGATATTGTCTGGAAAGGAGAAGCACGCGAGACGCGAGGTATTTTAGTAAACACGCGAGCTCAAAAGGCAGGAAATTTTAAAAATAGGGTAGGGAATTTTAAAACTACCGCGCGATAGCCTGCGGGGGGTAGAGAAACAGTTCTCGGACGATTCCGTCCAAGCCATGAATACATTTCTCACAACTAATCAAATACATATTGGGAACAACCTTGCCCCACAGAATGCTGGAGTTCCGAAATGTTGTTGTTTGTCTCTCCAAATGGCAAACATGAGGGTATTTTTGGTGTAAATCCAGGGCACAAACTGACTTAGTGGGTAATGACTCCAAAAGTATCCGGTCCAAACCATGAATACATTTATCATGACTCATCAAATGCATATTGGGAACAAATTGGTGGAGTTGTTAGTTGAACGTTAAACACTAACCCTAATCCTAAGAGTTGACAACGTAACCTTCTAGACGGAGTTTATGTGGGGGGGGTTTGGGGGGGGGGAAAATACGTAGAAATATTAAAAAAATCTGTTTTTAACAAGTAGACTTGGTACAAACGCTACGACTAAAAATCGCTAAAAAGCTTAGCCAAACATTTATTTACGGAAATGAGATGCTTCTTCTAAAAGCAATAGTAATATCTAGTGGTGCGCGCTCATTTTTATGGTAGCAAACTCTCATTTTTATGGTTGCAAGTAACCATAAGATTTAACCTGAATATAGATCAAAAATCATACGATTAAAATCTGTGTTAGATCAAGTTAACTTTACCAGATGAGAGAGTTCGGTAGAGGTGCACAATATACGATCGTTGTCGGCAGCAAATTAACGGAGGTGCGAAATTGGTGGTCGTTGTCGACAAACCGAAAAATTCGCCAAAAGATGTCAGCGGCAAATTCTATCGAAAAGGAAAAAGAAAAACAACCCGACCGAGGTGCGAAAACCCCGATCATTACTTAAAATGATTAGAAGACGAGGTGCGAAAGTGGTGGAGTTGTGTACGTACGGTGAGTACGGACTGGACAGATTTGCACTGTGTTCAAATCTGGTGAGTTTGTGGGTTGACGATTGAATTATATTTTGGTTAGGGACTGGAAAGATTTGCAGTGTGTTCAAATCTGGTGGGTTTTTGGGTTCACGATTGAATTATATTTGTATGGTTGGGGACTGGAAAGAGTTTGTGGGTTGACGATTGAATTATATTTTGGTTAGGGACTGGAAAGATTTGCAGTGTGTTCAAATCTGGTGGGTTTTTGGGTTCACGATTGAATTATATTATGGTTGGGGACTGGAAAGATTTGCACTGTCCTCAAATCTGGCGGGTTTTTGGGTTCACGATTGAATTATATTTTGGTTAGGGACTGGAAACTGACAAACCGAGGCGCGAAATATTAAAATCAAATCAGATGAGAGTTCGAATTTAAAATATAGCTCGCGCGAAGAATGACGTCACTTGATTGGTAGTATAGATCAAGTGGTAGGATCAGTATGAAGGTAGCTAAATACAGCATGAGTATGTACTGGATGAGGGGGGGGGGGGGGGGCGCGCGCCGGGGGGGGGGGTGTTGTCCAAATTTGAAAAACTAAAAATTAAAAAAAATAGTTTTTTTCACCGAGGCGCGAAATATTGTACGGTACGTACGGTGAGTAGGGACTGGAAAGATTTGCACTGTGTTCAAATCTGGTGAGTTTGTGGGTTGACGATTGAATCATATTTTGGTTAGGGACTGGAAAGATTTGCATTGTTTTCAAATCTGGTGGGTTTTTGGGTTCACGATTGAATTATATTTCGGTTGGTGACTGGAAATATTTGCACTGTGTTCAAATTCGGTTGGTTTTTGGGTTCACGATTGAAATATATTTTGGTTAATGACTGGAAAGATTTGCACTGTGTTCAAATCTGGTGGGTTTTTGGGTTGATGACTGAGTTATTTTTTAGTCGGGAATTTGTGGGATTTGCACTGTGTTCAAATTCGGTTGGTTTTTGGGTTCACGATTGAAATATATTTTGGTTAATGACTGGAAAGATTTGCACTGTGTTCAAATCTGGTGGGTTTTTGGGTTGATGACTGAGTTATTTTTTAGTCGGGAATTTGTGGGATTTGCACTGTGTTCAAATTCGGTTGGTTTTTGGGTTCACGATTGAAATATATTTTGGTTAATGACTGGAAAGATTTGCACTGTGTTCAAATCTGGTGAATTTTTGGGTTGACGATGACTGACTTATATTTTGGTAGAGGATGGGCAAGAATTGCACTGTGTTCATTTCTGGCTAGTTTTGGGGTTGAGTATTGAGTTATATTCTTTAAATCTGGTGTATTTATGGGTTGATGACTGAGTGATATTGTGGTTGTGAACGGGCAGGATTTACTATTGTTAGAAACTATTGGTAACTTTTTCAATCAACACTGATGGTGGTTGTTTTTCTTTCTGGAATTCATCATAGAAATTTTTAATTTCTTTACACATTCCCTTGACTTTGGTATGATCTATCTCATCCCTCAAGTACAATCCGTTCAATGTTTTACACCTTGACAAAACAACATATATCCAATGTTGCATCCTATAGTTCCAACTCGAAACCAAAATATTGTCTATGGAACGCCCTTGTAATTTATGCACAGTTCTAGCATGGGAAATGTTGAGAGGGAATTGTTTGAGTTTGACGCTCAAATTTTGTCTTGATGATTTGTGACTGATGTGCTCACTAAACAGAGAAGGATACTTGCACAAGGCATAAATATCTTTTTCGGGCAATTTGAGGTTGTATATGGGTTGTTCTTCTGGAGTATTGGTATCTGTAAGAATAACTTGTATAGATTCAATTTTATCAGCATCAATGCAATTGACATAATAGCCATTGATCACAACACTCTCAAGGGCTTCAAACCTGTTCATCTCTTGTTTCAAAATCAAACCTTTAAATTCACACATTGAACCATTAGCTATAGCCTCTTCAACAGATATATTGCTTGTTATCATGATGGGACAACCAATATATAACTTTAGAAATGGATCAACATGTGTACTTCCTCTTCTTTCTGTAACATCTGCATCAGAGCAACAACTGTAAAATATATCTCCTTTATCTGGAAAGGCCTTGTAATCTTTTCTGCTTTTGGCATATTTGTATTCAACATTGGATGCTCGTATGCATATGGTGTGCAAGGGAATAGGGTCTTCAATGTTCTTGGAATGGGTTTGTTGTAAATGAAGGGCAAAAATTGCATCATTGATTGCACACCTGTCTTTGTTTGTTGCTACAGCATAAGAAATTGCCATTGGTAAAGAATCACTCTCAATCACTTTCCTTGAGTTGATAAGCTTAGCATCTTCTTCACTAAGCCCAATTTTAAAAATTCTTTCTAACAATTTTCCATACGATGCATCTTCCTGAAACCTGTGGTTTGTTTTTAATTCCAGCATCACATTGACAGCATCCCTGAACATTGTTGTATATTGCTCATCATATATTTTGGTTCCATTTATGGGTGGTAGCTGATTGAAATCTCCAGCAAAGAGTACATTGATACCACCGTACAATGTATTTGTTCTTGGAGCATCTTTCAATTCATTCAATGTTTTATGCAGCCTGTTTAACAATGAATAATTTGCAAAGGATATTTCATCAATAATGATCATTTCTGTGTCAACCCAATCTTCTTTGAATTCACTTAATTTTTCAAGGTATGAATCGTTCTCTTTCACTGGAATGTGGCAAGCATTATGGAGAGTGCTACCATGAATTGACACTGCTGCACATCCAGTTAAAGCTGTAACAACAATTGTTTGCCTTGTAAACTTGATGTTCAAATTTTCACAGAATTCCTTGCAATAAGACAGAATTGCTCTGATCACGCGACTTTTCCCTGTACCACCTGCACCTGATAGAAATGCTATGGATTGTTGTCTATGTTCATGCATTTCTTTCAACATCTGAACTGTTGTACTGAAGTTGATCTTGTCACGCCTTGAAATAGATGAGTCAAAATCATCGTTCTCTTCCTCCTCACCAAATTCATTGAATGGTGCAAGTCTTCCCAATTCACCAGATAATCTTCTCCTTGTGTTTCTTGTTTTTTGCATTCCATTTTTCTTTTGTTTTTCATAAACTCTCAGTACAAATCCAGAGACAATGTATACAAATGCTATCATTTGATGTTTGTCACCATTGAATATCTCTTTACCATATGCAATCATGTTTTCACAAGTACCCGTGGCAGATAAGTTTGTGATCTCTTCATTTGTAACAACAGTATGGTGTGTTACCATCACTTTAATCATGTTTGTGATGTCAAGCTCATGCCAATCCCTGCCCATATCTGTATCTTCACCATCTTCCATTAATGATACCCTAGAAGCTGAACAAAATATTGTTTTTGTTTGGTCAATATTTGGTGCCTTAATCAAATTGTGTCCACAATGATTGCTTCCTGCCTTAGTAATGATTGATGTGTTGAAGGAAAATAGATTATGACTCGTTCTAAAACAGTTGTCATCATCCAATCCTAAAACTGTGTTCCCAAAAAGATCCAATTCATCCAAGATGTTGATATTATTTCTGTTGTTGTCTTCTGCATTTGATTCATCATGTGTCCACCTAGTATCTGGTGGTAAGGTTACTCTCTCTAGTGCATCTTTTGCACGTCCACCCATCAAGCTGTTATGTGTCCTTTGAATATTCTTCAAAATATTCTGATGCTCTTGTTTTAGCAAACCATTTGCTAAAAAAGATTGAAAATAGGGAAGATATTTGGAATTCAATTGGAGGTCAGAAAGCTTTCTGAATGGTGAAAATAACACACTTGCTCTTTTAGCATAATCTTCCATTGCTAAAGCAATTTCCTGGTGTTCTTCATTTTCATGCTGTGGGACAAAATTCCCAATTTGTTTGTTCCTAAAGTTTGACGTCGATTTCAAATCATAGTGACAGATACCTGGAAGTTTAGGTTTTTTGTATTCATCACAAAATGAATGGTTTTTGGAGGGATGGTTATCCGTAAAGTCCAGTGATGTCTTACTTCTTCTCATTTTTGTATAATACTTTGATGCAAAATCATAAAGACACACACCCTCTAGTTCTGTTGGTCTGCAAATATAATTTGCAACTTTTGATAGATAAACTGGCAAGTCTTCCTCATTGTCACTTTCATTGCCTTCTTTCAGTTTTAGAACACCATCAACAACATGATCATTCTCAATATAATTGCTCAACACCAATGTTGAAAACTCTTCTGAGAACCTAAATCTTGTATGGTTTCTTGTCAGGTAGGCAGCCATTGGTGCTGAAGTGATGTTATCTTGTGTCACTTTGAACAATGCATTTAGAATAGCTCTTATTCCAACCTTTTCTCTCATCAGATCATCTTCTTCATTTGTTTCGTTTAGTTGTGCTGTAGAGTCATTTCTGTGGTTTACTGTGTTTGGTTCATCATGTTCTTCATCATTCATTGTGACATTTTCATTTTCTTGTCTCTGTTGTTCACCAAGTTGTTTGATTACTTTTTCTGCAACTGCACTGATCTTTTCTTTATCATCCTTTTGTGTACTTTTTGAGGCATAACATGTCAGGTAATAAATCCCTGCACCATCTACCCCCCAAATAACATTGTTGTTGCATTGAAAAATAGAACTTACAATACTATTGTTTGAATTGGCAAAACAATCCTGATGTGTTCTCTCATGTTCCCAGACAAACAATTGTTTCTTGTTGCATTTGCCTGTCCAATCAAATGATGTCAATTCTTCATCTTCAAAATGTATCTTTGTTTCATCACAAGCAGGAAGCGGGAGCTTGAACCTACATTCACCATTTTTGTCCTTTTTGTGACATGAGCTTGCATGTGTTGAGGCATGCAAATTGCGTAACAAATTAACAATGTGAAGGTTTTTTTTGTATTTCATTGATCCAAGGCGCGGGAAACGACCACTTTTAATTTGGGCAGCAGTTTCTTTATGCAATGCCATTTCCATTGTCACCTGACATTTTGATTGCTTAGTCACACCATTCCAAAACTTGTGATACATGAAATATTGTTCTCCAGTTTCATTTGATGTTGGTATACTTTTGAGGAAATCTAAACTTTCACGCGCCATATCTTCACTTGTGTAAAGTTTAGAGCAGGCTCTGCATTTGAAAATTGCTTTGTCACCCAGTGATGTGTGACCATGTTTAAGTCTCAATCTCCTTAAATCCTGTTCTGTGCATTTTTCAAAAGATTCTGAAACCAAACTTAAACACTCAGGATTCCTGCACTGAATAGAATCAAAGTTCTGAAACAATTTTGTTGTCAGTATGTTTTGTGCATACTGTTTCATGGTCTCTATTGCCCCATCTTGCTTGTCCTCCGTATGCAAATCTTGTAGCAGGTCATTCCATTTATTTATCCACAAAACAAAATGTGCATGCAGAGTGCCACGTCCTTGTTCTTCAACTGCAACACTATATGCTTCTAAATCTCCAAATAAACCCATATCTTTGATGTTACCTTCCTTGTTATCCCATCCCAATATGAACTTGATGGTTATTTCCAAAATATTTTCAAATTCAATAGCACAAATACCTGGATATGTTGTTCTTATCGATGAGCACTCTGTCACAAACTGAAAAAGATCACAATCATCAATGGGTGGTTGTTCTCGCTTAAAAAGATCTGGGAAATCCTCAGAAGTAACTTCTTCATCCTTGGATTTTGACATCACTCTAATCCTAAAATTGATTGAATCATTTGGAGTGATGGTGAATAGAATGCAAGGCAATCCATAATGTGCCATCAGTTGAAACATTTTCTTTCTAGCAATATCAGAAGCTGCATTTGTATTTCCCATTGAACTTGTTACTCCCCTTATTTTAGAAAGAAAAAAGTCTTCATTTGTTTCTGGCAGAACATTTCCATCTAGAAAATTGATTGATGCTTGTTTGAGTTGAACTGGGTCAAGCTGTGAAAAGTTGCACCTCAGGTTTTTTGTTGTTTTTAAATAGGAATGTTTCACCATTTTGACTCTTTGTACAAAATTGTACATAACTGCTACAAATTCACCCTGATGAAAGCATGGTGATGATAACTCTGATAAATATTTCAGATAATCAGGACTCATTCTCTCTACTCCATCCACATCAACAGATCCAATGCCATATGGAAATTGAAGTGGGAAAGAACGCAAGAAATTGTTTCCTTCATAATCTTTCAGTATGTTGTTGGATGTTCTACAGATCATGGTGGCATTCTTGTCAATGAGATCTTCTATACAGTGGTCCTTGAAATGTTTATCTGTGTCAAATCCTCCATTGGTTGTGCTGGGTAGATTCTCATCAGGAAAGATGACATGCATTTCAAATTGTTGTTCAATGTTTGAGTTCGAAGATGGTATTTGATTGGTCTTGTCAACAAAAAGAGGTAAAATGATATGAGTATCATTTATGTTTTCATCCTCAAGGTAACCCATATTTTGTTTCATCCAATGCAAGGCTTTTTTCACTTTTTGTATTCTGAACTCCATTTTCTTTTTTACTGCCAGTTTTTGTTGGTTAGTGAATGATCCTGTTAGGATCACTTGGATTTGATTCTTCCCAATTGATTCCAGATAGTTGATAACGCCACTTGTATATTCCAAATTGTTTCTTCTCAAAAAGTGATACCCTTTAATCATTTGATGCTGTCCAGCATGGAAATGAAATATGTGTTGGCTGATTCTCACATCTGAGATAATGGCAAGTTCTGTTGCTGTCAAATCTAATAGTTCGTTAGGAGGATATCCATGCAAGAGTCCATTTGCTATAGCATATTTTGGAAGCTTGGCTTGTTTATTATTGTTCTTTTTCATGCTCTCAATACCATTATAGCATTGGCTGCAGCACCCAAATTGGGAGATAGCTTCTCTATCACTAGAAGGCTTGATAGCATATGTTTTTGGTGACAAAATGAAATCATTGAATGCAATTCTTTCATTGTTGATTCTTCTAGTCCCAGCAATGCATTTTTGTGTGTATTGCTTCAGAACTTGGTTCCTAACTGACACAGAAGCAAATTTAAACGGCATATTGTCCCACTTGATTTTCTTCTTGTGAAAATAATCTCTAACATATGGATGTGCTAGAGAACTAAAGTCAAGTTTTTTTTCATCACCTGTTCTTATGAATCTGTCACAGATACAGCAAACTTTTGCTTTGAACTTTCCCTGAGAAAAAGTAATCAATTTATTTTTTGCTTTAAATGCCTCTTCATAGGCTTTTTGAATGGCATGAGTTGTCACAAGCATTATCAACCTGTTTCAAAATATTGTAGTGAAAATGATCAATAATATTAGGTAAAAAAATGGATATTCAGAGCCATGTAGATTTGAAATAGTTGAAAACATTTCCAATTTGCTTGCCTAACGTACCTGAAACATAAATTTGGGCCAAATCTGGTCAATATTTTGATAGTCAACTGAGTTAATGTTAGGTCGACGATTGGTAGGGACTGGAAAGATTTGAACTGTCTTCAAGGAAAGATTTGCACTGTCTTCAAATCTGTTGAGTTTTTGGGTTGATGACTGAGTTATATTATATTTTGGTCGGGGATGGAAATATATGCACTGTGTTCAAATCTGGTGAGTTTTTGGATTGACGACTGAGTTATATTTTGGTCGTGGATGGGCAGGATTTGCACTGACTTAAAATCAGGTGTGTTTTTGGGTTGATGATTTAGTTAAATTTTGGTCGGGGATTGACAAGATTTGCACAGTGTTCAAATCTGGTGTGGTTTTGCGGTTGATGATTGAATTATATTTTGGTTAGGGACTGAAAAGATTTGCACTGTGTTCAAATCTGGTGAATTTTTGGATTGATGACTGAGTTATAGTTTGGTCGGGGATGGGCAGGATTTGCACTGTCTTCAAATCTGGTGAGTTTTTGGTTGATGATTGAGATTTCTTTTGATCGGGGATGGGCAGGATTTGCACTGTCTTCAAATCTGGTGAATTTTTGGATTGATGACTGAGTTATATTTTGGTCGGGGATGGGCAAAATTTGCACTATCTTCAAATCTAGTGAGTTTTTGGGTTTATGATTGAGTTATATTTTGGTCGTGGATTGGAAAGATTTGCACTGTCTTCAAATCTGGTGAGTTTTTTTATTGATGACTGACTTATATTTTGGTCGGGGATGGGCAGGATTTGCACTGTCTTCAAATCTGTTGAGTTTTTGGATTGATGACTGAGTTATATTTTGGTCCGGGATTGACAAGATTTGCACTGTCTTCAAATCTCTATAATTTTGGTACGGAAATAGACTTATTATGTTTTGTTTTTGTACACAAATGTTATGCTTTGCTGATTTAGATTTTTCAATTTATGACAGTTGAGAAAAAGATGATGAATAATATGTTTTTTTTGTATTTGTTATATAATTGCTTTTGGGATGGTATGCGATTATGTCAATTGTTTTTGATGCGATAATTCTTTTTGGTTAAATCTGATAATCTTCTGATAAGGTGGCATTGACCCTTTGTAATTAACATGATTTCTGTTAATCTGGAGATGATACTTCAATCCTGATAGTTCTGTCCTACAGGAAAGCCAACAAAGCGTGTTGCATAGTAGCTGTATTCACCATTGTTTTTGCGTGTGAAGATGTCCCACAAATCATTCTCACGGATGTATGAATATTTCTCTTCCGGAGTCGTCACCTCTTCTGGACAATGATAGGTTTCAAAGATTGCATGTGTACTATCATCCTTGAATATTTTGTCAATGGAACTATTCGGAGGAGCATTGTTTGGGATTTTGATATGAGTTGGAGAAAATGGAAGAAATGTTTTTTCGGCATCTTTCTGTTCTTCACTACAAAAAATCTTGACGATCAAATCTCTGAATTCTTCCATAGTCTCTGTTTCAATGGTAGGGTATCTGTCAGGATTAGGGAAGGCAACAAAAGCAACATGTCCATATTTGCTGGTGGGTGTGTCTTTTAGAGCTTTGTTAGTGTCATGTGATTCCCTCAGAATAAGAGTTTCCGTGCATCTCACATCAAAATGATCAGGACCTAGCTCAGGATACTTGTTCAAATTACCTTCTCTGATTGCTTTCAACACAGGAAACGCAAAACCAGCTTCACCCATAACATTAAGAAGCTGTGCACCCATCATTCTATCATCCGTGCAAAATTTGAAAACTTCTACCACATTCTGCTGATACTTTCGTGGGCTGCTCAACTTTCTAGGTTTAATGATTTTCTCTTTTTTAACTGGAGATGGAGGTTTTCTGGTGACAGTCGTAGTCTTTTTCTTAGAGTCATCAATGGAGTTTACAGCCTTTCTCGTTGGCGCCATATTGAAAAGAATGATTGATTAGATGCTGCTGTATTTGAAGTGTTTATTTTATCGTGATTAGGATGGGTTTTTCATCGTGAAAAAAGTGTGCAAAAATTGCAGTGGTAATGCACGGACCAAAATACCTTCAAAATCCACACAGTAGTGTGTGAAGTAATTTCAAATTAATTGTTTGCCTGCTAATTCTACGTTATCGTGTCAAACGATTTTGAGAACCTGGGACTTGACACTGTTGTGATAGATTAAAAACAATGAAACAAGATTGCCTTGGAATTTGCAATAGGTCAATTGGATTAATCATAGATAATAAAATAAAGATTTTTTCACAAACCTGGGACTTCATAGTAATGGAATTGATTAAGATGAACGAATTGAAGATACTATGATGTGAAAAGCACTCTAAAAACTATTCAACATGTGTCTTCCAATTATACCATGCGTGGGGCACGTGTCATGTATGTGCATGTGATGTATGTGCGAGTATGTCTCGCGCAAAAAATGAATTCAAAGCATAGAGGGAATGAGAAATTAACATCTAACAAACAAATTTTAATTTTTTTAATGTAATCTGTCTTTTGCACGTATTAGACCCCCCAAAAAGGGGGTCGTGGGGAAAATAACTTAATTTTCCTTATAGTTTCTTTTCTGTTTTTTTGCTTCACGGTGATATTGAACCTTGAACAAACGTTTAGTATAGGTGGAAAGCAATTCAGTCATTTTTTGATTCTTCTCTGCATCTGATTCACATTCACATATAATGTGAAATTTTGAAACAAGTGTGTGCACTTCAGAAAAATTGCCTTGACTTGCAAACATTCCAGAGGCTGTAGGCTTGTAAGCTTCTGCTGAAACGTAATATGCATAGTAGAGTAGATGAATCATATATTCTTTGTCCAAATCATCAATATGTTTCCAAACAGACTCTGCAATCATAACCATATTCTGCAGAAGTGTAACCTGTAAACCAGCATCATACTGTTTTGTTTTTGTCTTGTTATATGCAGTCCAAAATAGCAAAATACGGATCGTGTTTATGGATGAACCACTACCAGCATGGATTACTCCTCCTGGAATTTCAGAAAAAGACAGCAAAGGACACCGTACGAGTCTGGCTGCTTTGAATTCAAAATTTTCGAGCAGATTGGGTGTAATCGATTCATTTTTGTCGCATTGGACATGACGTTCACCATGAATAATCCTGAATAAATCACCAAATGCTGTTTGAAAATATTCATCCAAGGCTTCTTCCGTTTCTCCCATATTTTTGATTTTCTGAAAAAATGATTCTGGAATATTTATCCAATTCAAAGCCCGAACAGATGATAAACCTTTCTGAATGAGATCAATCGCCGTTCTATAACCAACCTTTTCTTTTTGACTTGGTTCAACCACTTTTGTTGTACTCTGCCCTCCTGTAAGCAGCATTCCAAATTGTTTTTCAAAACGATGTCCCATCAAATCTAAGTGCATGGCCTGATCACCACGTACTTCAGTGATTATTAGGCTTGGTGTAGCAACCTTCCAATATTGAATTTCTTCTTTTGGAATTGTTCGGGGTAAACACATATTCATAGTGGTTTCTTCAATAAATTTTAACAAAGAAACCATATGACGCATTTCAAAACCAGTTTTATCACAAAACTTTTTCCATGCCGGTTTAAGTGCTAGGTGCGTTGGACTGAAAGACAGATGCATTTCATATCTGAATGCTTGTATTGGTTGTGCGGAATGATCTGCTTTCCTTGCCTTAGAAACAACTGACTTGAAAAAATCCCAATGTTTCATAATTTTGGCTTGGATGCTATCAACAATTTGCAACTGTGTAGCAAACAATGGATCTTCAAGTTTTGGCACATAAAACGCAGCTCTTTCAAACGTCATAGTAACAAATGGGTGATCTATCATTTCTTCACATTTCATGCGTTTGTAAGATATTGCATGATTGGGTTGAGAAATTTCAAGCAAAACATCATTAGAAAAAGATCCATTTGTCATAGATTTCAATGGTTGAGGAGTAGCATTCCTCAATTCAAATTCCTTGACACACTCTGCAGCAAATTGACAGGCATTAGCATGAGTGGAAAAAGCTGTTATTCCATGCATCTCACCACAGATACAAGCAAATGTTTTTTGTTTAAGACTCAATTTCAACTGAAGCTTGTTCTGATACCATGCATATCGAGATTCAGCTCTATAATTCATTTCATCTGGTATGCATTTTGGGACAGTGTCTTCCATGGATTGGCAGTTTTGTAAGTGTTTACTTGCTTTTTTTGCATGGCCCATAACTTGCCCACATTTACATATGAAACCCATCACCGAAGTTGGCATCGCATATGGTATTTCCTTGTCATTATCATGAAAGATATAACTGCATACTCCAGACATCATGTCGATTGCTTTTTCTTTAGATAGTTTTCTAATTTCCACTAGATTGGGTTTGTTGTATTTTGATAGAGGATCATTTTTTTTCTTTGAACCGATTGGCTTCCCTTTATTCTTTGTCTCTTGATTATCTGACATCCTTTTAACAATCTGGTGATCGTCCGGTGGGGTTGTCTCATTTGTCGTCACATCTATTTCTGTTGTTGTTGCTGTTGCGTCATTACCAGAAATTGTTGTCGTCTCTGTCCCTGCAACCGTTTTGTAAATCACCGTGTCCTGTCCAATATTTTCTAAATTTGTTTCCTTAACAATGCCGACATTCACATTGGCATTACCATTGTCATCGATTGCTGTTTCTACCATGACAGAAATTGTTTTTGACTCCATTTTCCCTTCAAGTGTCTTCTCCGTACCCACAGTTATATTGGCATTGTCATTACTTTCTTTACCCTCTAAATCCACGGGAGTTAGTGTCGTCAAAGCAGGATTGTTGGTGTTCGATAAATTGCTGTTCATGATGGGATTTTTCCTGTCGGGTGCTGTATCGGTTGCTACGTTGGCGGGTGATAAATTGCTGTTCATGATAGGGTTGTTCCTGTCGGGTGCTGTATCGATTGCTGCTTCTAGCATGACAGAAATTGTTTTTGACTCTGTTTTTCCTTCTAGTGTCTTCTCTGTACCCACAGTTGTATTGGCATTGTCATTGATTTCCTGATCATCCAAATCCATGGGAGGTATATTGCTTTTCATGATGGTTTGATCCTGTCGGGTACTGTGAAGTTATGTGCTTGTTTTCGTCTTTTCCTCTTTGTAGATCAGTATTCTTATGTTTTGTGTCTCCCAACAGCTGAAAAACCCACGAGATTTGAGCACAGTGCAAATTATTTCAATCCCTGACTAAAAAGTAACTCAGTCATCAGTTCAAAAATTGAACAGATTTGAAGCCAGTGCAAATCTTTCCAATCCCCGACCGAAATATAACTCAATCCTCAACCCTAAAACATAACAGATTTGAACACAGTGCAAATCCTGTCAATCCCCGACTAAAATATACTCAGTCATCAATCCAAAAACCGACCAGATTTGAACACAGTGCAGATCTTTCCAGTCCCTAACCAAAAAAAAAACTCAGTCATCAACCCTAAAACATAACAGATTTGAACACTAGTGCAAATTCTGTCAATCCCCGACTAAGATATAACTCAGTCATGAACCCAAAAACCAACCAGATTTGAACACAGTGCAAATCTTTCCAGTCCCTAACCAAAATATAATTCAGTCATCAACCCAAAAACCCACCAGATTTGAACACAGTGCAAATCCTGGCAGTACCCGACCAAAATAGAACTCAGTTATCAAACCAAAAACCCACCTGATTTGAACACAGTGCAAATCTTTCCAGTCCCTAACCAAAATATAATTCAATCATCAACCCAAAAACCCACATGATTTGAACACAGTGCAAATCTTGCCAGTCCCTAACCAAAATATAATTCAGTCATCAACCCAAAAACCCACCAGATTTGAACACAGTGCAAATCTTTCCAGTCCCTAACCAAAATATAATTCAGTCATGAACCCAAAAATCCCACCAGATTTGAACACAGTGCAAATCTTTCCAGTCCCTAACCAAAATATAATTCGGTCATCAACCGAAAAAGAATCTCGTACGTACGACGTTTGAAAAAGATTCGTACGAAGATTTTTTTTTTTCCGTACGTACCGTAGTACTACAAAATCATGTACAATTCTACATACCGTAGTACTACAAAATCATGTACAATTCTACATAATGTACTAGATACTTCAACGAAATTGGACACGAAAAAAAAAAAAAATTCTCTCTCACACAAACACACAGTAATTTTATTTTCTACCCCCGGACAAAAAAATCACTTTTTCTATCTCGCAACAAAAAAAATTCACTTTATAATCAGCCTTCTGACATCCAACTTATTTGAGTAGAGTTGCTATTTGGCACTCCGTCGGTGAACGTGGGATTCCACCTTATACTTAATTATCAGTATTCGGCAGGTTATCCGTGCTCTTATATTTTAGTCTGAAATAACAGCCTTGTACTGGAAAAAGAATTAGCTCGCATTGGACAAGAGGTGGTTTGCTGATAGATATTGTTTGACTTGGCCCCCAAACATATATGTCTTGAAAGCAATAAATCTCTATCCATTGCTTCTATATCAACAGGCACGAGGTACTGTTTTTCGTGACAGAGGAAAAAGAAGGCTGCAAATCAACGGCAGCAGCAACAACAATTTCATCGGGACGATTGTCGGAACAACAACGATTGTCGGAACAACGGTAACAAGCAACAGTACGAATGAGATAGATAGAGAATAATTATACTGCCTTCGGCATTGCTCAAACTGATTGTTTTTCCTCTCTTCTGTTTTTCTCTCATTTTCATAGGACCAAATCGGAAGCATCGAATCGTAAGCAACGGATCGTAAGCAACCAACCATCAAATCGGAAGCAACCCTCGAATCGACAATACTCACCCATTTTCTTGTTCAATTATCATCATATCATATATTCGAATAGGAGCGCCGAATCGAGTCAACGGGGAACCATCGAGTCAACCGGGAACCATCGAAGCAACCGGGAACGATCAAAGCGCAACCAGGAGCCATTGAATCAACCGGGAACCATCGAAGCGCAAGCAAGCCGGAACGATCGAAGCACAAGCAAGCCGGAACGATCGAAGCAACCGGGAATCATCGGGGCAAATCTTCCCTTGAAATTGTAAGCATCCAATCAAATGGGCAAATTGAAGCAAACAACAAAAGTAGGCGTCGGCCTCGGTGGCGCCGCGTGCAGTCTTGGTTTGTGGCATCAAATCGATCGGCATGTAGATTATATTATTCTGTTGTTATTATTTACTCTATGTAGTACATCAATAGATACTCACCCATTTTGTTCAATTATCATATCATATATTTGCGACAACGAATCAGCGAAAAACGCTCCTCCTCCACCGGCAAGCGGCAACGAGTCAGCGAAAACGCTCCTCCCGAATCAGCGAAAACGCTCCTCCTCCACCGGCAAGCGGCAACGAATCAGCGAAAACGCTACTCCCGAATCAGCGAAAACGCTCCTCCTCCACCGGCAAGCGGCAACGAATCAGCGAAAACGCTACTCCTCCTCCACCGGCAAGCGGCAACGAATCTCAGCGGAAACGCTCCTCCACCGGCAACGAATCAGCGAAAACGCTCCTCCTCCTCCACCGGGAAGCGGCAACGAATCAGCGGAAACGCTCCTCCTCCTCCACCGGCAAGCGGCAACGAATCAGCGGAAACGCTCCTCCACCGGCAACGAATCAGCGAAAACGCTCCTCCTCCACCGGCAAGCGGCAACGAATCAGCGAAAACGCTCCTCCTCCACCGGCAAGCGGCAACGAATCAGCGAAAACGCTCCTCCTCCACCGAAGCGGCAACGAATCACCAAAACGCTCCTCCTCCTCCTCCACCGGCAAGCGGCAACGAATCAGCAAAAACGCCCCTCCTCCACCGGCAAGCGGCAACGAATCAGCGAAAACGCTCCTCCTCCACCGGCAAGCGGCAACGAATCAGCGAAAACGCTCCTCCTCCTCCACCGGCAAGCGGCAACGAATCAGCGGAAACGCTCCTCCTCCACCGGCAAGCGGCAACGAATCAGCGGAAACGCTCCTCCACCGGCAAGCGGCAACGAATCAGCGAAGCGGCAACGAATCACCAAAACGCTCCTCCTCCACCGGCAAGCGCCAACGAATCAGCGGAAACGCTCCTCCACTGGCAAGCGGCAACGAATCAGCGAAAACGCTACTCCTCCACCGGCAAGCGGCAACGAATCAGCGAAAATCATATTGTCATCGTCGTCCAACGACCATTCGTCCCAGCAACAACAATGGGATTCAAAACAACAACAAAGCAATTGCCAGCAAAAGCAATGAAGCAAAAATCAAAGAGGAAACGCGGGAAGACTGAGAGAAAGAAAATGACTTCAAATTTTCTCCAAAACGCAGCACCATCCTCATCAACAATCCACCAGACTTACAAACACTTGTTGGAGATCAAACCTAACAAGACTGCAGAAGGCGACAGGAATCGAGATGCAAAAGCAATTTTCAAACATGTCGAGGAAATAGCATTGAAAACAGTTAACAAAAAATGGGTTTAAAGGAAAATTCCTGGATACGAATTGGGGCCGGACGACAGTTGGAGAGAAGAAATATTCTTTGGCACAAGCAGTCTCTATAGACAGTTTCACGACATTGGATAGTACCAACGAGAAGTTTGTTCTAGCGTTTGCAGAATCAGAACCATCATTGAGAATCTTTGCAAAAGCTTCCACACAAATCGCAAAACGACGCTTGGGTACTCCCAAAAATATAGAAATCACAAGAACATTTGCTGGGCAGATTGTTGAATCTAAACCCAAAATAGGTCGAGGAACCAAATGTGACAGTGTAAACAGTGGATATGCTATTGTTGGGATGAGACCAAATCGATTGAAATCAGGAAATGGTGTGTACGTTTTCAAAAACAATGTGGACTCGACAACAAAATACAACCTTGAACAGAAAGCCCTACACATTGTGAAGGAAATGCAGCTCAGTTTAACTCCAATGTCCAAATTTGTCAACCTTGAAACGACTGTTATGAATGAGGTTGTTAATCGTACAACGTTGAATGCAATCGGCCATCACGCAACGGCCTTTGCTATTGGAAAGGATTATCACTCAAAATGCCATACCGATGCCGATATGTTCTACACAAGGCTGACAGTTATTGCTCCAAAACATGTAAGTGATGAAGAGGTGATTTATTACTTTGTCTTCCCCACGTATGGAGTAAAAGTGCCATTGAGGTCAGGCGATACTCTATTGTTCAATCCATTAGTATTACATAGCTGTTCGAATCCAAAATACGAAGGCTGTTATATTATGAGCGCATATGTATCTCGCAAAACTGTGCTTAGAGCTAACCCTCTTAAGTAATATTAAACAATAATTTTAAGTAAGTCGTTACATTCACCATTGCTACTCAATTGGAACTGCTGTCAGAACTATCTTTGTCTGAACTGGATACATAATATGAATAGAGAATCAAGTTGATTTAAGGTTGGGGATGGGCAGGATTTGTAAGTTCGGTCTTTGACGAACGAGTTATATTTTGATTAGGGACTGGAAAGATTTCCACTGTGCAAAAATTGGTGGATTTTTGCGTTGACGATTGAATTATATTTTGGTCGAGGGTCGGAAGAATTTGCACTGTCTTCAAATCAAGTGGGTTTTTTGGTTGATTACTGAGTTATATTTTGGTCGGGGATCGGCAGGATTTGCACTGTGTTCAAATATGGTTGGTTTTTTGGTTCACGATTGAATTATATTTTGGTCGGGAGAATTGATGACTGAATTATATTTTGGTTAGGGACTGAAAGATTTGCACTGTGTTCAAATCAGGTTGGTTTTTGGGTTAATGACTGAGTTATATTTTAGTCGGGAATTGGCAGGATTTGCACTGTGCTAAAATCTGGTTGGTTTTTGAATTGATGACTGAATTATATTTTGGTTAGGGACTGAAAAGATTTGCACTGTGTTCAAATCAGGTTGGTTTTTGGGTTGATGACTATGTTATATTTTAGTCGGGAATTGGAAAGATTTGCACAATGCTAACATCTGGTTGGTTTTTTGGGTTGATGACTGAGTTATATTTTAGTCGGGAATTGGCAGGATTTGCACTGTGCTAAAATCTGGTTGGTTTTTGAATTGATGACTTTTAGTCGAGATTTGGCAGCATTTGCACTGTGCTAAAATCTGGTTGGATCGTGAGCGTTGAAATACCACAGTTTTTGGGTTGATGTCTGAGTTATATTTTAGTCGGGAATTGGCAGGATTTGCACTGTGCTAAAATCTTGTGTGTTTTTTAATTATATTTTGGTTAGGGACTGAAAAGATTTGCACTGTGTTCAAATCTGGTTGGTATTCGGGTTGATTACTGAGTTATATTTTAGTCGGGGATTGGCTGGATTTGGATTGTGTTCAAATCTGGTTGGTTTTTGGGTTGATGACTGCGTTATATTTTAGTCGGGAATTGGCAGGATTTGCACTGTGTTCAAATCTGGTTGGATTTTGAATTGATGACTGAGTTATATTTTGGTTAGGGACTGAAAAGATTTGCACTGTGTTCAAATCAGGTTGGTTTTTGGGTTGATGACTGAGTTATATTTTAGTCGGGAATTGGCAGGATTTGCACTGTGCTAAAATCTGGTTGGTTTTTGAATTGATGACTGAATTATATTTTGGTTAGGGACTGAAAAGATTTGCACTGTGTTCAAATCAGGTTGGTTTTTGGGTTGATGACTGAGTTATATTTTAGTCGGGAATTGGCAGGATTTGCACTGTGCTAAAATCTGGTTGGTTTTTGAATTGATGACTGAATTATATTTTGGTTAGGGACTGAAAAGATTTGCACTGTTTTCAAATCGGGTTGGTTTTTGGGTTGATGACTGAGTTATATTTTAGTCGGGAATTGGCAGGATTTGCACTGTGCTAAAATCTGGTTGGTTTTTGAATTGATGACTGAGTTATATTTTAGTTAGGGACTGGAAAGATTTGCACTGTGTTCAAATCAGGTTGGTTTTTGGGTTGATGACTGAGTTATATTTTAGTCGGGGATTGGCAGGATTTGCACTGTGCTAAAGTCTGGTTGGTTTTTGAATTGATGACTGAATTATATTTTGGTTAGGGACTGAAAAGATTTGCACTGTGTTCAAAACAGGTTGGTTTTTGGATTGATGACTGCGTTATATTTTAATCGGGGATTTGCAGGATTTGCACTGTGCTAAAATCTGGTTGGTTTTTGAATTGATGACTTAATTATATTTTGGTTAGCGACTGAAAAGATTTGCACTGTTTTCAAATCGGGTTGGTTTTTGGGTTGATGACTGAGTTATATTTTAGTCGGGAATTGGCAGGATTTGCACTGTGCTAAAATCTGGTGGGTTTTTGGATTGATGACTGAGTTATATTTTAGTCGGGAATTGGCAGGATTTGCACTGTGTTCAAATCTGGTTGGTTTTTTGGGTTGATGACTGTGTTATATTTTAGTCGGGAATTGGAAAGATTTGCACAATGCTAAAATCTGGTTGGTTTTTGAATTGATGACTGAATTATATTTTGGTTAGCGACTGAAAAGATTTGCACTGTTTTCAAATCGGGTTGGTTTTTTGGGTTGATGACTGAGTTATATTTTAGTCGGGAATTGGCAGGATTTGCACTGTGCTAAAATCTGGTTGTTTTTTGGGTTGATGTCTGAGTTATATTTTAGTCGGGAATTAGCAGGATTTGCACTGTGCTAAAATCTGGTTGGTTTTTGAATTGATGACTGAATTATATTTTGGTTAGGGACTGAAAAGATTTGCACTGTGTTCAAATCAGGTTGGTTTTTGGGTTGATGACTGAGTTATATTTTAGTCGGGAATTGGCAGGATTTGCACTGTGCTAAAATCTGGTTGGTTTTTGTTAAATTGATGACTGAGTTAAATTTTGGTTAGGGACTGAATATATTTGCACTGTGTCTAAATCTGGTTGGTTTAGGGTTGACGATTTAATTATATTTTGGTTAAGGACTGGAAAGATTTGCACAGTGCTAAAATCTGGTAGGTTTTTGGGTTGATGACTGAGTTATATTTTAGTCGGGAATTGGCAGGATTTGCACTGTGCTAAAATCTGGTTGGTTTTTGAATTGATGACTGAGTTATATTTTAGTTAGAGACTGGAAAGATTTGCACTGTGTTCAAATCAGGTTGGTTTTTGGGTTGATGACTGAGTTATATTTTAGTCGGGAATTGGCAGGATTTGCACTGTGCTAAAGTCTGGTTGGTTTTTGAATTGATGACTGAATTATATTTTGGTTAGGGACTGAAAAGATTTGCACTGTGTTCAAAACAGGTTGGTTTTTGGATTGATGACTGCGTTATATTTTAATCGGGGATTGGCAGGATTTGCACTGTGCTAAAATTTGGTTGGTTTTTGAATTGATGACTGAATTATATTTTGGTTAGGGATTGGAAAGATTTGCACTGTTTTCAAATCGGGTTTGGTTTTTGGGTTGATGACTGAGTGATATTTTAGTCGGGAATTGGCAGGATTTGCACTGTGCTAAAATCTGGTTGGTTTTTGAATTGATGACTGAGTTATATTTTAGTTAGGGACTGGAAAGATTTGCACTGTGTTCAAATCAGGTTGGTTTTTGGGTTGATGACTGAGTTATATTTTAGTCGGGAATTGGCAGGATTTGCACTGTGCTAAAGTCTGGTTGGTTTTTGAATTGATGACTGAATTATATTTTGGTTAGGGACTGAAAAGATTTGCACTGTGTTCAAAACAGGTTGGTTTTTGGATTGATGACTGCGTTATATTTTAATCGGGGATTGGCAGGATTTGCACTGTGCTAAAATCTGGTTGGTTTTTGAATTGATGACTGAATTATATTTTGGTTAGGGACTGAAAAGATTTGCACTGTTTTCAAATCGGGTTGGTTTTTGGGTTGATGACTGAGTTATATTTTAGTCGGGAATTGGCAGGATTTGCACTGTGCTAAAATCTGGTGGGTTTTTGGATTGATGACTGAGTTATATTTTAGTCGGGAATTGGCAGGATTTGCACTGTGTTCAAATCTGGTTGGTTTTTGGGTTGATGACTGTGTTATATTTTAGTCGGGGATTGGAAAGATTTGCACAATGCTAAAATCTGGTGGGTTTTAGGGTTGATGACTGAGTTATATTTTAGTCGGGAATTGGCAGGATTTGCACTGTGCTAAAGTCTGGTGAGTTTTGAATTGATGACTTTTAGTCGGGAATTGGCAGGATTTGCACTGTGCTAAAATCTGGTTGTTTTTTGGGTTGATGTCTGAGTTATATTTTAGTCGGGAATTGGCAGGATTTGCACTGTGCTAAAATCTGGTTGGTTTTTGAATTGATGACTGAATTATATTTTGGTTAGGGACTGAAAAGATTTGCACTGTGTTCAAATCAGGTTGGTTTTTGGGTTGATGACTGAGTTATATTTTAGTCGGGAATTGGCAGGATTTGCACTGTGCTAAAATCTGGTTGGTTTTTGAATTGATGACTGCGTTATATTTTAGTTAGGGACTGGAAAGATTTGCACTGTGTTCAAATCAGGTTGGTTTTTGGGTTGATGACTGAGTTATATTTTAGTCGGGGATTGGCATGATTTGCACTGTGCTAAAGTCTGGTGGGTTTTTGGGTTGATGACTGAGTTGTATTTTAGTGGAGAATTGGCAGGATTTGCACTGTGCTAAAATCTCGTTGGTTTTTGGGTTAATGACTGAGTTATATTTTAGTCGGGAATTGGCAGGATTTGCACTGTGCTAAAATCAGGTTGGTTTTTGTTGAATTGATGACTGAGTTATATTTTGGTTAGGGACTGGAAAGATTTGCACTGTGTCAAAATCTGGTTGGGTTTTTTGGGTTGATGACTGTTATATTTTGAATCGGGAATTGGCAGGATTTGCACTGTGCTAAAATCTGGTTGGTTTTTTTTGGTTGATGACTGAGTTATATTTTAGTCGGGAATTGCAGGATTTGCACTGTGCTAAAATCTGGTGTTGGTTTTTGGGTTGATGACTGAGTTATATTTTAGTCGGGAATTGGCAGGATTTGCACTGTGCTAAAATCTGGTGGGTTTTTGGGTTGATGACTGAGTTATATTTTAGTCGGGAATTGGCAGGATTTGCACTGTGCTAAAATCTGGTTGGTTTTTGGGTTGATGACTGAGTTATATTTTAGTCGGGAATTGGAAAAGATTTGCACAATGCTAAAATCTTGGTGGGTTTTTTAATCGGGATTGGATTTTAATCATGTTGGTTTTTTGGGTTGATTGAACTTAGTATATTTTAGTCGGGAATTGGCAGGATTTGCACTGTGCTAAAATCTGGTGGTTGGTTTTGGTTGAATGACTGAAGTTATATTTTGGTTAGGGACTGAAAAGATTTGCACTGTGTTCAAAATCTGGTGGGTTTTTGGTTTGATGACTAAGTTATATTTTGTCGGGATTGGCAGGATTTGCACAGTGCTTCAAACCTAGGTGGTTTTTGGGTT
>CM074787.1:12775767-13247604 GCA_037355745.1 Pseudo-nitzschia multiseries | reverse complement strand
CTCCGCTGGTACCCAGGTACCATCACCCAACCCTCAGTCAACCGGGGGAGCTCCTTTGGCTACATCGACAACTTAGTAGGCCAGGAAGGTGAGCTGGTTCAGGTGGATGTCACCCTGCTGTCCAGGGCCGCCGCCAGCAGAGTGTATCTCATGGCCCATCACGAGGCTGCATTAGCCCAAAACCCGGAGCAAGATTACATCCCAGCTATCCCAACGGGGATGGCCCACACCGAAATGCTCCAAGCTCACAAGGTGTGCTTCCTCCCTTTTGAACTAGTCCCTCTGGTGTTATGTCGCGGCCTCACACCCAAACAGGCTTTCCAAGTCCTCCACCCTCACATCCTCCAACAAGGACTGGTCGAGGTCTGCAAGCCCCTTCTGGACACACTACGAGCGGTGGGCACACAGCCTACCACCCTCCTGGGAACCATCCGGCTCTTAGAACCCGGCCCTTCCTTTCGGGCTGAGGCCCATCTCCGGGCCTACATGAAGAAGAATGTCCTCCTACGAGACTTACCAGGCCTGGGTTCAACACCAACTGACCCTACACTCACAGCAGCCTTTGCTGCACTCACAGACAATCAACTTCGGCTGACTGAGAACCTTGACCAAAGAAGACAAGAATCCTCCAAGCTTCACACAGTCAGGGAGGTCTGGGGGCCCCTTTACACTGAAAGACTCCTCCTCGTCTGTGGCAAAACATCTGAGGCAGATCTACCCCCCATCTACTCAGCCTGGGCCAAGAAGAGCAAACACGAAAAAACCCACATGATTCTCCAAAGCCAAGTAGCCACGGACGCCTACAACCTTGGCATCCAGGCGCCACTCATCACCACAGCTGTCCTCAAGAGATTCCAAGACTGCAATTTCTATGGAACCGACCCCTTCGATGTCGCAGATGGAATCCTCCCCCTAGCATTCACGCCTCCCATAGGATCAGCAGCCACCCTGAAAAGGGAACATGAGGAGGCTGCCAATGTGGCAGCATATGATACCATGATCTCCACCCAAGGCAATTCCCTCTCCCTCAAGGACTCCCTGGAATTGCAAAAGACCAAAGCCTACATCCCCCTCGACTGGACAGAGGCTACCACCCAGCTTAAGAGCTACCTTGCAGTCCTAGCCACCCATGTGTCCAATGTCGATGCCTTGAGAGCCCTCCAGCAGCCTACCCCGCTACAGAAGGGGCATTCCGGCAGCCCTCCACCCCCCCCCCCCCCCCCCAATGGCGGGGGTGGCAGCGACAAGCGTCCCTCCAACAACGATGACCAGCGACGCAATCCCACCAGAGACCCTAGACTCTCTGACCAATCCAATCCCATCACTGCTAAGATCAAAAACAAAACCATGCGGTCTGTCATCTCGTCCATGAAAGCCAAAGGCAAACCGCCTCTCAAACGCCCCGATGACAAAGAACGCTGCCATTCCTGGCACATCAGAGGCCGCTGCTTCACCGGCTGCCGCCACATTCATGACCATGTCGACATCACGCCAGCAGAGCAGGACCTGCTCTGGGAATGGTGCCAAGAGGCCTATGCTGCCTGAAGACCTGGCAAGCGCCACCCACTCGGCGCCGCGCCCCCTCTCACTCTAATTGCCACGGGGGCCACGACCGCGCCCCCACCCAATACTCCCCCCCCCCCCCTCGGCCTATCCACCCTCGGCACATTCTGCTTGATGGTAACTTCCCACACCACCTGTGATTCAGCTTCAGCCCGGACGCCACCAAACCCCCTCCCTCTCGTCCCCCGCACTACCCCTCCACAGCCCTTCCCCACAACCCCAAGCGCCGTTACACCGGAGCCGACTCCCCATCCCACCACAGTTCGGTCCGCCCCTCCCACAGGATTTAGGTAAGCCCCCCACACGCGTTCTCCCTCGGCCCCTGTATGACCCCACACTCGTTCCGGCACCACCACCCAGCGCCGCACGGGTTCCTCCTCCACCCAGCGCCAGTGCTGGGATCTCCTCCACCCAGCTCCCTGCTGGGATCTCCACCTCCTCCACCCAGCGCCGGGCTGGGATCTCCCCCACCCAGCACCGCGCCGGGCTCATCTCCACCCATTGACTTGCTGGGACCCCCTCCAACGTCCCGCGACTCGCTGGCCGCTCCACCCAGCACCACGCTGGGCCCTCCACCGTCCAGCGACTCGCTGGCCTCTCCACCCAGCCCAGTGTTGGGCTCTCCATCCCCCAGCGCCGTGCTGGGACCTCCCCCTACCTC
Source organism: Pseudo-nitzschia multiseries (assembly GCA_037355745.1). Lineage (NCBI taxonomy): Eukaryota > Bacillariophyta > Bacillariophyceae > Bacillariales > Bacillariaceae > Pseudo-nitzschia > Pseudo-nitzschia multiseries. Next base: position 13,245,380 of record CM074787.1, on the reverse strand, counting down.
CAGCGCCGCGGCAACTGCCTCTCCTCCCAGCGACGCGCTGGCCTCTCCTCTTACCGGCTACCCCAGGGACCGTCTCGACGAGCACATCACCCGGGATATCTCGGTCTACTACAACAACAGCGCTAGCTGGGGGGACTTCATCCGGACCATCCGCGGACAAGGCGACATCCACCCAGATGTGGGTACGCTCCCCCATCCAGCCAGTTACCTTTTAGCCCACTTCAGGCAAGAGGGCACCCCTGCCTCCTTGACCGGCCCCCCTTGGAACCCCGACAGGATTGCCGCTGCCCTCCACCAGGGGCCTCATCAATCCTCCCGCCTGGGCATCGACTTCCTGCGAGAGGAATATGCCGACATGATGGACAAGCAGCAATGGACTGTCCTCCCAGCCAGCCTCATCCAAGACCTCCCCAACCTAAGGCTGAGTCTCCTTGGGCTAGTCCCACAGCGGGGGCGCAGACCCTGCATGATCTCTGACTACACCTATTCTGAGGTCAACCAAAACACCATCCCCCTAGCCCCAGCAGAGGCCATGCAATTTGGCCGAACACTTCCCCGCCTCCTCAGCAAGCTGCACCACGCCAACAACAGGTTTGGTCCAGTGTATATGTCAAAGATTGACCTCGCTGATGGGTTCTACCGGGTCCAGCTGAACCCCGAGGACACTATGAAACTGGGCGTGCTGTTCCCTGCCAGGAAGGGTGAACCTTCCCTCATTGGCATCCCCCTCACCAACCCCATGGGATGGACATCTAGCCCACCCAACTTCTGTGCCTTCACTGAAACAATTGCAGACCTGGCCAATGCCACTCTCTCCACCAGCCTCTCGCAAGCCAAACGCCAACCGCATCGCCTTGATGCATGCTCTGAACACGTCCCAGCGGACGCCCTCACCCAACCGGCACCACGGGAATACCCGCCGGCGGCCACCCAAAAGACCACCCCCAGCAAGAAGCCGGTTCGATACTGGGATGTTTATGTGGATGACTTCTGTGGCCTTGCTCAAGGCAACCAATGGACTCGACGCGCCATCAAGCGAGTGCTCTTCCAATCCCTGGACAAAGTCTTCCGGCCCCTGGATGCCACTGACACCCCCTTCAGACAGGAACCAGCTTCCCTCAAGAAAATGCTCCAATGAGATGCCACGTGGAACACCAAGAAACTTATCCTTGGCTGGCTCATTGATTCTGTCACCAAAACCATCAGCCTTCCCCCCCATCAAGTGGCCCGGCTACAAGAGATCCTCCATTCCATCACCCCCGCCCAGTGCCATGTCCCACTCCAACAATGGCACCAAGTTCTGGGGGAACTCCGGTCGATGGCACTCGCCCTTCCGGGCTCCCTTGGCCTCTTCTCCATTCTCCAGGAAGCCTTTCGGCACCAGGATCCAGGCAGGCAGCGCATACGGCTCACCAAGCGAATCCACCGCTTCCTTCGGGACTTCCAATGGCTCGCCAATGATCTCTCCAACAGATCTACTTCCATTGCAGAACTGGTGCCCAATCCCTTCCCTGCCACCATGGGCGCCTGTGATGCCTCTGGGGTGGGTATGGGGGGCATTCATTTTGTGCCCCTCCCTGATGGCCAGATCCAACCCATCCTGTGGTGACATGCCTTCCCCAAGTGGGTCTCCTCCCAATTAGTCACCTTTGACAGCCCCAATGGCACCATCAACAACAGTGACCTGGAGCTCGCTGGTTCCATTGCCCACAATGATATCCTTGCCCAAGCTGCCTGTGTCCAATACAGAACCACCCACAACTGCTATGACAACACAGCAGCTGTCTACTGGCAAAGGAAAGGCGCCACCACTACCACAGGGCCTGCAGCGTATCTCCTTCGCATTCAGTCCCTGCACCAACGACTCCACCAATATGTCCCCCTCAGGGATTACATCCCTGGCCCGGTGAATCATCTGGCCAATTTTCTCTCTCAATCTCCCCTCTCTGACACTGCCCTGCTCCATCGTTTCAACACCACCTACCCCCAGGACTTGCCCTGGATCTTATGTCCCCTGAGGCCTCCCATGAATTCTGCTCTGACCTTGGCACTATCCAGAAGACCATGCGCGCTTCAGTCACTGAACTCTATGCCAAGCGCAAGGATGCCCATTGGAATTAATGGGTTCAATTCTGTTTGTCTCAAGGCTTTGAACCCACCCTCCACTCTGTTACAGATCCAATCCGCATTCTCCAAGTCTTTGCCCAGCGCCTCCATGATGGCCGACTCTCCTGTAGCCGCAAGCCCATCCAATCTTGCACAGTATCGGACACCCTCAGGTCAGTGGGCCAGACGCTGGCCCGCTTGGGGGACAAAGACCCCAGAACCAACTCAACCGGCAGTCTTGACTTCAGGCTAACTGCCCAGTTCACGGCCTATGCCAAACTTGATCCAGCCCCTTGCCAGGTCAAACCAGTCCCAATCACCCTTGTCATGCATGCGCTTCGATTTGCATACCATGACTACCCTTCCCCTTACAGGCAGGCTATTTATTATTTTCCTTCTGAATCCGGTCCGTTGAGGGTCTGATTCAAAGGCTTCTGAAGAACAGCAACGCTGCGTTAGTGTGTTAGTAGACAAACAATTGTACTCTACGTGTGACAATTGTGGTTGGATACTTTCGGCAACGGATAATCGGACTACAGGCAAGACTATGGAAACGCCAGATCTCTTCTTACTGTGGACTTATTCAGATACAGCGAGACAGACCTTAGTAATGTAGATTACAGATAGTTGGTAGCAACTAGTGTGAATTTTGGGATATAAATCAGTTGAATGTTAAAAGTATAAGATAAAGTGAAATCTTGCTGAAATGCAAGATATCTCTTATATTGAGGTGAAATACGTTGCAACTGATGTTGCGTAGTGATGAGATTACTCGCTGATTATTTCCGTACATGCATAGGTCGTTGACCTTATATATCTGTGTGTGTATATATATATTGTGTGAGAATCACACGCCAACGGTTTTCTTCTCTTGTTCCGTTAGGAAGGCTCCATGATATGTTTATCATTAAGATCAGGAATTGCTCCCGTAGCTCGTGTGATACTTTATGAAATCAGAGTTTGCTCACCAAAGAACAATGGCAATATTATAAAACAGAGATTGCTCACCATTAATGCGCGATGGGAATCAATGCTCCGTGGGAATTGATATGCCGTGGATAATACGGGACTCATTGATTTGTACGAATAGAATATCTACCATTGGGTAGCTTTGGTACTTCTGGGCACGAAAGGAATTTAATACTCCCCATGTTTCCTTGTGAAAAGTCATCACATTACATGATGCTTCCATTGTCTTGGAGGAGGTCACCGGTATTCCCGCAGAAGTGGAAGATGGGCTTGAGCAGTGGATACACAACTGAGTGTCCCCAATGCTTGGTGAGAATATCTGCACAGTTATCTTTACCAGGGATGTGCAGCATTAGAATGAAGCCTCTCGCTTTCATGCTTCGTACATAGTGAAACGATAGGATGTTGTGACGCTTATGCAACCTTGCGTAAGGAAAGGTTGACGTTTGAATCATCTTCTTGTTGTCTCCCCATGAATAGGAGATGTCATGGACTCGTGTTCCGAGGTATCAGAATGAGTGACATAGATCAACAATTTGCTCGATGCAAGTTCTTCCTGCAATGAATTCAGCTCCAAAGGTGGCTGTTTCCGTAGTAGTAGCTTGTTTCTTTGAGAACCACATCATAGGAGTTTTGTTTGCAAAGTGAAGGATGCTGGTTACAACCTTACCACTGAGAATATCATGCATGAGATTTGCATCATAGAAGTGTGTTAACACTACTGTCTTCCCAAGTGGTGCAGGAGCGTTGTCGGGTAGCTCTTCAGAATGCTCCCCATAGGCGGTGTTGGACCAATCGATGGTGTCCGGTTTAGTCAATATAAAATCTGGGGGTTCCACGCGGAACCTGATTTTAAAATGTCTAAACTTGGAGATATATCCGTAGATACGTTTGGCATGATCAAGGTGTCTGTCTCGTGGTTGGGCTGTGAAACTCAAGAGTGTCATCACGGCTGTTTGAACATCAAATCATCCAATGGCGATGATCCATTGGAGTGAACCGATCATGCTTTGGTATTTCTGTATACCAGTTTCCTCGAGAAAAGTCGAGGAGTCCAATACGGGATGGTTCGTTTTCCGCAATGGGTGACTGAAACCTGGTGTTAGGTTTGCATCCAAACATTTGTTCATAAGATGCTTCCATCTTTTCGATGGACTTGATGGGATTCATACAAAGAACACCATGCGCGTTGCGCTCAAATCCACAACCCAGATGAAAGTTCATAGGTCCGGATCCCTTCAGTTTGAAGTTGTATGGCTCCGACTGCAGTATTTCCAGGAAAGAATTGGGATCTGCCATGCAAAGACATAGATCATCGACATATGTGCATATGAGTTCATATACACGTTCCCCATGCTTGTTCATTCCAGGCTTGAGGAAGATTTCCGGTTCCGCGCGGGATCTTTCGAAGCCAAGTTCAATAAGGCAAGCTGCTAGTAAATCACCAAAGCACTTGCCTGAAGATCTGAGGCCATATAAGGCCTTGTAGATGATCAATAGGTGACCTTCTAGTGATCCAAATTCAGGACCTGCCTTGATGCAGACCTTCTTGCAAGTAACTGCTTTGAGGTAGGCATTACCTATATCGGTACCCCATGCTTCTAGGCTGTTCAGTTTGGCTAGGAACAGACACATACGTAGACCGCGGAGAGATATGACACCGGCATAAACACTGTGGATGGGGGCCTCAGTGAGATTACCGTTTGCAACAAGACGAGCCTTGTGTCTACCGTCGTGCTTGACAGCATATATCATGTGTACCTTGATCTGTTGGAACCCGGGTGGGATGGAGCTTGCCTTGTACACGCCTTTATCGATGAATGTATTGTATTCCTTGAGCTGTTCCATTTCAAGAGTGGTGGCGTCTTCCCATTTGTGGTTTCCATTGGCTTGGTCAAATTGGAGGGCTTCCTCGTGGTTACGAGGTACCTTGAATCCATATTGGTACTGTGGGGTGGTACGGAAGGATCGAAGTTTGGCTTGATGCACGAGTCGATCAAGTTTCTTGGTTCGTCGTGCTAGGTTGGTGATTTGTTTGAGACGTTTCCAACCTGGGAGGTCAAGCAAGTTGTTGTCCTTTCCATATTTGGCAACGGTAACAGGATCATCGGCCGCAATGTTGGCTAATGGTTCATATGTCCGTTCCATATTTTCCCATTCAATCCAAAGGTTATACTTGGAACCTTTGTATTGAGGATGCTTGTTATCCAGTGGACCTTGGTGTCCTAGGATTCGGCGAAACGACCAAAGTTTTCCATCTTCTTGGGTCAAATCACGGTGGATGTAATTCATGACATCATTGTATGCAATGATATTGGCAAGTTTGTCATCAGAGGGCTTGCACTTGAATTTGATGAAGTCGTTATTGCGTTCAAGACTGTCTTCTACATCGACAATGGTAAGACGCTTTCGAGTACCATCGGGGTTGGTTACAAGGAAGGATCGTCCTTGTAGATCGGCAATCGGGACCGTAGGAATGGTAAGGGGTTTACCATCATCGTCAAATTGTGCGTTGCCTTCTTCATCGGTAACAACTACCTGTGATGGGTCTACTGAAGGAGTAGCGGGGCTGGTGTGTGGAGTTGTGACGTCACTAACATCAAAGTATGCTAGCTCCGGTGGATCAAAATCATCTTCAGTAAGGAGAACGCCATCGGATGTCTTGCTGAAGATGTGTGTCGTAGGAGGACCATCAAAACTCTCCCCATAGTTGTTAGGGAGTGGAGAAGGGAACCAGCTCGGGCTGTCATTGACCTTCTTATATATAAAGCTCGGTAACGAGGGGTGGGCGGGGGGTTGAAGAATAACCTGATTACCAGATGCGGGAGGTGTTGTACCTGGTTGCTCGGTAGGTACAGACGATGTGGTGTCGTCATGTTCCGCAGGAGTGTCAAGGCTTTGATTGGTGTTGGAGTCAGTGGTTGAGATGCCAAGAGTAGGAGTAGCTGGGACGTCCTGTGGTGGAGAATCTGCAGTGGGATTATTTGTAGTGGTATGCTCCCCATGTTTCGTGAGTGTAGGAGCGTCACCAGTGACGTACATTCGGGGTAATGAATCCTTGGCCTTACGCCATTTGATGAAGCCGTCATCAGTAAAGAGGCCAGCTCGTTTGTTGCGGGACTCAGGTGTAAGAGCAGAGCGTACACCAGAATGGTCAAGCAATTTGTTGGTGACTGGATCCCAAATGCGGAAACAAAGTCCATTGCCAACATGTTCGGCAATGCCTACAAAATGACCGAGGCGTTTGGTAGACTGGGTACCGAAAGGGGAGTTATTGGTCTTAAAATAAACAGGTTCGAACCAGAAGAAACTGGTGTACGCGCTTATATCGCCAAGTGTACCGGTAGCAATGAAGACCGGTTGTTTGTCCGACAGGGTAGGATCAGAAATAACATTGATGAGTCCGGCGAGGTATGTCATGCACAACAACCAGAGATGGGGTGGTGTGCCTGTACGGTCCATGACACGATTGACAATACGCTTAAACGTTTGATATCGCCGTTCGAATTGATTCTGGTGTTGGTGATAAGGTTCACTTTGCCAGAGTCCAATCCATAACATTTTGAGATAATTGGTGACTCTGTTACTAGATTGGTAGTTCCCATGATCACATAGGAGGCGAAGAGGTCTGCCCCATTTTCGAACGAAATTCTGAAAGCATGATAGAAAATCGCCGGTGGTACGCATTTCTTCAACATGTATGATATGAGACTTCCGACCAAAGAAAATCTGGGCAAGTTTGGAACCGCCATCAATCGCTGGGACATCGGAATAGACAGCATCAGACAAGACGTTGTCATTGAATGGCCGAACGTTCATAGCCGGCTGGGGGAATGAAAACGTTTGAAAATGTTACCATCAGGGCTAACCGCTAACGAACCATATTGCGTTGAATTGTCAAAGGTAGCTTTGATGCGATCTGTAGAAACCCAGCAAAAGAAAGGTTTCAGAGATAAGTAATCATGTTCATTGGGATAGCATTCACGGGGTGTAGTTGCGATACGTGTAGCATCACTGGCAGTACAATCCGTGGGAAAGGCAGTGACCGTCTCAGAGATTGGAGGGAAAGTACAACATGCGAGGCGCTCCTGATGAACGTAGTTGGTGGGTGTAAGCCAGAATGAGCGGTCGTTGGTTCCATGATCATCAATAGGGAGAAAGGGAGACCGAGTGGAGTGACTGGAGTACCAACTGAGAGACGTAACCGTGGATGAGCCAGGAGATACATAGATATCTAGCCCTTCAAGACAACGTGGGTTTCCGTATTCGTTGTATTCGGGATATGGAAGTTGTTGCAACTGAGGAGGATATTTCTGAAGAAAGTGTTCATCTTTAGCACTGATTGTGGTATCGAGGACGGATGAGTCCCAGTGCTTATTGGATATCGTGATAACATGTGGGAGCGTGTCAAATTCAATAGTCGTGTACTTTCGCATGGCAAGGTATGGTAAACCATGTCGAATGCTGAGAGGCAGTGCATATCCATCGGAGGTGGTGATTACCTGTCCACCGCCCGCTTTGATGGATGTGTCATCTACATTGGAGAAATATGCTTCCATCTGGTCAGAGGACAAAATAGAGGGGTGTCGACCCGTATATGCACATTCATTGAAAATGAGGATGATGGGACCTCTATTTGAAACGGAATAGGCGCCGCATGTTGCAATGGGAATATTCTGCACTTGGTGATTGTTAATGCCTGTGACATTGACATTTCGGGGCGGAATATCTTTGGAGATGAGGCATGCATCATTACCGACGATACAACCATTTGTACCGCGGTCAACCATAGCGAAGCCGGGATTGGTGACCGTAGCTTTGTGAGCACGGTAGTTGTACGATGGTATTTGATTATCATGTGGGAAGGTAAGATCATCATCGGGGTTATACCATTGATGAAAATTGACGGAATAAGAGGATGTTCCCACAGGTATCTGGGTATCGCCATCCTTTTTGTACCAAATGTCAGGATTCTCAGAGAGGAATCTTGCGGGATGTGCAGGCGATACGGAAGACTTGAGGGGTCTTTGGTCCTTGGAGGAAGAAGTCTGAGACTTGTATACACCAAGTGATGCATGGAAGACACCTCTACGGTCGTTTTCCACAGCGGGGTGGAGGTCTGCTGAGGCATTGGTATGTGCATCGCCGCTCGAGGTATCATCTTCAAGGAATGAGACGGAATGCCCATGTGTATACGCCTTCCGGGTGATGGGTTTGACAGCATTAGGAACCGGCTGATCATCTGGGAGCAATTTGCGTCGTAATGATGCGACCACTATTTTCTTGCCTTCAGGGGAAAAATTCAGCCAACTCTTCATGTCTTGACGTGATAGGGCCTTCCATATGCCTGTGGGCAGGCGCGTGGTAGGGTCAGGTGAACGTCCAGCCTTGAATACCGCATAGTCTTGGTAGTCACCTTCGAATTTGATAGGGAGAGCATAGTCATCATGGTTTTGGCCTTGCCCAGATGAGAAGTCGTGTACATGTGCACGTACTGTGGACTTAGGAGCCGACATTGCGGATTGAGAATCGAGTCGAGTTGCTTCGAATAGGAGCGTGATTTTGAGTTTGTGGATAGCAGCTGCCTCAGCAACTGCATCTGTCACGGTACTATTCGTGCCGCCTGGATCCTTGACTTTGGCAAACTGTTCACTTAGCTGAAAGCTGGAATAGCATGCCTGACATAATGCTGATTTTGCAGTATGGTACTCAAGGGGCTTGTTGGGAGGACGAAGCTTGTTGAGGTGATTCAATTCTTCAAACCAATGTGTGATAAACTTCACTTTAGATTCTTTCCAGTTGCTGAGATTCAACTTCAGCAAAGCTTGCAATTGAGTCGAGTTGTCATATACTTTGGCTTTTGATTCACTGTGAAGGCTCACAAAATCAAAATATGCTTGACGTCCATTGCGTGTGAGGGAATGGCTGTGAACGCATGACGCGGATAAGTCACTTTTGAAGACTTCCAACATAAGAACCCAGAAGAAGGCACACTGTTTGACAAAGAGGTCACGTGTATAGCCTTGTAGTGCAGCAGGAGGCCAAAGGAATGTTTCGGTGTCAATGTCGTATGCCTCAAGTTTAGCCTTGAAACCCACGAGCCAATGTTCGAATCTTGAGTCATTTGGGAGGGGCGTAAAAGACTTTTCATCCCGTGCTTTTTGACACCACGATTCGTACTTCACTTGCTGAGGTGACTTTTTATTGGTTCCTGGTGGAGGAGCTGGGGGATTCAGGACATATTCACTCTGAAGGCGTAGGGCGCGTCCCATACAGAAGGTTCTGAAATCTTCATACGTATATGACATTACATCCTTCCAATTCTTCTCGTTCTTGTGCAGGTCATTCAAGAATTCCGCGAGTGCCTCTATGGTTCGTTGGATGGACCGATGGAGATGGGTTGGAAGTCCACTTTGAGTGTAGGTAAGCTCGCGGGCAAAATCAGGCTCGATGAGTGCGCCGAGAAAGGTCGGCCACTCGCACAATCCTCCTTCTCGGAGAGCTTCACACAGATTGCTATCTGCTTCCTTTGATATATGGAATATGGTTAGGAGTATTATCTTCATATGGGTATCAAAACTAGGAAACCTGTTTACAGTAGCGGCGGTGCCATCCCCAGTGCTGTTCCCACCACCGAATGGATTGGCAGGCATGTTCAGTCTTGATGGTGATTCCGATTTGTCGGAGGAATCGCGTGGTGAAAGGAAACTGCTCCGTAGACGATTTGCGATTGGCATATGCCAGTGTAGAGATTGTGTTCACTTTCGTTCCTGTTCTTTGTGTGCAAGCCACCTTGGAGCTTGCAACTGTTAATCTATTATTTTCCTTCTGAATCCGATTCATTGAGGGTCTGATTCAAAGGCTTCTGAAGAACAGCAACGCTGCGTTAGTGTGTTAGTAGACAAACAATTGTACTCTACGCGTGACAATTGTGGTTGGATACTTTCGGCAACGGATAATCAGGACTACAGGCAAGACTATGGAAACGCCAGATCTCTTCTTACTGTGGACTTATTCAGATACAGCGAGACAGACCTTAGTAATGTAGATTACAGATAGTTGGTAGCAACTAGTGTGAATTTTGGGATATAAATCAGTTGAATGTTAAAAGTATAAGATAAAGTGAAATCTTGCTGAAATGCAAGATATCTCTTTTATTGAGGTGAAATACGTTGCAACTGATGTTGCGTAGTGATGAGATTACTCGCTGATTATTTCCGTACATGCATAGGTCGTTGACCTTATATATCTGTGTGTATATATATATTGTGTGAGAATCACACGCCAACGGTTTTCTTCTCTTGTTCCGTTAGGAAGGCTCCATGATATGTTTATCATTAAGATCAGGAATTGCTCCCGTAGCTCGTGTGATACTTTATGAAATCAGAGTTTGCTCACCAAAGAACAATGGCAATATTATAAAACAGAGATTGCTCACCGTTAATGCGCGATGGGAATCAATGCTCCGTGGGAATTGATATGCCGTGGTTGATACGGGACTCATTGATTTGTACGAATAGAATATCTACCATTGGGTAGCTTTGGTACTTCTGGGCACGAAAGGAATTTAATACTATTGCCAACTTGATCTGCATAGCCTTCTTCTTCTGCCTCAGACCTGGTGAGTACACCGGTACTACCAGGGATGATCAAGCCTTTCACCTAAAGGAGGTCTCCTTCTACCTGGGCTCCAAAATGGTCCACCATAATGGCCCGGCACATGAGCTTCTTGCCGCCACCTCTGTTACCCTCACCTTCACCACACAGAAGAATGGGGACAAAGGTGAAGTAGTAGCTCACGCCAGAAGTGGGGACCCCCTCTGCTACCCTGTGGCAGCGTGCGCGCGCCAAGTCCTTCACCTCAGGCGCTGCTGCCCTCACAGCAGCTCTCCCTTCAGCCCATCCCTCAAGCTGGTCAGTTACTTTGACAATGGGGTCCTCACCCTGGTCCAGGCAGCAACGGTCACTTCCTCCATGAGAGTCTATGCCCAGACTCTCTACCACACAACTGGCATCTCCCCTGCAGCAATCTCTGCCCGCTCCCTTCGAGCAGGAGGGGCTATGGCCCTGCTCCAGGGCAAATGTGATTCTAATGTCATCAAGCTCCTCGCGAGATGGCACAGTGATTGCATGATGAGGTACCTCCATCAACAATCCCTTCCCATCTTCAAGAACCTTGCCTCGGTAATGTTCAACAATGGAACATACTCCTTCCTGCCTGAGGAATGGGTGCCGGCCGCGGCCCCCACTCCCCCTGGCAGCTCTCTCTGATCCCCCTCTGGGGACTCTTCCTCTCTGAATCCTCCATGATGATTCTCCCACCCTCGCTGTCCTCCATGCCCCCTCCAGGTTCATATCCAGCCACCTACCACCCTGTGGCCTTATGGCCCATTGGCAGAAAAGGCTTAACAGCCAAAGCTGTGCGCCGGTGTGTGGGCAAAGCAAGGGACCAGACCAGCCTGCAAAAACTAGCAACAGGCTGGCACTTCCCGGATCCCCCTCTAGCATTGCTTAACCCACCAACACACCTATGAACTATAAACACTGCACATCCAGTACTACAAGTAGGTAGGCTACTGAGGCTATCACAAACAGAGTGAGTGATAGTTTTGTCCGACGTTCCAAATTTCCAATGTTCCAGTACTAAAAACACGTAGATTTCTACACAAATTTCCCCTGCCATATCTTGCTCACTTCTACACTGCCACCAACAACACCAGGCCCTACACATACTAAACAAGACCTACCCTTTTCGATTTTGCTATCAGCTTGGTCGATTGGCGCCTTCCTTGCCCTCTGTGGTTGCATATTCACCTTTGTTGGTCCTTGTCGTCGTCGTCGTCGCCGTGGTCGTTGCACTTGCAAACCAACACTAATTTCCTACACTGAATCCAGTATCCCTTCTACCTACACTGGATCCTGTAGACCAGTACTAACCCCACAAAGCTCCTTCTTTGATCTGTTTTGCGAAGCGCTACCACTTCGATCTGCGAGCTCCTCCCCCCAGTCACAGGCGAACTTCAAGTTCCCTTATGTTCCTTCCCTGACCTCTAAGCGAGAATTCACTTATGGCCCCTGGTCGTTAAGTGTTTCCGCTTAAGGCCCTCCTTCCCACATATACCTTTCAGGTGCGCCCTACAGCTGGCATCTGTTTTCACACTTACAGCCCCTTCCTAAGTGGTTTCAATTAGAGGCCGATTCTACATAGGACCCTTCCAGTGTACTACCCGGTTCTTCAAGTCTCTTGTGAGATAAGAGAGGTCTCCCAGGTGAACTTCAAGTTCGCTTCTGTTCCTTCCCTGATCGTTAAGCAAGAATTCACTTATGGCCCTTGGTCCCTAAGTGTTTCCGCTTAAGGCCCTCTCTCCCACATATACCTTTCAGGTGTGCCCTACAGCTGGCATCTGTTTTCACACCTACAGCCACTTCCTAAGTGGTTTCAATTAGAGGCCGATTCTACATAGGACCCTTCCAGTGTACCACCCGGTTCTTCAAGTCTCTTGCGAGATAAACGAGGTCTCACAGGTTAACTTCAAGTTCGCTTCTGTTCCTTCCTTGACTGTTAAGCGAGAATTCACTTATGGCCCTTGGTCCTTAAGTGTTTCCGCTTAAGGCCCTCTCTCCCACATATACCTTTCAGGTGTGCCCTACAGCTGCATCTGTTTTCACCCCTTCAGTCTCTTGGTTCCTAAGTGGTTTCAATTAGAGGCCGATTCTACATAGGACCCTTCCAGTGTACCACCCGGTTCTTCAAGTCTCTTGCAAGATAAGAGAGGTCTCACAGGTGAACTTCAAGTTCCGTTCTGTTCCTTTCCTGACCTTTAAGTGCGACTTCACTTGTGGCCCCTGGTTCCTAAGTGTTTCCGCTTTAGGCCCTCCTTCCCACATATACCTTTCAGGTGTGCCCTACAACTGGCATCTGTTTTCACACCTACAGCCCATTGGTTCTTAAGTGGTTTTGATTAGAGCCCAATTCTACATAGGAACCTCCTTCCAGTGTTCCACCCTGTTCTTAAAGTGTTCCCTGTGAGATAAGAGAGGTCTCACAGGTCGCACTTCAAGTTCCAGCCTACATAGTACCCTGTGCCCCTAAGTGTTGTTCTTTTATGGTTCCCATCCTACATAGGACCCCTCCAGTGTACAGCCTGCCTTGTTCTTCTTCCTCCAAGACCATGGCCCCTGTGCCCCCCACTAACTGGATTCCACTTAGGGGCTTCCATTTACTTACCGTAGGATCTCTTGCTTCTTCCACCAAGCAAGCAGTGCGGCGCTACTGGTATGCCCTTCCTACGGTATGTGTATCCCTTCCTACACATTCGATCGAAGCTTTTATTTCCTTACTGTATTTCCTTACCGTAGGATCTCTTGCTTCTTCTACCAAGCAAGCAGTGCGGCGCTACGGATAAAACTTCCTAATTTGATCAATCGAAAACTCCTACTGTTGTCGGCGGCAAATTCGATTGAAATACTCGTCGCTCGCAAACAGCGGATCAAACACGACAACCTCTATCAAATGCACCTCCACTACTCAACCTCCCCCGCCTTGTTCTTCTTCTTCCAAGACCACGGCCCTTGTCTTCTTCCATCCCACATACCGTAGGCCCAGCTTGCCTGAGTGGAGCCATGCGGCGCTGCTGCTCCTATGTGTATCCCCTTCCTACTGTATGATAGGTGGAGTTGCCTCCTGTTAGGCTTCTGCTTGGGGCATCATTCATCAGTTTGTTCTTTGTACTTTCCCTTCCCGCCCGCCCTGTTCTTCTTCCTTCAAGACTGTGGCCCCTGTCTTCTTCCATCCCACATACCGTAGGACCAGCCCACCTGAGCGGTGCTATGCAGCGCTGCTCCTACTATGTGTATTCCCCTCCTACTGTATGATTGTTGGCTGGGGCACCATTCATCAGTTTGTTCTTTGTACACTCCCTGCTTGCTTTCAGGATTCGTTTGAAAAATTTGTCGTTCTACAACTTGTGGCTTCGTCACACAAACGAGATTCAGGGTTATTTCGGAATCACGCGCATATTTGGGTCGAAATCCACTGGTCCCCCTTTGTAATTTGACTCTATTTATTGAAATTAATGTTGAACTCATAATATTTTGATGCACATTGCATTTTCCTACCCCACTGGCATCTATTTCTGAAGTAGTGGCATGTTACTGAATTTTATGGCTGAAACAAACAGTGCATGGTTGCAATTTTTCAATCTCAATCGTTTCCCCATTTTTATTGTTATTACTGGCTATTGTACGACTTCAGTAGTAACGATGGTCTGCACTCCCAAATATCAGGTATATTGTGTACGTTGCTACCGGGACTCTTCTCTGATCACTATAGGTAGGGGAAAGAAGAAGGTTACCAAGAAGAAGAGACCCCCCTTGTTTACAGCGCGACTAAGAAAGAAAACAGGAGTAGTTGTTTCTCCCAGTCTTCTGGACCATATTGCACGTAATCCGGGTACATGTTATTCTTATTATTACCGGTGTTTGGGGTTAGATGATTTTGCATCTTCGTTATTCATTAGAAAATTGCAGAAGAAGCTCGAGGATGCTACTCAACAATTAGGTCTAACAAACACCTGTAACGGTCCACAGAGTAGTGACGGCGCATTACCAGAGGTGCTCGACAATCAAGTTATGTATGACCCTTCTGTTGAACCGATTGGGCATGCCTTGATTGGTCGGGAATTAACAAACATAGAGGATGACGACAATTCTTTTTCCAGTGACAAATTGTTCTTTCCTAATGATGATGATGAGGAAGAAGGAAGTGAGAGCATAGAGGCCCCCCACTCTTTGAGTTTCAATGATGAAGAAGGCAACAACATTGATGTTGACGATTCCCATTGTGATTCAAACATGCTAGTAATTACGACACCCAATGTAGGAAGGAACATATCTGACGAACTGAAGGTCAAGATCAAGTTAATGAAAATCATGCAGAATCATAGCATACCATTAGTTGCAGAGAAGGAATTGTATGAATGGGCTATCGAATCGGAGCAGCTTAATTTATTTTCATGGACTAAAGGCAATCTCATAAAGACCACATGAAGGAGATTTCCGCCACTGTGCCTGAAATAAAAGACGATGTGTTTAAACCTCATCTTATTGACTGGTGTTCTAAGAAATCACAGAGTGGTGACGTTTCCAGTCGCAAACAAATCTACGTCCGGTCGTTCCAAAAAGCACTTCATTCCCTATTAACGAATGTGACTTTGGTGAAGGAAGACAATCTGTCATTCCCCCATGCTGAAGACCCCACCTTACCGGTCCGTTGTCCAGAATTTCAAGGGAATATTGATATTGACAAACTCCATCACGGTGAATGGTGGATCAACACTTGGGAGAAGAGATGCAAATCTGGATTGAATGAAATTCTGGTTCCTATTATTCTCTACATGGATGGAATTGCAATTGACAATAGTGGTCAAACCACTCTTACCCCACTGAACATGACTCTTGGCATATTCAACACCCTAACTTAAAACTCCCGGCCGGATGCCTGGGAGGCTATATATTATCACCCAACATGTCCAGGTGATGAAGGTGTCGAATCAATTGACAATGTGAACAATCTTCACTCTGGCATTTGTTTGGCTCTTTCATCTTTGAAAGATGCCTGCAACCAAACGGATGGTATTGAATGGCCTAATTTGCCGTGAAACAAGAAGAAATGGTTGGTTCAAATGAAATTTGCGGTCGCTTATTTCATAGGTGATACTCCCCAGCACGACCAACTTTGTGGACATTATCAAACGTCAAATTCAAAGATGATCTGTAGGCATTGCAATTGTCCCAGAGCACTTGGTATTAACGCTTGTGTGAATGTTTTGAAGGTCCCCGTTTCAGTTAAAACTGGTAACATGCAAGTGTCTAAGCACCAAAATGGGGAAGAGTACCAATCCATTTGTCTCTGGAATATATCTGATTTTACTGCTCCAACGGTTGACAAAGGAGTGAATGTTGAACAGTATTTCAAAAACATTTCTCACCACGGTGTACATAACGGCAACGTTTTTTATGATCTTGATTTTGGGGAAAACCCACATAATATTCATCTAGCGTCGCCCGGAGAGAGACTCCATATGCACCAACTTGGTTGCGCAAAGCGTGCAGCGGAGACGTTCCGCGAGGACTTTTTAGGCAATAACCAGCGGCTTCTTGGTGAGATGGAAAGGTTAGCCAGTTACTACAGTGGTGCTGTTCAGAGGCAATCCGATTGTGACTTCCCACGAACCAATTTTTCAGAATCAATACATACAGCAAAGAAGGAGGGGAACCAGTAAATTGGAATGCTTTATATTCAGATGCTGTCACTTTTGTCTGCTGGAGGTCGTCAATTGTTGTTGTCTTGAAAGACGCCATCCAATCTTGAGAACAAGAGCAGAAAGTGTGAAGACAAAATTGACAGACGTATTTACGCCATTGAGTTGTTGTTGGGTATGGAAGAGTTCCTAAAGTATGCTGGAACGTTTGACGAGGTTTTCAAACAAGACAAGAAAGGTGTTTTGAATCTTGACAAAATTGTTGTTCTTTTCATCAACTGTATAAATAACAATCTTCAACGAAGTAAGGGAGAGGGTAACAATCTGGTGAAGAATCACATGTATTTTCATTTATCACAGTACATGAGATTATTTGGTCCTCCAACTGGGTGGGACTCTGCTGCGAGTGAGAGCAATCATACAACTGAAGTGAAGGCTCCTGCTAAGAGAACTCAACGAAACAAGTCCACACTTATCAAGCAAACTTGCAACTGAGTGATGGAGTATCAAACTATTGATTGACTTGACCGTGAATTTGATTTGTTCAAACATAGACCCATAACCGGACCAAATCATCCTAAGGAGGGTGGTTGGTCAGCTGGGTCTTTGTTTTGGATTGGTGTGATGAATGGTCTCCCTTACATGAAGTGGGATTAAAAAAAACGCAAGTGTACCCTGGTTTCCATCGGATGTTCTCAAATTTTGTTGCAACGTGGTCCTTCCGGCTGTGTGCACCAGCAAGGTTTTTGGAACCACGGAGCACAAGAGGCATGATAAATCTCGCGAGATGAAATTATTGTTTTGTGCCCACCCATCGTTTAAGTCTGATTCTGGACAATTGTCCAATGTATGGTACAATTGGGCTAATTTTCAACTCGATCTACTTGATGGACGTGGACTGAAAGTTTATCCATGTCAGATTCTGTGCCTGCTTTACCTTGAAGGTCCTTTCCCCGTGGGTAGCTCCGTTAGTGGTTTCGAATTAGTGCACGATGGTTATTATGCCGTTGATCGTTGCTTTGTTTCTGCAGACCCCATACCAGACCGCATACCAAGCAAGAGGGATAAAGAAAAAAAACACCATCATGCGTTGGTAAAGCAAGGTGAGTTGCGGAACAAATTGTATTTGTTCGACTGCAACGCCATTGGGTCCGAAGCTGCCGTTGTTAGAAACCACCATGGTAGTCCTGACCAATATTTTGTGCTGGGAAATCATGAACAATGGTTGTTTAATTTCCGTGAGACAATGGCTGCATTGGAAAAGAAGGATTTACAATCAATAGTACAAGATGGTGAAAACAGCACATGACTTGAACGAACAAGTTTATTATCAGTTACATTTGTACTTAAATGGATTTCCGTATTTTTCATTTTTCCACAATTCTGCAACGCCGTTGCAGAAAATGGGTTTTTTGTATCTTCAACGTCGTTGCACGTACTGCCTTTTCCCCGAATTTTCAAAGGTATACTAGTACAGTACAGTTATACCCCCCTTTTCATGTGTATTTTTTATTTTTCCACTATTCTGCAACGCCGTTGCAGAAAATGGGTTTTTTGTATCTTCAACAGTCGTTGCACGTACTGCCTTTTCCCCGTATTTTTGATGGTATACTAGTACTGTACAGTCATACCCCCTTTTCATCTGTATTTTGCGTTTTTCTATTTTCTGCAACGGCGTTGTACCAAATGCTCTTTTTCCGTTTTTTCGATGGTATACTAGTATGGTACAGTCATACCCCCTTTTTCATGTGTATGTTGCGTTTTTCTAATTTCTGCAACGACGTTGCACCAAATGCGGAGTAGCAAGGTATTATTATAATTGATTACTTCTTAGTACAGTTTTGCGCGATACATAGGCGCTCATAATATAACACCCTTCGTATTTGGGATTCAAACAGCTATGAAACACTAACGGATTAAAGAGCAGAGTATCCCCAGAATGCAACGGCCCTTTGATATGGTACGTTGGGAAGACAAAATAATAAATCACTTCGTCAGCAGGCACTCCCGATGGAGCAATGACTGTCAACCGAGTATAATACATATCATCATCAACATGGCATCAAGAATGGTAATTGCGACCAATTGAAAAAGCTAATGCCTGCTTCCCAATGGCATTGAGATGCGTACGAGTCAGAATCTGAGACAACACATCCATTTCATCCTCAACAAATGGTTTGACGTCAGTTAAACTTTGATGCATATGCTTCACAATTCCAACTGTTGTCTCTTTGAGCTCAAGTTTCATGTTTGGTTTCACATGACTTTTGAATACGTATACACCATTATTGGAAGATAATCTTTCTGGTCTAATTCCAATGATAGCATAATCATCATTGATACTGCCACGCTTCTGACCTCTGGCAACTGTCAGTTTGGCTCCAACAATTTCCGGAGCAAACTTTCTTAAGAGTTTGATATTATTCTTCGAAGCCAGGTGTCGTTTTGCAAATTTTCTGGAAACTTTTGCAAAAATGCGCAACGACAGATTAGTATCATCAAATGCAAGAATATGCCCATCTTTTGTACTATCCAACGTATCGAAGTTTTCGATCAACAAAGCCTGTTCCGGTTGATACTTCTTCTTTCCTCCTATCTTGCCACCCCAATTTGTCCCCATGTATTTACCTTTGACCACAGTTGTTCTGTATTTGTTTTTCAACGCTATTGTACTGACACCATCTTTGCAAGTACTACGCCTATTCCTTTCCTTCTTCATCGGTTTTATGTCGGACAAGTTTGTATAAGTTTCATGGCTCGTTGACACCGGTGCTGCAATCCTCAGAAAGTTTGAAGACATTCTCTGCTTTCTTCTTTTCTCATATTTCCTATTACTTCTTTGCTTCATAGCTCTTTCCGAAAACAAATCTCTCATGGTTTCCAATGGAGTAGTAGACGAATTGCTTGGCCGACGAGGATGCCGGGTTGCTGTTGCTCTCGCTGTTGCGGTTGGTTTGATCGTTCCCGGTTGCAGCTGTTGCTCTCGCCCGGTTGCGGTTGGTTTGATCGTTCCGGTTGGTTAGATCGTTCCCAGTTGCGGCTGTTGCTCTCGCCCGGTTGCGGTTGGCCCGGTTGCGGTTGGTTCGATCGTTCCCGATTGCGGCTGTTGCTCTCGCCCGGTTGCAGTTGGTTCGATTGTTCCGGTTGGTTCCTCTGTTGCTCTTGCTGCCGCTTGCCGCTGTTGCTCTCGCTGCCGCTTGCCGCTGTTGCTCTCTGCGGTTTGACGAGTTGTTGCCATTGTCGACGATCCTATTCGAATATTTGATATGATAATTGAGCAAAATGGGTGAGTATCTATTGATGTACTACATAGAGTAAATAATAACAATAGAATAATATAGTAATGTACATGCCAATCAATTCGTAATTATCACCAACCGTGAAAATTCGCCGCACCTACAGTGGAAGGTTACGATGCACCTCAAGGAAAGATTTGCCACACCAGGAAAGATTGGTTCTTCTGATCCGTTGTTTCCAATCCGTTGTTTCCAATCCGTTGCTCCAATACGGTCCTATGAAAATAAGAAGAAAAACAGAAGGGAGGAAATACATTATCAGTAATGCTGGAGGAAGTGTAATCATTGTCTATCTCCTCTCTCATTCGTACCGTTGTGATTCGTTTTACCGTTGTTGCCGATGTGTTGTTGCCGATTTCCGATCCGTTGTTTCCAATCCGTTGTTCCGATACAGTCCTATGAAAATAAGAAGAAAAACAGAAGGGAGGAAACACATTATCAGGAATGCCGGAGGAAGTGTAATCATTGTCTATCTCCTCTCTCATTCGTACCGTTGTGATTTGTTTTACTGTTGTTGCCGATATGTTTTTGCCAATTTCCAATCCGTTGTTTCCAATCCGTTGTTCTGATCCGGTCCTATGAAATTAAGAAGAAAAACAGAAGGGAGGAAATACATTATCAGGAATGCCGGAGGAAGTATAATCATTGTCTATCTCCTCTCTCATTTGTACCGTTGTCATTGTTCTTTCTGCTGCCGTTGATTTGCAGACTTGTAATTCCTATGTACACAAAAAACAGGGTCTTGTTCCTGTTGATATATAGGCAATTGATGCAGGTTTTGTGCTCTCGAGACGTCTATGTAAGGCTGCAGTCCAAACAATATCTTTCCAGCAACTAATTCCTAACCAAATTATTGGAATACTGAATCAAGCGTGAATTTACGTACACACAAAATGTGTGATACGTAATAAGATACGTACAATTTACGTATTACGTAATACATCTTACGTATTACGTTTTACGTATACGTAATACGTATTACGCATACACGATACAAGATGAGACGTACGACTCCAAGCTGAGAGCAATAAGTAAATTATACATAAGCGCGCGCGAGTATCATAAGATACTTAAGGCACTGAATAGAGGTACACGATATGAGGATCAAGATCACAATACGAGTATCGATCACGATACGAGTATCCCCACACAAAAGAAAGATAAATTAGTAACTGAGGGAACAATATGGTCCAGAAACAATCCGATCATAATCTTATCGATAACTCTTTCCAACACAATAAAAATCGAACGAAATAAAGTAAATACAAAAAGTAATAACATAACTGAATAACATTTTACGACTTTGGTCTTATTAGTTATCGATAAGATTACACTACCCAATGCCAACAGGAACACAATCTGAAGAAAACAATACAGAACCTGCAACCAGGGGAATTACCCCGGACACCAGCCTAGACACATCCCACGTAACCGGCACACGCGAACTTAGGGAACTCAGGGACCAACTGGAGGAACTTGAACTCTACAATCGAGACATACTCGAGTATACCGGAGAAAGACAGGACCAGTTACAACAACAGAACAGACTACTGTACGACTACACCGAACCAGTCGACAGCAGCGACGACGACAGTACCGACGACGACGAGATGGTCAAGAAGAAGGATTACACCGGGGTCAAGGACCATCTGGATGAGACCCAAATGAAGCCCATCTCGGTACCCACAAGCGTGGACGTGTATGAGTTCAAAAAGACCCTAGCCAATGCACTGGCCAAAGTGGTATCCATCAAATACATACAAGGAAGTGGGTATGCATTCCTTTTGGAGAGTGAGGAACAATACAAGGCGAGAGACGCTAGTACCCAATATCCCACAGCGCCGACTGAGCCTCGTGAACTCGATAGTACGATAGAGCTCACATCAGACACGTATAAACTATGGAAACGCAGGCGTGCACTGTACGTGGAATGGAACAAATATGATAGAGAGGCACTACTCATCACAGACAAGAAGTTCCCCACCATGCTGGATGACTTAAAAGACCCGGGCTCCGAAGCATTCCCCAGGGGGACCACCGTACTAGCTGCATTCCAGACCATGGAGGCCGACCTCTGTACAACAGATGCCCAGCACCGGCTTACCCGCGAGCTCTCGAAGAAAATGAATGACCTATCGTATACACCGAGCCCCATTGGACCCAAGGAGTACTTCAGACAATTAACTAAGTATCAATGGCAAATCAATCTACTCCCGGAAACTGCAGAAGTATCCTTGGCACAAATGATCGATTATGCCCAGGACGCCTTCATGCGCAGCAAACATGACCCAATTACACTCCACAGGGTTAATGAAGACTGGAAACAACACAGAACAACCATAGCCAAGGGTGACGAGTTCATCCACTACAAAAAGTTCTGGGGCCAACGGCTAAAGGAGTTGTACAGCGCATACCACAACAAAACTGCATCGGCCAACATGGTGGACATCCACAATGACCGACGTTTCACTGACCTTGAGACGCAACAACTTGAGCTGGCCAACGTGTGCCGAGAGATCTATTCACGGGTGTCCGAGAATACAGCCTCAACAGCGACGGCGGCATCTACGCTGACAATGTCACATCAGTGGGAAACAGCCATGGCATCCCTACAAGCGGACGTCAATCGACTTAAGGCAACAGACGCAGGTCACCCCAGACAGGCAGCGTCAGGACGCCCGCTGGCCCACGAGTGGAAACAATACAAATATTACTGCCACTCGTGCGGTGTCAACCTCTCACATACCGGGCGAGAATGCTTCCACAGGAGGAACAAAGCCGCCCACCAGGAGGGAGCCTCCTACGACAACCAGATGGGAGGATCCTCCAGAAACAACGACAGGTGGATGAAGTGGAATGGACCCAATCCCAATGGCGACGGATGTGGGGTGTTCGAGCCCCCCCCCATTCCTGACGGCGTGGGAGGGACCACAGTAGTAGTATACATAAATCTAGTAATCATGATTCACAATTACTCAGTATCCTACGTGCGGGTCCCTCGAGGGATAAACTACCTCGGCCACCACGATCCGTGACCTGCAGGACGTTGCGTTCCATATCAGGGCCCCACCCGGATATGGGGCCCTGGATTCGGCGGCAACAGACCATTTTGTCCCATCGACGTACCAAGGAGGGGCACATCAGGACACACCTGGGGCGCTGACCGTAGGTTGTGTTAATGGGAGCATTATGCTGTCCAACGCAACCGACCAATTAGACCTACCCCAACTCCCCAGCGAGGCACGCGGCTGTCACAAGTTTGATGAAGTGGAGCTACCATTGGTCTCGGTGCCCAAACTCTGCAATAACGGGTGCGAAGTGGCCTTCTCTAAAGACAACGTGGCTATTTTTGGCCCCTCCAAACGAGTCATACTCACCGGGCAACGTGACCCCCTAAGGAATCTATACATGGTTCCCCTCCATCAGCCTGCCAAACACGAGACGGCTCAATCTCCAAGGGTGACAGGCCCCCCGCAAAACGAAAACAAACAAAACGAATCCGGCCCCCCGCAAAACGAAAACGAACAAAACAAACACAGCGCAACCAGCGCCGTCCAAAACAACAACGAAACCGAATATCCGATACACACGGGGGCAGGAGCATACCAGATTCAAGCCATCCCCAAACTAATACAATTCTACCATGCAGCAGTAGGGTACCCCACTAAAGAGACTTGGGTCCGCGCCATCGAACGCGGCTCATATGCCACGTGGCTGGGTCTCACGGCACAACGTGTCAACCGACACCTCCCACTCACATGAAGAAACTACTATGGGACACCTACAAATGGTTCGACAAGGCATTCAAAGCACGCGCAAACCAAAGAAGGCAAAGAACAGACCGACAGCCGATACAGAACCAACCCAAGTCGGCTGGAAGAAGATACATAATGTCTGCGTGGACATAGTTTCCGCGAATGAAATGCAACCAACCAACCACGCAGGGCCACGAACCAAAGACGAACCAAAGGAACTCATCGCGTGAGACCTACCGGGGAGATACCCAGTCACGTCACGTCGTGGACACCAGTACGTATTCCTCATGTACGACTACGATTCCAACTATATTGACGTGGAACCCATCCAGTCACGCAAGAGCGAAGACCTCCTACATGGATTTACAGCATGCTACGCACGTATGAAAGAGGACAACGTGAGCCCAAAAATAGTGCGAATGGACAACGAGACCTCCAAGAAACTAATTGCATACATCACAAGGAACAACCTCGATTACCAACTAGCATCACCTGGGGACCACCGGCTCAACCATGCCGAAAGGGCGATTCAGACCTTCAAGAACCACTTTATAGCGGGATTGAATGGCGTGGATGATAAGTTCCCGATAGACGATTGGGACCTACTGATCCCACAGGCCCTCATTACCCTCAACTTGTTACGTGCGTCACGTACCCAGCCCAAACTATCGGCATATGAGCTCAGACATTGGATCTATGACTACAACAAACACCCCCTCGCCCCTATGGGTTGTCGGGTGATTATCCACGACAGGGCTCAGGAACGCGGCGCATGGCAGGACCATGGAACGAGGGGCTACTACATTGGACCGGCCTTAAAGCACTACAGGAATTACACATGTGTCGGGGAGGCCAGCCGCGCTACCAGAATCAGCAACACAGTAGCGTTCTTCCCCAAGACTGAGATGCCGTGTACCTCATCTACAGACCGGCTGCTCATGACACTCCAAGACCTAAAAGAAATTGCTAGTAAACCCCATCCACCAATCCCTTATATGGAACAGGGAACACAACTAAACGAGGCCCTTCGGAGTATACAAGAACTATTGCATATAAATACGCGACAAAATCAAAATATGCCCAAAGATGCCAAGCTTCGTGATACAACCAAAAACACGCCCGAACCGCTCAAGGTATCAAACGGGCCCAATACAAAATCCAATGTACCCAGAGAATGCTCGCGAACCTCCAAGGGTGACACCTACGCAACAACGCAGTGCCCGCCGGGGACACCTCTGGGCTGTGGGCACGATCATTAGAAAGAAGTTCAACTCAGGGTGGTATGAAGGTGAAGTCATAAGTTATGACCAAACCAATCAATACTACAAAGTAAGATTCACGGATGGGGACGTTGCGGACTACACACACGGTGAAGTGTCCCGGTACTACAAGTCGGACCAATACTACTCAAAATCCAAGCTTAAGCCCAACGCCCTAATGGGAGTTTACCCGCGTGACCCGGTCCATTTCCCCGTACCAAAACAGGCCCTACGAACAAACGATTTATCGTATGTGCCCCAACTAGCGTGTGGGGGGTCCATATGGGATGAGGACTTGAACAAGTGGGCGGCGTACCGTGATCTAATCAGGCACCCCAAAGCACAGATTCAAGAATTATGGCTCAAGTCAGGTGAGGACGAGTTCGGCCGGTTATTCCAAGGCTTTCAACAGAATAACATAGAAGGGATGGACGTATTGGACTGGATCAGGAGAACTGACGTGCCCATACACAAAAGGGTCACATATCCCCGATATACAGTCGCCATACGCCCCGACAAGGGCAACCCCTACAGGACGAGAATCACAGCAGGGGGAGACCAACTGGAGTACCATGGTAACGTGTCCACCCAGACGGCAAGCATGGAAACCATAAAAACCCACTGGAACAGCGTAGTGTCCTCCCCTGGGGCCAAATACTGTACCGGCGACATTTCTAACATGTACTTATGCTCCACACTGGATGAACCTGAATACGTAAAGTTCCGGTGGGACATGATTCCCCCCCAAGTCAGAATAGCGTACAAACTGGTAGGGCTCAAACAAGGGGAATATGTATATGCCCGGATCAAAAAGGCATGGTATGGGTTAAAACAGAGTGGAAAGATCGCCCACGACGACCTAGTTGACCACCTACAGAAGTACGGATACAGGAAGGCACCCCACACAGAGGGACTGTTCCTACATGATGAAAGGGACATTAACTTTACCCTCGTGGTGGATGACTTTGGGATCAAGTACACCCAACAGGAAGACGTAGATCACCTAGTAGCGGCCGTCAGAGCCAAATATACATTCAAAGTGGACTGGTCGGGGAAACAGTACGTCGGGGTTCATCTGCGTTGGGACTACGACAAACGTGAAGTACAATTGTCTATGGACGGGTGCGTGGAGCAAGCATTGAAAGAATTCGAACACGTGCGGCCGACACGCACGTTCGCGGGCCCTTCACGCGCAGACGTCCCTGCCTACGGCGAAAAAATACCAATACGCAAAGCTCGAGGACGTGACCACACTATCGGACGAAGAAATAAAATTCATCCAACAAGTCACAGGAAAATTCCTGTTTTATGCCCGAGCAGTCGACAACACGATGTTACATGCGCTCAACGACATTGCCTCTGCCAAGAATAACAAAATAACATTAGCAGCCACAAAATATTTCCTCAACTATGCGTCATGTAATCCCGACGCATCCATCATCTACAGGGCAAGTGACATGATACTCCAAGTGGATAGCGATGCAGCATACTTGGTATGTCCAGAGGCCAAGAGCCGAGCTGGGGGTTATCATTACCTAGGGGATACATCCGATCACACATTCAACGGCGCTATACTCGTATTGGCAAAAATAATCAAAAATGTTATGGCATCAGCGGCCGAGGCCGAAGTTGCATCATTATTCCTGAATGCACGGGAAGCCTTACCCATTCGACAATGTCTGATTGAACTGGGACACCCACAACCGGCCACTCCACTGAAAACCGACAATAATACAGCAGAGGGCATACTCAACGGCACTATCAAACAAAAGAGGTCCAAAGCCATTGATATGCCATACTATTGGTTAAAAGACCAGGCTCAACAAGGGCAATTCAATATTTTTTGGCAACCGGGAAAGCATAATCTGGCGGATTACCCCACCAAGCACCATCCAGGGAGCCACCATAAAAAGGTAAGACCGATATATCTACATGAGCCGGATAGTCCAAGGACCATCCAAGGGTGTATTGGAATACTGAATCAAGCGTGAATTTACGTACACACAAAATGTGTGATACGTAATAAGATACGTACAATTTACGTATTACGTAATACATCTTACGTATTACGTTTTACGTATACGTAATACGTATTATGCATACACGATACAAGATGAGACGTACGACTCCAAGCTGAGAGCAATAAGTAAATTATACATAAGCGCGCGTGAGTATCATAAGATACTTAAGGCACTGAATAGAGGTACACGATATGAGGATTGAGATCACGATACGAGTATCCCCACACAAAAGAAAGATAAATTAGTAACTGAGGGAACAATATGGTCCAGAAACAATCCGATCATAATCTTATCGATAACTCTTTCCAACACAATAAAAATCGAACGAAATAAAGTAAATACAAAAAGTAATAACATAACTGAATAACATTTTACGACTTTGGTCTTATTACAAATGATTTCTACTTCTTTTGCAGTACAAGGCTGTTATTCCGGACTGAAATATCTGAGAACGGATCGTTGTGCTCGTGACATCGTCACACGTGTCATGTGACCAAGAGGGTCGGATCCCACATTCTCGGATGGAGTGTTGGTTGCAAGAAACAACACTCTACTCAGATAAGTTGGAAAATGATGTTTGTCGATTTGAATATCGATTTGGATGGAAAGTGAAAAAATACAAATTTGCAAGCAGTGAAAGTGACACAAGTTTGTGAGCAACAAACTTCGAACGTAAGAATGACATCGGTTTGATATATGTTGCTAAGTATCAAACTTCGAACCTAAGAATGACGTCCGTTTGTTTGATGTTCTGCTAAGTATCAAACTTCGAACGTAAAAATGACATCTGTTTGATATATGTTCTGCTAAGTATCAAAATTCGAACGTAAGAATGACATTGGTCCGTTAAGTATTATGTTCATTTTTTTGCAACGGCGTTGCAAAATATGTTCTTTTTGTATTTATGGGATCACACTCCAACCCCCCCCCCCCCCCCCCCCCTTTTTTTTGGAACGGCGTTGCCAATTGCAAAATATGCTCTTTTTGTAGTTATGGGATCACACCCCAAATCCCCTTTTCTCCTGTTTTTGGAACGGTGTTGCAAATTGCAAAATATGCTCTTTTTGTATTTATGGGATCACACCCCGAATCCCCTTTTTTCCTTTTTTTGGAACGGCATTGCAACTTGCAAAATATGCTCTTTTTGTATTTATGGGATCACACCCCAAATCCCCTTTTTCCCTTTTTTTGGAACGGCGTTGCCAATTGCAAAATATGCTCTTTTTGTATTTCCAAATCCCCGTTGTTCCGGTTTTTGGAACGTCGTTGCAAAAGATGCCCTTTTTGTCTTTATGGGCAGCAACCCACCCCTCCCCTTTTCCCACCCAATTCTTGTTAATTGGGAACCACCACTCCTTCGTTTTCAACAACTTACCACTAAATTATACCGATGTGCACCAATTAAGCAATGGACCCATTTTCCTTTTTTTGCAACGGCGTTGCAAGGAATAGTACTTTTTCCAATTTAGGGGTAATCCCCTACTACCCCCCTTTTCCACCACAATAGTTGTCCTTGGCCACCCTCCATTTTTTTTCGATATTACTATTATTTATTGCCAACGTCGTTGCAAGAACAGCCCTTTTTGTAGTTGTGGAGCCCCACCCCCATTTAAATCTCACAATCTTTATTCCTTTTATGGACTCAACAATTTACCGTTTTTCCGTTGTTTGCAACGGCGTTGCTTACCAGGCCCTTTTCCTTGTTTTGGAGACCAAAAATTAACATCACTTTTTTGAGGTTATTGTTGCAGGTTTTCTTTTTCAAATTCATGTGACTGATATTGTTTACCTCTTTCTCCAATTAGTGCAACAACGTTATATTTCTCTCCGGTTTTTCAATGAAGGAAGAAGTATAGATATGTTGAACTAAACGACGGTCTCACTGCACATTAGGTTTACGGAATCAACGACACGGTAACAGTAACCTTACACATTGTCGTTTTTTTGTGAAATGGTTTTTGAGAAATGGTTACCACTCTTATCTTGCTACGTGAGTGGTGATCTCTTGTCAAAGAAGTTTCAAGTTGCTCCGATCCTTTATTCATTCAATGTTTGGTCAAAACGAAGGTAAAATTGATTCCCACAAAAGTGATTCTGATTGTTTTCAAACAGTAAAAGAATTCTTTATTTTGTGCATCTTTTTCAAACAAGATTGTATCAAATTCTGATAAGATTTGACATTACCAATGACACCTACCACTAATAGTGCTCAGAAGCGTGGAGCCAATCCACATTCTACTAACGCAAGGACAAAGGAGAAGAAGGGTAGATTGAAATATCCGCCACCAAATAGTCTTGACAAACATGATGACCATCAAAATAAACATCAATTTGCAGTCTATAGGAATCTTAAAGCGGCTTTGAAGAATGAGTCCTATGGAACAGATGAGTTTGTAAAGAACCTCAGTTTGGAGGTTACAACATGTTTCACTGCATTGACGACAAAGGTTTACCTTGTATCCAAAATTATTGAATCCGAACCTAGGCCAGATTTCAGGAAGTCCACGTCTACTACTACGTCTCAGGCAAAGAAGAAGGGGAGGGCAACGAAGAAAAAATCCGATACCACCTTCAGTGACTTGGGCCCTATTCCCCATCAAATAGATGTGATGGTGGATTTATTTTTGTACAAACTTGACAACGGGGTGACTGGAGTGTTGGGATTGTTGAGCAGGAAGCAAATAAGCGAGCGATTGAAGGACTATGACATGAGGAACAAGTGGTATAACTTTGAGTCACTGTTACATAATGTTAACGACAAATCAGGTGTGGATTCTCTCTATGGGCGTAACGTCGTGAACTACGATACAATTAAGAAATACATGATAATGTACCGTGAGATCTTGGTTTGGTACATGAAGAATGTACAATATCCACCAGGGGCGGACTGCAAGTCTGAGGCTTTGTGTTCCCATACCAAAGGCCGGAATTGTTTTCCATGTGCCTCGAAACAATACGTCAGATCAATGAAGAACTTCTTGGACTGCCTTATGGCACAGTCCTCACTCCGTGTTTCAATGAGTCATAGCTACAATCAGGTTGACTTAGACAATAATTTGAAGAAGCAGCGTATTGCATGCTTAAAATCCTTACCCACGCACCGGGTACAGTTTGTAGGTTGAATCGCAACCGATCGTTAAGTGTGCAACAAAAAGATGATGAATATAATGGAACAAAGACCAGCATTTCATGAGGCCCTTCGTAATCTGTGGGTTCACTTTCAAGGAAAGTCAAAACGAATTTTTACAACCATGTCTTTGTCACCTCAACATCAAACTTTTGACACACGAAGATTTTTATCAATATTTCTTACCCGAATTCATTCAGAATTCCTTCGTCTTGGGAACCACGGTACTTTTGGGGGAGAAGTGGGTTCCAGTAGGATTTCATCGACAAGGTGACACGAACATTGCGGAAACGGGTAAAGTGTTATTACCACTCCATTCTCAATTGGTATTCCACTACGTCATCAACTACAAGGACACGTTTTCCAACTATTATAACATACATTTTGAAATTGATGACGACCGTGTCACCCTAACACCATGCAAACTTGGCACCGGAAAGATAGATCTGGCACATTTCACCATTACCAAAGGAATCATATATTTGGTGAAACAATGGTTGATTACAAAATTTGTCGGTCACAGAACCAATCTTGGGGTGAACGTGGTCCTTTCTTTGGAAACAGCATGTAATCTGTTCATTTGTCAAGTATTATGTCCATCAATGATTTGAGTCGACGGCGTTGACTCATCCTTTGATTGTTCGATTGACAATGTTTGTAAGAAAATTATACAAAACGTCTTCAAATCCCCTCACAAAGGCTGTTTTGGTTACGATCATGTGATGGAAACAATTGAAGGTTTGGTATTGACAGAAAGGAGTTTTCTAAAAGGAGCAATGGTCCCCGAATTGAGGGAGGAAAATGTTCCCTATTTTCAAAGGAATGATTGATTGTACATTTTCCCGACGGCAGGGGTTCTGACTAAGACCCAGTTTGCCCATTTGAAATTTGAAGATAGACCGGAACAACTTGTAACTGGCATTTTGGAACTGTTGGGTTTCGAAGACAAACATAATAATCAAACTTGTGTTACAAGGTTCCTTCAATACGATGTTAACTCACAACAAGAGGTGCACCAACGAATTTTTATGGAACACATTCCATACGTGTTCCGTGAGATATTCGTAATTGATCCGGAAGTTGTCCAACGTCATACTTGGGTTGAAGAACTCATTCACTACAGCTACCTTCCAGAAATGGGTACCATATTTATTTGTTGACAGAAAAACTGGCAAGATATTTGTTGGAAAAATCAGATGATCTATCGTCGGCAAACCTTGTAGTTCAATTTCTGGACGATAACGTTGTCAAAAATTATGGATAACAACCGGCAAATCGTGTTGTTAAGTGAAAACAAGAAATAACCGTTACGTGCGGTTAGATACGAACCAATAAGAAAACAGATCAACGCGCGCACATACACGAATGAGATGCGCGGCGAAATGCCAACTACGAAGTTACGATGAGAAAGATTACTGATGGATAGACACTTGGGCATATGAAGACCAACAAGGCAATATGGGAATTGAAGGAAGTCTATCACAGAAAACAAACTGATGGTCGCGATGACAGAATAAATGACTCACGATCGAATGAATAGATCATTGATAGAAGAATCGGACACAGTGAAATATCACAAGAAAGTAGTACACGAAAATTCAGAGGCATAGGATCCAATACTAAGTATGTCAATGATATACATGTGTATATCAATGAAACATGGGAAATATCAATGACATACTAAAATGGATACGCGAAGCCCAAATATGTCAGAAACAAACAAAATTAGACACGTTACTCCGACAAATTCACCGAGGAAATATTAGTTAATCTACAACACGAGAATGCACGTGCAGTCTCAGTTATGGAGGATTGCTTAACACGGGATTATACGTGGATTCAGGTTAAGCGCTGGAAAAGCAGAAAATAGATTAATTAACTCATAATCCGGAATTACAGTTGTTAATGGAAAGGGAACGGGAGAATTGAATCCTGCGTTCAAACACCTCCAGGGTTGTGACTTTGTTTTGTACAAACCGTCGGACTTTCTAACTTGGGATTGCTTCAAAACATCAAAGGTTCAAATAAATGAGTTCAACAAATCAAATAACACCTACCGGGTAGGATGGGTTACGTTAACTTTCAATACTACAAATGTTTCCAAGCATGGATTCATCCCACCATGGGTTGTTCAAGTTGACGGTGGCAATGTTGCCAAGAGGAACAATCTCAACGAGGGGGAAAATAATGATTGTGGATCAACAGTTACCGGCGAGTGTTCGAAAAAAAAGGCCAACAAATCTAAAGAATCAGGAACTGACACAACTAAGGGTAATTCAAAGGATGCTGGTTTGACCGACAAAACGAGTAAAACAGGTGAAAAAGAGGGTTCAAATGAAAGGGAAGAAGAGGTTAGAGATTTGACGGAAACTCCTATTAACACCGTTGTAACCCTGCCAAAATTTCCTGTGAAAATTAATGGAGGTCCCCCCCCCACAATCCTTTGACCTAAGTGTGGTGTTGAAAGAACCGGATTCAGAGTTAATGTTTCCCATTTACAAAGTCAACGAACAACTTCGTTACACTGCCAGAAGAAACGGCCCAGTTCTAATTGGAGAGGTAAGTAGGTACCTTCACAGCGCATACGAGCAGTATGAAAGACTTCCGGGTTACTATCTTATTTTCAAAAAAGGTAAGGCGGGGCAGCATGCCAAGTGGTGCCCATACTTTCAGGTTTCATGTCTGAAAGAAAGCAATCGTCGACCCATTAAAAGAGTATCTGATTTAGTACAATGTTACAGGGAACAACATATAGGGGTGGGAAAGGTAGTAATGGTACATAAACAAACGGAGGCAACCATGTAGGGAAATAGGAGTTACAATGCCGGCGACACAAGAGAACAAGCAGTAAGTACAATTACAGACAAATATGGGCATATAACAGACAACAATATGCTTGAGGCTTTGAGTGATATGACTGAAACACTGGACAAGCAGCTAAGAGATTATATAAAAAAAGATTGGTACCATAACATGAAGTTCCCTATTGATGACGAGGCAACGGCACATGTAACAGAAATGGCTGTTAAATCACGAGCGGTTATGGTGCCACCAAATATTCCAATGGTGTCATTCTGTTCCTTTTATAGGAAACGAGTAGGGACAGTAGTGACTGCATTGAGGCACAACTCACAAACATTAGCGAGAAAAACTGGATAGGTAAATACAGGTTGGGGAATTGGTTGTTTAAATTAGGAATTTTGGAATCTATTTTTGGTCCAACACCACTAACATGCTGCCCGTTGATACTGATGATACTTCCGTCCAGCCGATTACAGCAAAGGTTGAGTCCCTATCACCTTCCCTGGTACTGTTGCAGTTATTCAAGACACAGAAAATGAGGATACAGGTATTTTAAACCCTCAATATAGAAAATAGTACAATGAGCATCATGTATGGGTGAACCAGCAGCGGCGAAAGGGCGATGCCACGATTCCGCGACAAAAAAATTCTGCTGATTCAGACTGGAAGCAGAAATGGATGGATGGAGGAAGGACGGTATTTGTTCAGTGATTTGTGCGGTGAAATCGTCGAGATGCGAAAACACCCAGAAACAGGAAGGGAACTGGAAGAAATGATGAGGTAGAGATTCAGGAACAAAAGTCCGACAGATTACACCAATAAGCATGGCAATGCAAATATTACTAGTAGCAGCTCCAGTAGTTGTAGTGGACCAAAAAAGAAAAAGAAGAGGAAGGTCTATATTGATACGGCAATAACAGCATCAATGAATGCCAGTTTATCTATTGGTGAACTAATGTAGAAAATAACAGTACATACATAATACAAAACTACTACTAATTATGAACTTAATATTGAGAATATTAGAAATAATGGAGGATTTGTAATATTACGTTGCAATAGGAATCAATCAAGCATAATAGAATTTACATTAAAAAAGGGAATATCGTAGTCCAGAAATAGAATTCACAATTAGGAGAGCAGAATTGAATTGTTATTTGGGAGATTAATATTTTGGAATCAATACTGAGTCAAGATTTCTTTTTTATCCGTGAACAGAAGTAAGTGCTGTTGGTACGGAATAATAATTTGGTTCTCCTAGAGACTGAAATAAATTATTTTTAATCATGATTAGAGTAACGTGCATTACGCGCACAGAAATAGTGCTGAGTTTACGTGTACCCCCTGTACGTCGTGAATTTCAGGGTGTCGAGAAAATATTGCCGTGTTAAAATCACGCACAAAATTTGTGCGCGATAAGTTGATTCGAACCCCGCGAAACAGTTCTCGGACGTAGTGGGAAGCAGCCTCCACCATTCCCTCCCCTGACTTCAGGATGGATTTCCATACGTTCAGGATGAGCCAGAACCTCAACTGGCTCCCCAATGTCTCCAATGTGGCGGCCCTGAGACTCCTTCGAAGACCAGATCCGCCCCCATCACCCACCAAGCCTGGAGCCAATGGGCCCAGCCCTAGCAATAACAACAACCCCTCAAACAGCAGCACTGGCGTCCGGGCAACCGGAACACCGGAACACCGACAGCTCAGCAGACCCGCCTAACAAATCCCAACCCGGACTCTCACCTCAAGGACAGCAATCATCCCATTGTTAAGAAACTGGAGTCCGCCAAAATGAGGGAAGCCATCCAGGCCATGAGAGACAAAGGCAAAGACCCGCTCTCCCGTCCAGATAGACAAGAAAGGTGCCACTCGTGGCATATCAAAAGTGTCTGTTTCAGCAGCAGCTGCAAGCACCTATATGGCCATGTGGCCATAACCTCTAGCGAGCACGGCCAGCTCTGGCAATGGTGCCAAGAGGCCTATGCTTGACCCGCCAGCAAGCGCCATCACTCTGGCGTCGAGCCCTCACCACCCTACCAGAGCCCAGGGGAGACCATAAGTACCCATCCATCACCTAATCACGAGTCCTCTAATCCACCCTTACGAATCACACATGAATTAGGTAAGCCTCCATATCGTGCGCGCGTCTCGTTTCTTGCTCGCGCCTCGTCTGTGCCTTCCACAAGATCTACAGTTCCAGAGGGAGGGAACCCCTCCCCCACAACTTTGGGGATCGATCCCTCAAGGACACTCCCCTCCCCCACAACTTTGGGGATCAATCCCACCTTGGGGGACTCGTCCCCCTCACCCACACCCACAAGGCCTGGGTCTGAGCCCCTAGTCCCCACTACAGCAGTCCCTACTACTGCCCCCTCCTTGCCCACGGGGACCCTCCCCTCCCCCACAAAACCTAGGTCCGAGCCCCTAGTCCCCACTCCCCCTCCCCTACAAGGCCTAGGTTCGGGCCCCTAGTCCCTACTACATCAGCCCCTCCCACCGCTTCCTCCACGCGGCCTAGTAGGTCTGAGTCCCTACTAGTCCTTACTGCAGCAGTCCCTACCACTGCCCCTCCCACTGCCCAAAGGCCTAGGTCCGAGCCCCTAGTCCCTACTACAGCGGTCCCTACCACTACCACTACCCCCGCCACAAGGCCTAGGTCCGAGCCCCTAGTCCCTGCACCAGCCACACACCCCACCACAGAAGCCACTACACGTCCAACTAGGTCCACGCCAGACAGGCTTGATGTGCACATCACCCGCGCCATCAAGCGCTTCAACCAGAGCACTAGCTGGGAGGATTTCATCCGGACCATCCGAGGGCAATGAGACATCCATCCCGATGTGGGTACTCTCCCCCATCCAGCAGGGGGCCTCCTCAACCTATTTGGAAAGGAAGGCACCCCAGGCTCTATGACCGGACCCCCTTGGGATCCATCCTGGATTGCTGTAGCCATCGGCCGTGGGCCTCACCAATCCTCCCATCAGGGCATTGACCTCCTGCGAGAGGAATATGCTGACATGATGGACAAGCAACAATGGACTGTCCTCCCAGTCAGCCTCATCCAACATCTTCCCGACCTCAGGCTCAGCCCACTGGGCCTAGTGCCTCAGAGAGGCTGGCGCCCCCGCATGATCTCTGACTATACCAGGCTCCCTGGGCCTCTTCTTCATCCTTCAAGAAGCCTTCCGACACACGGAGCCAGGCCGGGGCGGCATCCGGCTCACTTCCCCCGGTGGGTCTCCACCCAGTTAGTCATCTTTGACAATCCCGCGGGCTCCATCAACAACAGTGACCTTGAGCTAGCTGGCTTCATTGCCCACAACTACATTCTGGCACAGGTAGACTGTGTCCAAGCCAGAACCACCCACAGCTGCTACGACAACACAGCGGCTGTCTATTGGCAAAAGAAGGGCGCAACCACTACCACAGGGCCTGCCGCTTACCTCCTCAGGATCCAAGCCCTGCACCAAAGGCTCCACCAATATGTCCCCCTCAGGGATTACATCCCAGGCCCGGCCAACCATCTGACTGACCTACTCTCCCGCTCTGCCCTCTCCGACACTGCCTTGCTCCATCACTTTAACACCATCTATCCACAGGACTTGCCCTGGATCTTATGCCACCTCAGACCTCCCATGCTTTTTGCGCTGACCTTGGCGCTATCCAGAAGACCATGCAAGCTTCAGTCACTGAGCTCTATGCCAAAAGAAAGGATGCCCATTGGAATCAATGGGCTCAATTCTGTCTGTCTCAAGGCTTTCACCCCCTCCTCCAATCTGTTACAGATCCAATCCCCATCCTCCAAGTCTTTGCAAAAAGACTCTATGATGGCCAACTGTCCTGTAGCCACAAGCCCCTCCAATCTTGCACGGTATCAAACACCATCAGATCAGTGGGACAGACGCTAGCCCGCTTGGGGTCCAAAGACCCCCGGACCAACTCCACGGGCAGTCTAGACTTCAGGCTAACAGCCCAGTTCAAGGGCTATGCCAAACTGGACCCAGCCCCCTCCAGGGTCAATCCAGTCCCAATTGTCCTTGCCATGCATGCACTCCGATTTGCATACGATGACCCCCCTTCACCCACCCGGCAGGCCATTGCAAACATGATATGCATAGCCTTCTTTTTCTGTCTGCGACCTGGTGAGTACACAGGTACTACCAGGGATGAGCAAGCCTTCAGCCTCCAAGATGTCTCCTTCTATCTTGGATCCAAAATTGTCCACCATGATGGCCCTGCTCATGAGCTACAGGCTACTACCTCTGTCACCCTCACCTTCACCACCCAGAAGAATGGCGACAAGGGGGGAGTGGTGGCTCATGCCAGGAGTGGTGACTCACTCTGCTGCCCAGTTGCAGCTTGCGCGCGCCAAGTCCTTCACCTCCCGCGCTGCTGCCCTAGTACTAGCAGCTCCCCCTTCAGCCCCACCCTCAAACTGGCCAGTTACACCGGCGCTGGTGTGTTAACCCTGGTCTGGGCGGGCACTGTCACTTCATCAATGAGGGTCTATGCCCAGAACCTCTACCATGCAACTGGAATCTCCCCTCCTGCAATCTCTGCTCGATCCCTTAGAGCAGGGGGAGCTATGGCCCTTCTACAAGGCAAATGCGATTCTAATGTCATCAAGCTCCTTGCGCGATGGCACAGTGACTGCATGATGAGGTACTTGCACCAGCAATCCCTCCCAATCTTCAAGAATCTTGCCTCTGTAATGTTCAACAATGGAACATACTGTTGTTACTCTAAAAATCGACTGTAAGGTATTCCTGTAATATTCGTGTTGTAGGGATATCTTAACCGGTTCATGTGCAACTTGTCATAAGACAGAGAACACATGATGTGACGTAGATATCTTGATACTTGAAGTCATTTTTATCTCTGGAGGAGTATAAGTAACTTTTCAAGTGTAGAATGGGTATAAATCCAGTAGGATGTATGTAAGTACGGTACACGTATTTTTGACCAACAGCACACCCCTTGATTCAACACTTATTGATGAAAGGAGTGTTGAATTACAAGCCGGTTCTCCATCCTGTAGAACTCTAAAAAACTGAAGTGTGAGCTTGGATATCGAATCGGAAGATTGTAATTGTAGAATCGAAAGATTGAAGCATGAGACATCAATGAGGAAGGAGAGGTGCTTGAGTATGTAGTGGTCGCGAAATCAACGGGAAGGTTAATTGGAGGTGGTCATATTGCCTTGGAATCGATTGGATGGCTAACAAATCATCAACTCATAGGAGACAGTAGAAATCAATATGATTGGAGAATCCAATTGTATAAGTAGAGTGAGCAGCATCGAAGATGATTGATCGATCTTGGAAATGAATGGAGTCGGAGGGGATTCATATCTGACTTGGAAGGAAGAAGATCTATCAATTCCATAAACAAATATCAAACGCTGATGAAGGGATTGAATCGTAGAATCGATTCCATAAACAAATATCAAACGCTGATGAAGGGATTGGATCGTAGAATCGAATCGTAATCATAGTTCGTCTCAAATCAATTTGCTTGACAATGTAAGGGGTTGATTGGGGGATCTGAATCGTCTTGTATAAACTTGATCGTAGAATTGGATCGTTGTTCACAAGTGTACCGTAGAATCATATGTTGGTGCTGATCTTAGGAAGAAATGGAACATCGACAAGCGATTGATTGGGGAATCATGTAGAGAGGGGCCGTATAGACAAAACGAATGTTCGTGGAGTTGAAAGTGACGATGTCCAAGAAATTGATTGTCTTGAGTACTGACTGAGTCGAAGGAATCCATCATAGTGGAATCCAAAATCAGAGGGAAGAAGAAATGTGCTTGGATAAAGTGGAGGGGATAAATAATAGTCCAAGAGCGAGCATGGAATTCGAACGGGAGACTTGGTGGAGAGATCGATTAAACGTAGGATAAAGTGAAACGTCGAGGATTGATTGCTGCTCCAGGCTGTAGGATAGAATTGTACGTTGAGAATGGAAGAGCACAGCAACGTATTCATATCTTTGAATTGGAAGGAAGAAGATCTATTGATTCCAGAATGAATTATCAAATACCAATGAAGGGATTGAATCGTAGGAATTGGTTGAGTGTGGAATATGATTGAGAGATCGTAGGAATCAATATGATCGTATATCAATATTGTAGAACCAAATGGTAGGAGTCAAGCGATCGGCGATCGGCATCGAAGACGATTGATTGATCGTGGAGGAATTACAAACCGTAATCATTCAAAGATCGATGATCAGAGTAGAAACCAAATCAACTGAATTGATTAGAGACGAGACGTATCGAGTTGTCTCAAATCAATTTGCTTGAGGATGTGAAGGATGGATTGGGGATCTCAACGGAGGGGAGATCAACGAGGAGAAGAGAATGGTTGGACAATGCTTCTTTTGGTACCGCGGATGGGATGAAGAGTCGTCCGGGAGGAGGAATGGAATTGTCATTCAGAATGGGGCCGTAATTGTTCAATTGATGAGCCATGCAGTAGTAATCGAATCGGAATTGTAGAAGTCGAGTGATCAAAACCCGACAAAGGGGATGAGACATTTAGGATTGAGATCTATTGAGTAGGTGTCGAGTAGGTGTCATGCCGTAGGATAGGATAGGATTGGTCGGAGGGAACTCAAGGAGAATATGAAGTCAAGGATTGTAGATCATACCAAAGGATGGTCGAAAGACTCCTTCTGTTTGATCGTTTGTCTTGATACTTAGTCACGAGAACCGTTGGTAGTGCGTTAAGTAAGGTCTGTGAATTCGTCTGAACCGGCACCACACCCCTTGATTTGACACTTGGTGGAGGAGTGTTGAATTATCAGTCGGTTCTTTGAGGTTGTGTTCAGTGGGATCCTTGTCGCGTGCGGGGAGCATAAGTAAATTGGTGGAGGCTTATGAGGAAAACGCTGGAAGTTAAACACAGCGTCATACATTTATCCAATGCACACCCCTTGAGTCAGATGCACACCCCTTGATTTAGATGCACACCCCGTGATGGATTTGAATTCCATGGGTCAAGAGAATTCCATGGGTGTATATGATAAAAAACCGTAGGGCGAATGCCATGGTCCTATCGAATGCCATGGTTGTAGAAACAAAGGGAGTTGTAGATGCCAAGGATTGACTCAAGCAAACACAGTCCAATTGTAGAATGGGATCAGAGATCGAATCACAGAATTGTAGACATCAAAGGCGATTGCAAAATGATTGGTAAATCAGATGTCCTGATCGAGATTGGGAAGGGATTCTGTGCCTTGTTCTGGGATACTTCGTTTGGAAGGTAAATCAATTGTAGAATTGATGGAAGTTGTTAGTCTTTAGACGTAAGCACTTATATTGATGATCGCCACGAAGACAATTGATGAATTGTAGATTGGTCAAGGAGGGACTCGTAGGAGTCGAATGAGTAGCATTGGAGACGATTGATGTGATCGAAGAAGATTTATCTGGTCTATATGGTGCGCATTGAAGTCGTATCCATGTGGTGATCGATTCGTAACGAAGACGATCAGTGGATTGGACAGGTATGCAGGACGCCGTAGATCGAAGGGCAAAGCGTAGATGTCAAATCGTGAACACCGGGAACGGGGAATCCAATCGTAGCGCTTTAGGTCTAATCGTAGGAAAAAGTAAGCCGTAGGAACAGATTGACGTGTAGATGCGTAGCCTGTTCTATGATATGTATGGCACAGAATCGCTCAAGTAGTGCCCGCTCAAAATCGGTGTACACCCCCTGATCCGGAGCTGATGGCATCGGGTGGAGGAGACAACGCCAAATATGGGAGGAAGGCCAGTCATACTAGGGCATAGAACGAATCGCACAGCGCGATATTGTTGTAGAAATTGCTTGGTGATGTGATTAGTGATGATGGAAGGAGAAGTTGCAGTGTTCGCAAGTTTGAGAGGTTGTTGTTCGACACACGGTTACTGTAGCGTCGATCAGAAGGGATCGCTCGGAGGTAGCAATCGGGTTGTTAAACGGAGAAACAATGAGATCGCCGTAGAGTAAACAGTCAAACATCAAAGAATGAAGGGGATTTGTAGTTTGTCATTTCGGTATATACACCTGATCCGGAGCCTATATTCGACGAAGGAGGTAAGTTGGTGGGTTAAGGCAGCTAACGATTGGTGGAGGAGCTGCAGTCGGTTGGAATGTTCAATCAAAAGTGTCGTAAAACCAATTCATCAACAAGATGTTAGCATACAAGTGATACATCTTTATCTTCAGAGCATCGCGATGTCGTTTCGAGAGCCGCATGAGGACCGGCTGGTGGTTTGGTTTGAGGCAACTTGAGTATTCACTGTGTTTTTATTGAATGGGACTTGAGAAGACAGGATCATCAGTGGTCGCGTCGGACAATGGGAATCGCGATGGTGGCGTGAGAGGGAGAGTAGCTGGTTTTGGCAAGCAATGGAACGTCACGGTTTCAATCTGAGGGTTAAATGTCCATCGCAAGTTTGTTGGTACCCAAGGCGGGGAAGAATGATGATCTGAACTGGGCAATGTGGATGGTGTTACAGGTGACACAGTCACAGTGGATTTGTCCTGGCATTGTATTGGAGTCACAGTGGACTTGTCCTGGCATTGTGAAGGACGACTTGAAGACAAAGTGGCGCGCTGGAAGGAGATGGAGTTGGATCGGACTCGGTGGAATGAGACGAAGTCACTGTTGGGGGAGTATTTCCATGTCCATGTGTAACTGGGAGGAAAGGCCATGCGGTAAATTTGTTCAAACGCAATGTACTCAAAATAGGGATCTGGTAGGTAAAAGCAAAAGTCATTTTCGCGGGAGATGATTCTCCTGGAGAATTTTAGGATATTTGCCACTCGATTGTTGTATGACATGGCCATAGGCATTGGCTCCAGAGACATAGATTTCTCAGACGTTGTTGCTCCACTGTTTTTGTCATAAACCTTGGCAAATTCATATGGTTACCATCCTCTTCGGAATCCCCAATGTTGGATGCTGAATTCCAATTGGATGGTAGGGTCTTTATCTGATGATAGTTAAGCTTTGCCGCGTTTGCTGCAGGAGCAAGGGCGTGATAGTCATGAACGCGTCGCCTTGTCATATCCTTG
Organism: Pseudo-nitzschia multiseries; assembly: GCA_037355745.1. Lineage (NCBI taxonomy): Eukaryota > Bacillariophyta > Bacillariophyceae > Bacillariales > Bacillariaceae > Pseudo-nitzschia > Pseudo-nitzschia multiseries. Next base: position 13,203,715 of record CM074787.1, on the reverse strand, counting down.
TCAATGTACCAAATGGTAGAGTTTTCCAGAAGCATTGTGATGTGTGCTTTACATTTGGGAGATACTTCCAATAGAGGGAGATTTTCGATGATGGCTACGGTGACAAGGGATTTGATTCTGGAAATGGCGTCCGGCTTGAGGGTCTCAGCACCATTATTGTCGATAGTGAGTATGCTGTTAATATTAGCCAATTTCTTGGCGTATGCCGCGTTGAGTAGGTTCCGGGTGACATTGTTCTTGCCAGCTCCTACTGGTTTTCCAAATGAGAACTGTATGGCTTCGACATAGATCCAGTCGCTCCAGTTGTCATAGTTCTGGTCAGTTCGTTGTGCCATGGTAGAACGTTCGTTGGAGAAACAAACGGCGGTGTTGGATTTGGTGGAATATCTGTGGTTGGACTATTCCTGATGACGTGGCTGGGGAAGGACAAGTTAATGTGTAGGTCGTCGTCCAGAAAGAACAATCGTCGGAGGAACCAAAGAACGGTCGAGGCGAAAGAAATAACCGGAGGGACCGAAGGAAAGGACCGAAGAAAGGAACCGGCGTCGTTGGCAGAAATGGTGATGACCGGAGGGAGACAAAGAAACGGCGTCAACATCGGTGTCGGCGTTGTATCGTTTGATGTGGCGTCGATGTTGGTGTTGTTGGTTGGTCTAATTGTCCGAGCGTCGTCCTTGGATGTGTATTACAGAAAGAGATTCTTGGTAGAAGGATCTGTAGGTACATCCCTAGATACGTATGCTTGGTCGTGTACGTGTATGACAGAAGAACCAAAAGGTTGTCGGAACGATCCGCGGAGAAATAGCCAGCAACGAGATAACCAATTGCCGGAGAAGCGTAAAAGGAGTAACCGAGTGTTCAAGAAACAATCGGAGTAGATTGGAGGTTGGATTAATTGATCCGTGATCTCGGAATGTCCGGACTGGGATCGATGTTGTAGGCCGTGGAGGTAAAAGGGATAGAGGTTGCTGTTTGATTGGAATTGCTCAGCGCTGCGCAGAGCAAGTGATGGATTATCGTGGTCTTGGATCGTTCTTTGGGGAGCAATCGTCGAATTGTCGATGTCGGCCTTGTATTTGTGTTACAGAAGGATCTGTAGATACAGTAGGTCGGGGATCGAAATATTGAATTATCAAGTGATCATCGGAACGATCCTCGGAGGTGCAGAAGTAACCAAAGGAATGTTCCGAAGAAATATCGACCGTCAGAGAAGGCCGTCGAATATGCAAACGAAGAAGACGGTGGGACCAACGAAGTGACCAAGCGGCGGCGGTCGTGTCGGAGGAAGGAATCGAGAAGCGATGCCAATGAAGGAACCGGAATTGATGGGATGACTGAAGTGGTGCTTAGCACAATCAAATGGGCGTCGATGGTCCTTTATGGTGGATGATAGACGCGGAAGAAAAATATGGTTGGGTGATTGCAATCGGCGTGTCCGGTGCAATTGGCTTTCATTAAAGACGGCGGTGGTCTTTAGTTTGTAACTGTGCTAATCCAGTGAGCTGGTTGTGGGTTACAAGGCTTGTGAGAGCAAGTACACCCCCTGATCCACAAGCAGGGAACAGAAGGAAGATGTACGTCCAAGGCGCGACCCTCGAGAGGGAGGCGTCGCCGAAGCTTGGAGTGGAGGCCTAAGAGTAGCACATGGATGGGCGTCACTACAAGTGTCCTCTGGCGGTAACCGAACAGTTGAGGTGCTGAACGGTCGGAGATAGATAGCTTAAGGTATACACGATCCTACGGATGGGCAGCAATCGTGTGAGGTGTAAGGGCTCTATAACCTGTTGTTACCCTAAAAATTGACCGTAAGGTATAGGATAATTGAAATTTAAAGAGAAAGTGAACATATCGTGAGATTGCTCTGTTATTGTACTATTTTATGTAGTGGACCGGTATTCCTGTAATATTCGTGCTGTAGGGATATCTTAACCGGTTCATGTGCAACTCGTCACAAGACAGAGAACACATGATGTGATGTAGATATATTGATACTTGAAGTCATTTTTATCTCTGGAGGAGTATAAGTAACTTTTCAAGTGTAGAATGGGTATAAATCCAGTAGGATGTATGTAAGTACGGTACGCGTATTTTTGACCGACAGCACATACTCCTTCCTGCCAGAGGAGTGGGTACCAGCTGCAGCCCCCACTCCATCCGGCAGCTCTCTCTGATTCCTCTTTCGACAAATCTCCCACCCTCGCTGTCTGTATTCCGTGTCCCTTCCAGGCCCAGTCTCCATCCAGCTCCCACCCTGTGGCTTGTGGCCCAATAGCAGAAAAGGCTTAACAGCCAAAGGCTTAACAGCCAAAGGCTTAACTGCCAAGGCTGTTAAACCTGGCTGTGCGCCGGTGTGTGTGGGCAAAGCAATAAGGGACCAAACTCACCAGCCTGCAAAAACAATCAACAGGCTGGAGCTTCCCGGATCCCCCTCTAGCACTGCTGAACCCACCAACCCACCCATGAACTACAAGCATTGCACATACAGTACTACAAGTAGGCTGGCTACTGAGGCTATCACGAATGTAGTGAGTGATAGCGTGCAACCATAAAAATGAGAGTTTGCTACCATAAAAGTGAACGCGCGCCACTAAATATTACTATTGCTTTCAGACGAAGCATCTCATTTCCGTAAATAATTATTTCAGTTCTGTTTTTCCAAGTTTTTAGTCGTAGCGTTTGTACCAAGGCTACTGGTTAAAAACAGATTTTTAAAATATTTCTGCGTATCCCCCCCCCCCCAAACTAAACTTCGTCTACAAGGTTAAGTTGTCAACCCTTATGGTTAGTGTTAAACGTTCAACTAACAACTCCACCAATTGAAACTATCTGCCAGTCTGCTGCCAGTGTGAAGGAGCATCCCAAATGAGATTACCTACCGGTACATACCATACCATTACTCGTACCGGTACGAACTGCCGTTACCAACAGAGACAAACCAAACAATCTCTTTCCACCGCGCACTAGATAGCCAACAAGCCAGCCACCTGTCGTCTGGGCCCTGGAAAATCTACCTCTCTGAACCTTTGCACCAATCATTCCAATGTCAAATCACTACGGTGGAGGCGGAGGTTCTCACCATCGCGGAGGTGGAGGCAGAAGCAACAACAGCGGCGACGATCCCGAAGATGCCGAGCAAAAGGCCGCCGAGCGAAATCTGATTCGACGATGCGTCGATTTCCATGCTCCCGCCGTCGTGGACATCAGCAACCGTCTCTATCACAAGGCCTGTCGTTCATCCCACGTCCGAAACCACTACTCCAATCATCTGCAACCCCACTCGGCATATCTGCGCCTGATGGGCATGCCGATTTCCACCGTCTCCGCGTGCAATCCCTCCAGCGCCTACCTGACATTTCTGGCCCACGTGACACGCGCCAAGAACTCCACTCCCATCATGTGCCTCAGCTGGACACCGGGAGGGCGGCGCTTGCTGACGGGGAACCAAGAGGGTGAATTTACGCTGTGGGACGGAATCACCTTTGGCTTTGAACTCATCATGTGCGCACACGACGTGAGTTTTCGGAGCATGGCTTGGTCGCACAACAGGAACTATTTGCTGACGAGCGACTCGGGTGGAAACATCAAGTACTGGTCACCGTCCATTGCACCGGTGCAATCGATCGATTCGCACAACGGGCAAGCAATCCATGCGCTGAGTTTTTCGCCGAGCGACACGAAGTTCGTGTCGTGCGGAGACGATTCCAAGGTTCGGGTGTGGGATTGGGCGACCCACACGGAGGAGCGTGTCCTGGAGGGGCACGGGTGGGACGTCAAGACAACCCAGTGGCACCCCCGGTCGAGTGTCATTGCCAGCGGCAGTAAGGACAACCTGGTGAAACTGTGGGACCCCCGGGCGGGAACTTGTCTCTCTACACTTTACGGTCACAAGAATACCGTTACCAAGGTGGCGTGGAACAACAACGGCAATTGGCTGGTGACGGCGAGTCGGGATCAGCTCATCAAGCTGTACGACATTCGTGCCATGAAAGAACTCGTCAGTCTCAAGGGTCACCACAAGGAAGTCACTAGCGTTGCGTGGCATCCGCTGCACGAGAGCGTGCTGGCATCTGGTGCCATGGACGGCACCCTTCTCTTCTGGAATCTGGGCGCCAAGGGAAGCGAAGAGCCGGCAGCCCGGGTGCCCTATGCGCACGATATGGCAATCTGGGACTTGCAATGGCAGTGAGTTTGTCGTTGTCGTGTGTTTCGTTGTTGTTGTTGTTGTTGTTGTTGTTGTTGTGTCCTGTATTGCATGAGAATCGGGACGACGTCGACCGTTGGAGCACGATCTTTTGTGTTTCTTTGTCTCATGCCTTTTGCTTCAATTGAATTGAATTATTTTGTGTTGCTTGCAGCCCTGCTGGGCACATGCTGGCGAGCGGATCGAACGACCGACAAACGAAATTTTGGGCACGCAACCGACTGGGCAGCACCGCTGGATTGCAGGATGCGATCGACGAAAAGGAAGAAGAGCTGCAAACTGCAGAAATCGAACTTGGCAACCACGTGGGTATTGTGATTGGCAGAAGGGGGGCAACCATTATCAGCATGCAGCGAGCAACGGGAACGAAAATGTATGTGGATCAGGTCCGGCGGGTTCTGTTGATACAGGGCACGGAGAAGCAGATCGATACCGTTCAGAAACGGGTAGGAGCATTGTTGGATAGAGTCACCAGGGACGAGGGACGCGACCAACCACACGGAATGATGATGTAAACAACTTTGATGGTCGTTGGCGGAGTTACGATTCACATAGAATAGACAGCAATCGTAACATTTCAAATGCCTTTTTTCGAATCATTTTGGACAACGACACATGCAGCAGCACTTGGTTCGTTGCATCATTATTGGCATCGACATACTATTCGAATCCCTATTTCCCATCAGTGCACTCCTATTTCTATTTCTGATATTCAGCAGCTATAGCAAATTATTTTCAATTATGTCCCATGGAACAAGCCTTTGACCATCCTACAGGTAACGGTAAATCTATGAAAGGAAAGTCGTACTTTTTGTCTTCCCAGGGCTGGGTAGAAAACCCAAACCAAATCTAACTTGTTTCAGAATCGTAGCGCAGACTTGCGAAAGTCAAAAGTGGAAAATAAAGTATTTCTTACATCGCTTCTTGTCAAGTCCTGCATGAATACTGTTTGGATACTTGTACGGTAGTAAATTGATGTAGCGAGCCGAATGAAAGGAATGGTAATGCCACGTGGAACACAAGAATGTCGGACAAAGCACAGACCGGGGAACACCCTTGCGTTTGCAGCGTGCTTACGACAAGAAAGATCTCACTGTATCACCATATCAATCACGAAATCACAGACTGCTGTAATAACCTGCAAATTAAAGCCAAAAATAAAGGGTAGCGCTAACAAGCGTGTAAGGGATTCCTCCAGCAAAATCCAAGCCTACAGCTCACGCTTTTTGCTCCTAATTGATAGTAGTAGAATAATCTGGCTTTACACGTCCAGGTCCAATAGTCATCCCTATTGCACCCGTACAAGCCCATCTCTGGTTCGATAGTCATCCTATCGTGTCACGAACCGATTCCTCCCTACGTGAGGATCACGGCAGGGCCCAACGCGCCTACCACACTCGACAGCAAGAATACGCGGCCTCCCTCCCTACGCGGCTCCGACACCACCATAACAAGCTCGACCATCACGCCCCGACGGACACGCAACGACTAAGCCAGCATGCGTACCTACACAGAGTACTTCCAAGCTACACCTAGCCCCTTCAGGAGCTCTGCTGAGCGCAACGAGGCCTACGACACCATCTTTGGGTACTTCTCTCCAACCTCAACCCCACAGTCCCTCCTGGGGCATCTTTTGAACCTCTTTGAAGCTCAGGCTGTGGGGGCCCTCGGAATCTTTGTGGTCAATGCCAAAGGGGAGGCTCGCCTTCAATTGGTACATGGCATCCGCAAGTACCCGGGCCTGTTGGCACAACCCAGCCCGAACAAGGACAAGTCCTTTGGCTACCTGGATGATATTGAAGGGGAAGCAGGAAAGCTGGTCCTAGTCGACTCGGATATGCTATCCCAGACCACTGCCTCTCATGTGCTATCCCTCGAGCATCATACGGCAGAGTAGGTTGCCCACGGACAGAGGACCTCCATCCCCATAGTACCAGAAGGGACCGGCATTCAGAACTGATCCGAGCCCACAAGGCCTTCTTCATCCCTTTCGAATTGGTTCCCTTCCTCCTAGGCAAGGGGCTCTCCCCTAGGCAAGCCATGAAGATCCTGCACCCCCAGCTAAACCATGGGGGGTTAGTGGGGACCTGTACCCCCCTGTTTGACACCCTCCGGGTAGCTGGGACAGCCCACACAGTCCCAGCTGGGAACCCCATGCTCCTTCAGCCTGCCCCCCCTTCCCAAATTGAACCCAGCCTTACCAACTACATGAAGCACAAGGTGATGTACCAGGACTTTCCCAGCCTTCTCAGGCCCCGGGCCCCACTGGGGGACCCAGTAGTCACAGCAGCAGTCACTGCCCTCACCGACCACCAGCTGAGACTCAGCGAGTACCTAGACCACAAGAGGGCACAGTCAGTGGGGGCCACCTGGAGGCCCTTGTACACCCAGCGCTTGCTGCTGCTTTGTGGGAAACAAGAAGAAGCCAACCTTCCCCCCATCTACCAGGCCTGGGCCCAAAAGAGCAAGCACGTGAAGACCCACATAATCTTCCAAAGCCAAGTGGCAGCCAGAGCCTCAGAGTTGGGGATCCAAGCCCCCTTGATCACAACGGCGGCACTCAAGTGTTTCCAGGATGACAATTTCCACGGGACCGACCCCTTTGATGTGGCTGATGGGATACTCCCCCCTGGGGGGTGTCAGCTGCCACCCTGAAGAGGGAAGAAGAGGCAGCAGCCAATGTGGCTGCCTATGATACAATGATCTGCACAGAAGGCAACTCCCTCACCTTGAAAGACTCCCTGGAGCTTCAGAAGACCAAAGCCTACATCCCGGCCAACTGGACCAAAGCCACCACCCAGCTGGAGAGCTATCTGGCCGTCCTAGCCACCATCCTAGGACTCAACCATGACGTCGTAACAAGCTACCAACAAGGCCTCCGCCAGCTCAAGATCCAGCAGATGCCCCTTCAAAGAGCCATTGCTGATGAAGTGGCCAAGCTCCTCACCCCAGCCATTGTGGTTTATTACTTCCAAATCAGGGTAAGGGGATGGTTGGAAGAGCAGTGGGAAGCAGCCTCCACCATTCCCCCCCCCAACTTCGGGATCAACTTCCATACCTTCCAGATGAGCCAAAACCTCAACTGGCTCCCCAATGTCTCCAATGTGGCTGCCCTGCGACTCCTTGGAAGATCGAATCCTCCTCCATCGCCCACAAACAAGGCTGGCGCCAACGGGCCCATCACCAACAACAACACCGGCAGAGACTCCAACAGCCTTGGTGTCCGCACTGGGACACCAGCCCAGACACGCCTAGCAAATCCACACCGGGACCCTTGCCTTACAAACAGCAATCATCCCATTGTTAAGAAACTGGAGTCAGCCAAAATGAGGGAAGCCATCCAGGCTATGCGAGACAAGGGGAAAGGCCCCCTCTCCAGACCTGATGGCCAACAAAGATGCCACTTGTGGCATATCAAAGGAGCCTGTTTCAGCAGCTGCAAGCACCTATATGACCATGTGGCCATCACCTCTAGCGAGCAAGACCAGCTCTGGCAATGGTGCCAAGAAGCATATGCCTGACCGGCTGGCAAGCGCCATCCACCTCATGGCGCCGAGCCCTCCCTACCATACCTAAGCGGGGAGGAGGCCATAAGTAACCAGCAATTATCTAACTACGAATCATTACCCATCCCTAACGAATTAGGTAAGCCCCATCTGAACGCGCGCGTCTTCCCAACTGACCCTCGCGCAGTGTATATGCCTTTCACAGCCACATCCACAGGAACTCCCCCCCCCCCCCCCCCCCTACGGTGCCTAGTAGGTCCAAGCCCCTAGTCGCCACCCCTACCACACCAAGGCCTAGGTCCGAGCCCCTAGTTCCTACCTCCGCAACTCCGACGCCTAGACCCAAGCCCCTAGTCGCCACTCCTCCCTCACCATGGCCTAGGTCCGCGCACCCAGTCCCCCCTCCCGCAACCACTATGCCTAGGTCCGAGCCCCTAGTCATCCGCGCCAACCACAGCATCCACCGTGCCTAGGTCCGAGCCCCTAGTCATCCGCGCGCCGATAGTCCCCACCACAGCATCCACCTTGCCTAGGCCCGAGCCCCGGGTCCCCCGCCCAGCCGAATACAGGCATCTCTATCCCCCCGACAGGTTGGACGCGCACACCCACCAGGTCATCAAGCTCTTCCACCGCAGCCCTAGCTGGGGGGACTTCATTTGGACCATGCGAGGGAACACGTCTTGGTATTTGATGAGCATAAGTACTCGTACCACGCCTGGTAGAGCACGGTGCGATGCTTCTGGAAGATCAAACTGTATCCTAATTTCTGTGACTTTTTGTGATTTTTTGTTGTGTCCTCTTCAAAATAGAAACTATGGCCTAGTAGTAGTAATGCAAAAAAATTGACTCGCTGTATTAAAGTAACTAGCTCTGGATTTGACAATACTACAACATTAATTAAATTTCTTAACGTTATTTTGGGGTGTGGAGCAATGAAAGGTTGAAATATATTGACAACAGCATTGTGTGGGAAACCCCCACGTCAAGTAGCTGCGTCACTTAAACGATGCTCATGCTTGCGTCAAATTCGTGCTATATATTTAAAAATTTTGGAAATGTTTGTTGCGCGCGCATAACAAAACATTCTTTATGTATTTTTGCATGCAACAATTTCAAGGAGAACTATTTTCACACTGATAGTTTCAGCCCCAGTATTATGCGTCACACAAACGAGATTCGGGGTTCTTTTGGAATCACGCGCATATTTGGGCCGAACTCCATTGGTCCCCATTTGTAATTTCACCCTACTTATTGAAATTAATGTTAAACTCCTAATATTTTGATGCAGAGTACATTTTCCTACCCCGCTGGCCTTTGTTTCCGAATTCATGGCATGTTACTGAGTTTGATGCCTGAAACAAACAGTGCATGGCCGCAATTTCTCAATCTTACTCTGTTCCTCATTTGTATTGTTATTACTGGCTATCGTACGGTAAGGCGTTACTAGTAACGATGGTCCGCACTCCTTCATATCAGATTTATTGTAAACATTGCGATTTGACTTCTCCTCCGATCACGAAAGGTGGGGGAAAGAAGAAGGTCACAAAGAAGATGAAACCAACCTTGTTTACAGCACAGTTAAAAAAAGAAAACGGGTGTAGTTGTTTCTCCCGGTCTGCTGGACCATATTTTGAATGACGCAGCATGCTATTCTTACTACAAACAATCTTCGGGTGTAGTCAATTTTGCCTCTTGCGTATTCATTAGAAAATTGAAGAAGGTCAAGGATGCTACTCAACAATTAGGTCTAACGAGCACCCGTAACGGTCCACAGAGTAGTATTGGCGCATTACCAGAGGTGCTCGACAATCAAGTTATGTACGACCCTTCTGTCACACCAATTGGGCGTGCCTTGATTGGTCGGGAATTAACCAACATAGAGGATAACGATGATACTGTATCTGAGGACAATTTTTCTTTCCTAACGATGATGATGAAGATGAAGGAAGTGAGAGAACAGAGGCCCCCACTCTTCAAGAAGTGTCAATGATGATGAAGGCAATGACATTGAGGTTGATGATTCCCATCGTGATACCAACATGGCAATTATGATGCCCAGTGCCGGGAGGCATGTATCAGATGAACTGATGGTAAAGATCAAGCTAATGAAAATTATGCGGAATCATAGCATACCATTAGTTGCAGAGAAGGAATTGTACAAATGGGCTATTGAATCAGAGCGTCTCCATTTATTTTCATGGACGAAAGGCAACAGCCTCGTACAGACAAGGTCAAGAGTTCTGAGTGATATTTCTGCAACTGTTCCTGAAATTAAAGGTGATGAGTTTGAACCTCATCTTTGTTTGAAGGGCTCCTAAATTTGAGGTGGAAAGTTTGGTATTTTTCCAACTGGTATTTTTATTGTTTGTTTGAAAAGAATTCACCGTGTAACGCGTATTCGTACGTACTAAGCGAGCATATCCTACGAAAGTCATAAGGGCAATAACCTTATCCTTAAGGTTATTCCTGAGTGAATGATCGTCAACGACTTTTCATGTGGATTGCCTCTTAGCGAGAGTTTTTCCCCATCAGCTCACTCGTTGAAGAATTAACAACTCTAAAACACTATCATGCCCTAAAATCTACGTACATCATAGTACTAATTCTACATGATAAGGTACAATTACATGTGATATTCCAATGAGAATATCACGGCGAATTATATGGTAAATGACCGATCGAAGATGGCCTTTGCGTGTGTTTTGTGTCTTAAGATTACGCGTGTTTGTATGCCGATAATTCGTCTGACGATAAGAGCGGCAAATTACGAATATGCCGCTTACCGACGAGTAATTAACCTGCCGATCAGAGATGATCGATGCTTACAGATAAGATGATTATTCTACTCACTAACCAATCGACCACAAGGCCGATTGCGTTTGTTTCTTTGTTACGACACACTTTCTTTAGTTTATCAGACCCACAGCACTCTACGAGCTGTGGAGGACCGAATGGCGTTTACCAAAACGCAGTTGAGCTCGAAGACAATCCGGATTAGCCTGATCAGCAACCGGCATCAACCCTCAAGGATGTAAAAAGGGGCAATTGCTTGTGGAGCCCTGGACCAGACCAACACCAGGGCGGCCTCCCTGAAAGAAGAGGCCGAAGACACGAACCAAGATAGTAGGCTCCATCGGGTTTCGAGATCCAGCAACAAGCAAGGGAAAAGGAAATGGACAATTCAGAGAGTCGCCCAGGTTGGCATCAGTTGAAAGGAATCAATATCTGATCCGAGAACACTGATCTTTTGCTGAAAACAAGAAGGACGTGAGCCAGAAGATTGAGCCTCAAGTATTCTGTGGCGAAAACAGACCGGAATGAACAGATTGCAAAGAGCATCTGCCCGCAAGAAAATGAAAAGATCCAAAGATATGGAAACGAGAACACCAAATCTCAAAGATCCAAAAGGAAAAGAGAACACTAAATTCTCAGGAAACAACTTTCACCACAGAAATACAGAATGAGCAAATCCCGAGAACAGATAGGAAAGCTCACAATCTTGAATTGCAACAAAAGCAAAAGCTCACACACAGACCGGAACGAAAACTCGATCCGAACAGAAGTACAAACAAACCGGAACAAAAATTCGATCCGGACATACACACACGCAAACAGATAAGCAAATCACATACAACGGTCACCCAACATCCTACATCCATCTCACATCCAATCCCTCGATCTGATTACACTCTCTTTCCACATATTCGATTCGTATCGTCCATCGGAACGACCATCCGATTACACCATCCTCCGAATATTTCAAAACAAATACTCCGAAACGATCATTTGATTACCATCATGGCTCCAACAAAAAGAAAAACAAGATCGAAAGCAAAGCCAAAAGACGATGATGATTATGGCTCCATTGAGGAAACAAAAATGGAAGTGTATCAGGATCCACTAGGAATCAATATGGATGATGCGAGTGATGAAGAAGGTATGGAATTAGAGAAGGAAGAAGACAGATTGAATGAGAAAACAATCATGCGTGTAATGGAAAAGGCTATGACTGATCCAGAAATGAACTCAACTTGGAAAAGAGTCATTGACAAAGAAGTAAAGAAAAGGATCAGAGCAATACAAGATGCAGTGAAACAACGCAGAAATCCAGATGATGTTAATAGAAGTGATAGCAGCGATTACAGCAGTGATGATAATGAAAATCAACACGATGACAGTTCAAGGTCTAAACGATACGACAGGAGGTCCTCTCAACTCAAAATAACAATCAAAGGATTCAACAATGGAACAATTCTGAACCCAGAACAGCTTGCTTTCAGAAGCAGCTTGATGGATTTTGGTATCAACTACGAATCAGCTGAAGAAATTATGAGGGGAGGAATGTCTAATATTCGCGAAATTACAGACCTCAACAAGGAAAGCATCAAATCATTCATGCATGGATTGAAATCAATCAGTCCAGAATGTCCTAATCCAAAAAGTATCCACTATGGTAACAGGCTATCATCGAGGCTCCTCACATGGGCAAATTGGGCTTGGTATCAACCATTGATTGGAGTCAAACCAAGAGCCATTGACTGGAACGTGAACCCAAATAATCTGGAACTGCAACAATTCAGGATCAAGATGATGGAATCAAGTGTGAAATCACAGGAAAAAGCAACTCCACCTGAGTTAAAGGACCTCACAAAATTCAGAGAATGGGAGGAAGGCTTTCGTCAAAACTTGAGATACAGATTCAACTCTGAAGGTTTCCCAATCTTGTATGTCATAAGACCCCAAGAGAAGGAAGATGTTACTGATGAAGCCAGGTCTGGAACAGTCGGGCAAAGTCCATCAGATACCTACCCAACTTGGAGTGACTACAACAGAAGGTGTGGTGTTTTGTCAGGTCATCAGTATGATGAAGATAACAATGTCGTCTGGAGGTTGTCATGTGATGCAACAAGAAAAGGGCCGGGTTGGGAATATGTGGCACATTTCCAAAATACTGAATTGAACTCAGGTTATGCAAGAAACGCTTTCATTTCATTGATGCAACATGCTTACACTGACACCAATATCACTATGGTTCTGAACAAAACCTACCAGGAAATGAAAGAATCACAATACACGGGAGATCATAAGAGTTATGATTGGAACAAGCACAAGAGGAATTGGACTGCTTTCCATGGAACGATTATGAGATTTGAAAAGAACCACAATGAAAGGAGATTTGTTTGGGACTTTATCAATTCAATCAGTGATGAAAGACTTGATGCTGCTAAAGCCGATGCAATTGATGAGAGCAAAGATTACCGGGACAATTTCAATGAATGTTTGCTTCTATTCACCAATTGTCTTGGATTGAAGAAGCTTACAAATGGAAAGCATAAAAGGGGTTCCAGAAGTGTGTATTCAGTCGGCACATCAAGCAATAAAAAGCAGAAAACAACTGGGACATTCACGGGAACGGTTGAGAACAAGACCTATCCAACAAGTGTGTATAAAACAATGTCAAAGGAACAACGTCAGGAACTGTACCAGATGAGACAGGCGAGTAAGAAAAAGAGGGCTCTCAAGGCCGCTGAGACCAAAAAGGCAAAGGAAGCTGAAAAGGAAGGTGCAGGTGACAGCTTTGGCTCAAAATCTAAGAAATGACATCATAACCGGACACTAGAAAACAAATGTTTAAAAATGGTGAGCCGGTCATTATATAAGATGAATATTCCTCTAGATTTTGATGATGGTGAAAATTAAGAAGGATACTGTGAGCTAGACTCACATGCTGACACCACTGCCGCTGGAAGCAACATGATACTGCTCAATCCTGATCAGGTAACAACACATGTTGATGTTGCGCCTTTTTCTGAAGAGTACAAGCCAATCAAGAAAATCCCAATTGGAAGTTGTGCAACTGCTTGGACAAGTCCAACATCAGGTCAAGTCTACATCATAGTGTTCCACCAAGCGCTGTACTTTGGGAACAAATTGAAAAACAGCGTGATATGTCCAAATCAAGTGAGGGATTGCAATTTCAATTCTGTTGAAGAAACACCTCGTCAGTTTGACCCCAGATCCAAGCATGGAATTACAATCCAAACCCCAATGGAAGATGATGACCCCAAGAAAGTTTTCATAAAACTGAGTATGAGAAATGTGATTTCACACTTTCCAACAAGAAAGCCGACAAGATTGGAGCTTGATGAATGTCAACATTTGATTGCAACAAATGACACCCCATGGGACCCTCATTCACTGAAGTTCAGGATGGCGGAGTTAGCAATTGACAATGGTGATCCAGTTTCAGGGGACCAATTCAGCGTTCAAGCCATGTCAACTGAAGACGCAAGCTCAGTGGTAACAGAACCTACAAGTAATGTCACAGACATGTTCTCCAAGACTAGCATAGAGCCCAAGCATCCAAATCTCACGCAGCAATGCAAGCTGATGAGATTGCACCAGATATCAACCAGAAGAATGCTGACTAAATGCCAGATAGCAACAGATGGTAATATTTCTCACAGGATTTCGTCAGTGACCACAAAGTTTCAAGATACAAATATTTCAAGCGCGCGAAGGGTAGACCAGTTTTTGTTTGATGACACAGAATTTGACTTCACAGAAGTCCCTGAAGATGAATCAAAACCAGCCCCTAGCTTGCAAGAAGTTGACAATACACTTGAAAGGAGATCGCTTGATAGAAGAAATCAATGGGGACCATCAGTGACAACTATTGAAGGTCCAAACAAGGTAGACTGTGAACGCCTAGCCAAGACTTGGAATATCAGTTTCAAGAAGGCGGAGCAGACACTGAAAGTCACTACTCAGAAAGCCCTGAGGAATTTGCAACTACCTTTGATGAAGCGTCTGCCTACACAGCGCTTTAGAAACAAGAGAATTGCACAAGGAACCTGGTATACTGATACCTGGCATGCTAGGACCACGAGTATTATGAGGCAAGAAAAATGTGCACAGATCTTTACAAATGGAAATGGGTTTGAAGTATTCATACCAATACAGGACAAATCGCAAGCGCATCAAGGGTTGAAAATATTCATTCATGAAGTTGGAATCCCTGAGCATTTGATCTCTGATGGTGCTCCAGAACAAGGCTCTCCAAGAACCTACAAGACGCACTGGAATTCAATTGTGAAGCGCAATCATATACACCAAACATTCATCCAACCACATTGCCTGTTCCAAAATCGAGCAGAGCAAGCAATAGGTCATCTTGGTAGTGCAATCACAACCAAGGCAGCAAAGAAGAAGTCACCAAGGAGACTATGGTCATTTTGTGGTGAACTATGTGCTAATATCAGGCAAAGGACGGCATCAAGCAACCCTTCTTCAATGGGAAGAACTCCATTTGAATTGGTGCATGGATATATGCCCGATATTGCATTATACACATCATCAGAATGGTATGATTTTATATTTTACTTTGACAAAGGTGATTCTTCATCTCAAGGAGTTGAAAGATTGGGTCGGTGGCTTGGCCCTTGCGGCAACAAGGTGGGTGGAGGTGATTGTTTTTGGATCCTGACTGAATCAGCAATACCAATATCTACAAATTCAATAAGGCCTGTCAAGGAATATGAATGGAGGGATAGAGATGTCCTAAGAAGAATGGAAGCAATCGACAAATCAATTGAGTCCAAGATTGGTGATGAAGTGAAAGACAGCGCGTCCTTCTTCCAGGAAAATTACCCAGAACCTCAACTAGAGCTATTTGAGGAGCAAGAACCAGTGAAATCGTCTGATCTGAAACTTGAAATGGCTGAGCCAGAGGCATCGGTTGAAGATATTGATGAACCAGATGAGTATCTGGGGAATGAAGTAATCATTGAAAGAAATGATGAAAGGCTCAGGTGCATTGTCAAGGATAGGGTGCGCAATCTGCAAAACAGACCAATTGGAGTAAGGAATGAGAATCCAATACTGGACACGAGACTGTACAAATTGCAACTACCTGATGGCACCATTGAAGAATACACGGCAAACATTGTTGCAGAAAGTCTTTACAGTTCTGTTGATGATGATGGACGAATGTTCACGCTGTTGGATGAGCTAATTGATCATAAACGCAACAACACTGCATTAAGTGATGAGGAGGCCACAACTTTAGCCAAAAATGGCCAAAAAAGCCATAAGCCGACAACTAGGGGCTGGAGGATTTTGGCCAGTTGGAAAGATGGAAGCGGATCATGGTGTAAGTTAAGTGATGTCAAAGAATCATTTCCCAGTGCAACTAGCCAAGTATGCAGTCAACAACAAGCTTGAAAAATTACCAGCATTCAGATGGTGGGTGCACAAAATTTTGAGAAGAAAGGGACGCATCCTTAAGGCAGCCAAAACAGCCAAGTATTGGCTGAAGACTCACAAATATGGTGTTGAGCTACCACATTCAATTACACAAGCACTGGAAATTGATAAGAAAACAGGCACTGATCACTGGGAAAGAGCAATTCATAAAGAAATGACCAACAATATGGCAGCGTTCGAATTTTCTGATGATGATGTTATTCCAGTCGGTCACAAGGAAATCACGACCCACATGATATTTGATATCAAGCTTGGATCCCTAACAAGAAAGGCTAGATTGGTAGGGGACGGTCATAAAGTTCCTGCAGTGGCAAAAGAAAACACCTATTCATCGGTTCCCAGTCGTGATTCAGTAAGGATATTCTTCTTGCTAGCAGCACTGAATGATTTGAAAGTCCTCTCAGCAGATATTCAAAACGCATATTTGACAGCCCCGATAAAAGAGAAATACTTTCTAATATCGAGAGCTGAAGATGGTTTTCCTCCACACCTTGCAGGAAGGCCTTGCAAGATAGTTCAAGCACTATATGGGTTACCAGTCGCAGGAGCATCATTCAGGTCATATCTCACAAAGCATTTGAGGGATCTTGGATATTTCCCTTGCAAAGCAGATCCAGATGTGCACTTACGAATTGAAACCAGGAAAGATGGATCCAGATACTGGGCAATGCTTATTGCCTATGTTGACGATATCTTATGTTCTGGTGAAGATCCAAAATTCCAGCTAGAAAACATCAAACGAAAGTTCAAGTTGAAAGATGGTACTATCGAAGAACCAACTCTGTATTTGGGAGCTGATATTGGAAAGTTTTACTTCGAAGGTGATTCAAAGCCAAGGTGGTCATTATCAAGCACCAAATATACTGCAAAAGCTGTTGCAGCCGTCAAACAAGAGCTTGGAACTGAGAAGAAGTATGGCTACAAATATCTACCAAAGTCCGCATCCAGTCCACTGTCACATGATTACAGACCGGAAATTGATATATCAGAGGAATTGAATCCTGAATTGCAAAATTACTATCAAGGTTTGATTGGAGTCCTCAGATGGATTTGGGAACTAGGAAGGCTCGACATTGTAATGCCAGTCTCGCTGATGTCAAGGTATTTGGCTCAAGCAAGAAAGGGACATTTGAACCAGTTATTTCATATATTTGCATATTTGAAGAAGTACAACAGGTCAAAATTGGTTTTTGATGATTCGGTACCAAGCATTGATCAGAGTAAATTCCAAAAATGTGACTGGTCTGAATTTTATCCTGGCGCTGCTGAAGTCATACCAGCAGACATGCCTGAAGCTTTGGGAAAGCATGTGACAATGAGTTGTTTTGTTGACGCCGACCATGCCGGATGCAAGGCAACAAGGAGATCTCATACTGGCGTTATTATCTTCATTAATAACGTGCCAATTATTTGGTTTTCCAAAAGACAAACAACAGTTGAAACATCAACTTTTGGATCTGAAATCATTGCATTGAAAATTGCAATCAAATTGGTTGAAGGTCTAAGATACAAGTTGAGAATGATGGGTGTTCCAATTGACGGAAGCACCAATGTGTATTGTGATAATGATTTGGTTGTCACAAATGTTACACGACCTGAAAGCCCATGCAAGAAAAAGCACAACAGCATTGCATACCACAAGGCGCGCGAATCTATTGCAGCAGGAATTATCAGAGTTGCAAAGGAACCAGGTTCAACAAATATTGCTGATTTGTTTACTAAGCTAATGAGTGGCGTTGTTTTTTGGGAACACTGTTCTCGGTGCATGTGGTAAGTTCGTTTCGTTCTGAGCGCTAACACCAATCATTCGATGGAATGTTCGATTGATCGTTCGGTTGAAGGGTTTGATCATGGAATGAAAGAAAATGGATACTTTGATCCATGGATTACAATATATCAATCGGGCAAGGATCAGGGCAAAATGCCTTGATACAAGCCAGAATGAATGGCAAAATGCTTCCCCATTTTTGATAGGGCCTCTGATGGTAGGCCCGATACAGTTTGGTATTCGGCACACGAATGACTCACAATGAATAGATTAAGTCATAGAATCCAGCCGCTTAACGGTTGGAGGATTTATGACTGAAGGGGACTGAAAAGAATTCACCGTGTAACGCGTATTCGTACGTACTAAGCGAGCATATCCTACGAAAGTCATAAGGGCAATAACCTTATCCTTAAGGTTATTCCTGAGTGAATGATCGTCAACGACTTTTCATGTGGATTGCCTCTTAGCGAGAGTTTTTCCCCATCAGCTCACTCGTTGAAGAATTAACAACTCTAAAACACTATCATGCCCTAAAATCTACGTACATCATAGTACTAATTCTACATGATAAGGTACAATTACATGTGATATTCCAATGAGAATATCACGGCGAATTATATGGTAAATGACTGATTGAAGATGGCCTTTGCGTGTGTTTTGTGTCTTAAGATTACGCGTGTTTGTATGCCGATAATTCGTCTGACGATAAGAGCGGCAAATTACGAATATGCCGCTTACCGACGAGTAATTAACCTGCCGATCAGAGATGATCGATGCTTACAGATAAGATGATTATTCTACTCACTAACCAATCGACCACAAGGCCGATTGCGTTTGTTTCTTTGTTACGACACACTTTCTTTATGTTTACAACATTAAATTGTTCTGAATTGTGAGCGGATGAATCCACTCTTTCCTAAAGATCACTAAAATCACTAAATTGGTGCATCGACCCGCTAATACTTTGATGCACACACTAAATCACTAATATTTACACCGGCCCGCTAATACTCCGGTGCAACTCTCACATGCCCTGTACCTTTATTACCAAGGGCTGTAGGCCTCTACCTTGTGCCCTGTAGACTCCAGTACTTAGGGTGTCATTTGGCGACGATACTTTTCGAGCCACATCATCCGGGAACAGATGTTCTTTTCTCCACATGCTGATGATGGCCCTTCTCCACATTCCAAGAGAAAATTTTTATTCCTTCTCCTTCTCCATTTGACCGCGCGTCTCGTTCAATCAACCGCGCGTCTCATTCATTCACTCGTGTCTCATTCATTCACTCGTGTCTCATTCATTCATTCGTATCTCCCATTCGTGTCTCACTCGTGCAGAAGCAAAATGATTTGATCGATCCGATTTTGGTCGCGCACGTATCTTTGGAATCGCACGTGTCTGTTTTAGTCGCGCGCGCGTCCTATTTTAGTCGCACGCGGCCTGTTTTCGATCAACCTCAAACAATCTTATTGACTGGTGTTCTAAGAAATCAATGACTACTAGTGATGTTCCTGTTTGTAAAGAAAGCTACGTTTGGTCATTTTGAAAAGCACTTCATTCCCTATTAACAAACGTCACCTTGGTAAAAGAAGAAAACCAATCTTTCCCCCATGCTGAAGACCCAGTCCGTTTTCTGGAACTACAAGAAGGCAATATTGATATAGACGAACTCCACCACGGTGAATGGTGGATCAATACTTGGGGAAAGAGATGCAAAAGAGATTTGAATGAAATTTTGGTGCCTATCATTCTCTACATGGATGGAATCACAATTGACAATAGTGGTCAAAGTACTCTTACCCCACTGAACATGACACTTGGCATATTCAACACCTTAACTCGTAACTGTCGGTCGGATGCTTGGAAAACTATATATTTTCATCCAACGGGTTCACGTGATAAAGGTAACGAATCAATTGACAATGTGAACAATCTTCACTTTGGCCTTCGTTGCGCTCTTTCTTCTTTGAAAGAAGCCTGTAACCTAACGGATGGTATCGAATGGTCTAATTTGCCTTGGAACAAGTTGAAATGGTCTGTTTGAATGAAATTCGCAGTTGAGTATTTCATAGGCGATACTCCCCAGCACGACCAACTTTGTGGACATTATCAAACAGCGAATACAAAAGATGATCTGTAAGCATTGTAATTGTCCAAGAGCACACGGTAACAACTCTCCTGTGAATGTTCTGAAGATTCCTGTTTCAATTGAAAGCGGGAACATGCAGGTATCAAATCACAAAACTGGGGAAGAGTATCAATCTGTTTGGTTATGGAAGATGTCCGATTTTACTTCCCCGACTGTGGGGGAAGGAGTGAATGTTAAACAGTATTTCAAGAATGTCTCCCATCACCGCATTCATAATGGTAACGCGTTTCATGATCTTGATTTTGGAGAAAACCCACATAATATTCATCTAGCGTCACCAGGAGAGAGACTCCATATGCACCAACTTGGTTGCGCAAAGCGAGCCGCAGAGACTTTTCGTGAGGATTTTTTAGGTAATAACACGCGGCTACTAGGTGAAATGGACCGTATAGCAAGTTAGGGGAACCAGTGCATTGGCATGCTTTATATTCAGATGCTCACACTTTTGTCTGCTGAAGGTTGTCAATTGTTGTTGTCCCCAAGAACAACAACAAATCTTGAGAATAGGAGCAGAAAGTGTGAGGAAGAAATTGACGGACATATCTACAACCTTGAGTTGTTGTTGGGTATGGAAGAGTTCCTCAAATATGCTGGAACATTTGATGAGGTTTTCAAAGAAGACAACAAGGGTGTTTTAAATCTTGACAAGATGGTTGTTGTTCATTTCATTAACTGTATAAATAACTACCTACAACAAAGTATGGGAGAGGGTAACAATCTGGTGAAGAATCACATGTATTTCCATTTATCACAGTACATGAGATTATTTGGTCCTCCAACGGGATGGGACTCCGCAGCTAGTGAGAGCAACCATAAAAGTGAAGCAAAGGCTCCCGTGAAGAGAACCCAACAAATCAAATCCACGTTAATCAAACAAACCTGCAAGCGAGTAATGGAATACCGCACTATTGTTCGACTCAACCGTGAATTTGATCTGTTTCATCACAAATCTTTTACAGAAGTCAGTCATCCTACAGAGGACGGTCAGTCGGCCGGGTCTAAGTTCTCGATTTCAGTTAGGGATGGTTTGCCTTACATGAAGTGGGACAAAAAGAAAAACGCAAGTGTGCCTTGGTTTCCATCGGATGTTTGCAAATTTTGTTGCGACATGGTTCTTCCGGCTGCGGGCACCAACACGCTTTGTGGATCCACAGAGCACAAGAGGTATGACGATTATTGTCACGTCCGAGAACTGTTTCGCGGGGTTCGAATTTACTTCTCGTGCACAAATTTTGTGCGTGATTTTAACACGGCAATATTTCTGGACACCCTGAAATTTGCGGGCAAGTGGCGGGCTATAAATTAACAGAGCACTATTTCTGTGCGCGTGATGCACATTACTCTACTCTCGAATAAAAATAATTTATTTCAGTCTCTAGCAGAACCCAATTATTATTCCGTACGAACAACACTTAATTCTTTTCACGAATAAAAAAGAAATCTTTACTCAGTATTAATTCTAAAATATTAATCTCCCAAATAACAATTCGATAGTGCTCCCCTAGTTGTGAATTCTTTTTCTCGACTATAATATTCCCTTTTTAAAATGTAGATTCTATTATGCTTTATTTATACCTATTGCAACGTAATACGGATCCTCCATTATTTCTAATATTCTCAAAATTAAGTTCAAGATTAGTAGTAGTTTTGTATTATGTATGTACTGTTATTTTCTACATTAGTTCACCCATAGATAAACTTTCATTCATCGATGCTGTTATTGCCAGATCAATATAGACGTTTCTTTTCTTTTTCTTTTTTGGTCCACTACAATTAGTGGAGCTACTATTAGTAATATTTGCATCGCCATGCTTATTTTTCTTGGTGTAATCTGTTGAACTTTTGTTCCTAAATCTGTCCCTCATCATTTCTTCCAATTTCCTTCCTGTTTCTGGGTGTTTTCGCATCTCGCCAATTTTGTCGCACAAGTCACTGAACAACTCTTGTCCTTCCTCCATCCATCCATTTCTGCTTCCACTGTCTGAATCGCAGAATTTTTTTTTGTCGCGGAATCGTGGCATCAGCCTTTCGCCGCTGCTGGTTCACCCATACATGATGCTCATTGTAGATCAGTACCAATGCAAATGCTTCATCTGCTATAGTAAATATATCACTCAGCAAGTGCCTCTCCTTCCGTTGTTTGAAATTTGAATTTGTCGGATTGATTGCCGACATGATTCTTGTAACAAAATAATAAAAATCTTCATCTTCTGCGTCTTTGTATGTTCTGTATTGAGGGTTTAAAATACTACCTGTGTCCTCATATTCTGTGTCTTCAATAACTGCAACAGTACCATGGAATGTGACAGGGACTCGACCTTTTCTGTAATCGTCTGTACGGAAGTATCATCAGTATCAACGGGCAGCATGTTAGTGTTGTTGGACCAAAAATAGATTCCCAAATTCCTAATTTCAACAACCAATTCTCCCGTCTGTATTTACCTATCCAGTTTTTTCTCGCTAATGTTTGTGAGTTGTGCCTCAATGCGGTCAGTACTGTCCCTACTCGTTTCCTGTAAAAGGAACAGAATGACGCAAGTGGAATATTTGGTGGCTTCATAACCGCACTTGCTCCAACAGCCCTTTGTATTACATGCGCCGTTACCTTGTCATTGATAGGGAACTTCATGTTGGGGTACCAATGTTTTTTTACGTAATCCCTTAGCTGCTTGTCCACTGTTTCAGTCATATCACTCAAAGCCTTAAGCATATCGTTGTCTTTTATAAGCCCATATTCGTCTGTAATTGTACTTACTGCTCGTTCTCTTGTGTCGCCGACATTATAAGTCCCCTCTCCCTGCATGGTTGCCTCCGTTTGTTTAGGTACCATTACCACCTTCCCCACCCCTATATGTGGTTCCCTCTCTTGTTGCCGTAAGTGTTTTGCCACTTCCTGTGCCAATTTGTCATATTGGATATTTTTCATGACAAGTTCCGCAACCTCCTCTAAATCGCAGCATTCTCCGTTAGATGTTTTCTCTCCCACATTGGTTTTTGTTCCTTCTTTCTGTTGGTTCGTTACTGTAGGAGTGGTTGTGTTGGTAATGCTCAGTGCTGGTTCGTTACTCTGGTTGATGGTGTTTTGTTCTTCCGTGTTTGTAGTAGTAGAAATTGTGTTGTCGGTACCATTTTTTTTCCTGTTGCTCTTTGATGTGTTCATAGTTGTGGTATTACTGTTACACACTTTGTTAGTAATTGCGGTGTTTGTTTTCACTTTTTTTTTCTTACCGTTGTTGTCCCCTGTATTTTGATGATCACCGGGCCGGATGGTTTTGTTGTTCCGAAGGGTCTTCCCCTCGGATTTTTTGCTTCGTCGTGTTTTTCCGATAGCATTCATATTTTTTTATTTTATTTTCTGAATACGGTGTTGATCAAGAATCATGTGTTTCTTTTTGTGTGGTTTTGTGTGTGTACTAATAATTTTGTCGGGTTGTGTACGGTGTTTTGTGTGTCGTGTGTCATGTGTGTGTGTGTTTCTACGGTGTTTCGTGTAGTATGTGTACGATGTTTTGTGTGTAGAGTTTTTCCGTGGGTTCTGTACTATGTTGTTTGCCCTGGCTTGGGCGCGCTGTTATATTTGTAGAAGTAGATCACGTACCTGTGCCAGCCAGCCCTCCCGCGCCATAATTTTTTCAGAAGGGAAACTTTTGATCACACTAAGGTTATGTATTTCAATCCTCTAGTCACATGTAGAATCTCGTAGACTGCACCTAACATACCGTACTGTCTTGTGTGCCATTTGTATCTACAAACCACAACATTGTCTGTACTGTGTGTGGCTAAGTTGTTCCCAATATGCATTTAAAAGTTGTTCCCAACATGCATTTCTTAAGTCATGTGATATGCATTCATGGCCTAGTACAAAAACTTTGGTAGCCCTTACCAAATGAGACTGTTTGTGCCCTGTAATTGCACCAAAAATACCCTCATGTTTGCCATTTGGTGAGTCAAACCACAACATTTCCAGCATCATTCTCTGTGACAAAGTTGTTCCCCATATGCATTTGATGAGTCCTGATAAATGTATTCATGGCTTGGACCGGATACTTTTGGAGTCATTACCCAATAAGTAAGTTTGTGCCCTGTAATTGCACCAAAAATACCTTCATTTTTGCCATTTGGAGAGTCAAACCACAACATTTTGGGCATTCTATGTGACAAACTTGTTCCCATTATGAGTTTGATGAGTTATGATGAATGTATTCATGGCTTGGACCAGATACTTTTTGAGTCATTACCCACTAATTAGTTTGTGCCCTGGAATTGCACCAAAAATACCCTCATTTTTGCCATTTGGAGAGTCAAACCACAACATTTTGGGCATTCTGTGTGACAAAGTTGCTTCCATTATGAATTTGATGAGTCATGATGAATGTATTCCTGGCTTGGACCAGATACTTTTTGAGTCATTACCCACTAATTTAGTTTGTGCCCTGGAATTGCACCAATAATACCCTCATTTTTGCCATTTGGAGAGTCAAACCACAACATTTAGGGCATTCTGTGTGACAAAGTTGTTCCCATTATGCATTTGATGAGTCATGATGAATGTATTCATGGCTTGGACCCGATACTTTTTGAGTCATTACCCAATAAGTTAGTTTTTGCCCTTGAATTGCATCAAAAATACCCCCATTATTGCCATTTGTAGAGTCAAACCACAACATTTTGGGCATTCTGTGTGACAAAGTTGTTCCCAATATGCATTTGATGAGTCATGATGAATGTATTCATTGCTTGGACCAGATACTTTTTGAGTCATTACCCAATAAGTTAGTTTGTGCCCTGCAATTGCACCAAAAATACCCCCATGTTTGCCATTTGTAGAGTCAAACCACAACATTTTGGGCATTCTATGTGACAAAGTTGTTTCCAATATGCATTTGATGGGTCATGAGGAATGTATTCATTGCTTGGACCGGATACTTTTTCAGTCATTACCCAATAAGTTAGTTTGTGCCCTGGAATTGCACCAAAAATACCCCCATGTTTGCCATTTGTAGAGTCAAACCACAACATTTCCAGCATTCTGTGTCACAAAGTTGTTCCCAATATGCATTTGATGAATCATGATGAATGTATTCATGGCTTGGACCAGATACTTTTTGAGTCCTTACCCAATAAGTTAGTTTGTGCTGCCCTGGAATTGCACCAAAAATACCCCCATGATTTGCCAGTTGGAGAGTCAAACCACAACATTTCCAGCATTCTCTGTGACAAAGTTGTTTCCAATATTCATTTGATGAGTCATGATGAATGTATTCATGGCTTGGACCAGATATGTTTTGAGTCCTTACCCAATAAGTTAGTTTGTGCTGCCCTGGAATTGCACCAAAAATACCCCCATGATTGCCGTTTATAGAGTCAAACCACAACATTTTGGGCATTCTGTGTGACAAAGTTGTTTCCAATATGCATTTGATGAGTCATGAGGAATGTATTCATTGCTTGGACCAGATACTTTTTGAGTCATTACCCAATAAGTTAGTTTGTGCCCTGGAATTGCACCAAAAATACCCCCATGTTTGCCATTTGTAGAGTCAAACCAAAACATTTTGGTCATTCTATGTGACAAAGTTGTTCCCAATATGCATTTGATGAGTCATGATGAATGTATTCATTGCTTGGACCAGATACTTTTTGAGTCATTACCCAATAAGTTAGTTTGTGCCCTGTAATTGCACCAAAAATACCCCCATGTTTGCCATTTGTAGAGTCAAACCACAACATTTTGGGCATTCTATGTGACAAAGTTGTTTCCAATATGCATTTGATGAGTCATGAGGAATGTATTCATTGCTTGCACCGGATACTTTTTGAGTCCTTACCCAATAAGCTAGTTTGTGCCCTGTAATTGCACCAAAAATACCCCCATGTTTGCCAGTTGGAGAGTCAAACCACAACATTTCCAGCATTCTGTGTGACAAAGTTGTTTCCAATATGCATTTGATGAATCATGATGAATGTATTCATGGCTTGTACCAGATACTTTTTGAGTCCTTACCCAATAAGTTAGTTTGTGCCCTGGAATTGCACCAAAAATACCCCCATGTTTTGCCATTTGTAGAGTCAAACCACAACATTTTGGTCATTCTGTGTGACAAAGTTGTTTCCAATATGCATTTGATGAGTCATGATGAATGTATTCATGGCTTGTACCCGATATTTTTTGAGTCATTACCCAATAAGTTAGTTTGTGCCCTGTAATTGCACCAAAAATACCCCCATGTTTGCCATTTGTAGTTTCAAACCACAACATTTTGGGCATTCTGTGTGACAAAGTTGTTTCCAATATGCATTTGATGAGTTATGAGGAATGTATTCATTGCTTGGACCGGATACTTTTTCAGTCATTACCCAATAAGTTAGTTTGTGCCCTGTAATTGCACCAAAAATACCCCCATGATTGCCATTTGTAGATTCAAACCACAACATTATGGGCATTCTGTGTGACAAAGTTGTTATCAATATGCATTTGATGAGTCATGATGAATGTATTCATTGCTTGGACCAGAAACTTTTTGAGTCATTACCCAATTAGTTAGTTTGTGCTGCCCTGGAATTGCACCAAAAATACCCCCATGATTGCCATTTGTAGAGTCAAACCACAACATTTTGGGCATTCTGTGTGACAAAGTTGTTTCCAATATTCATTTGATGAGTCATGAGGAATGTATTCATGGCTGGGACCAGATACTTTTTGAGTACTTACCCAATAAGTAAGTTTGTGCCCTGGAATTGCACCAAAAATACCACCATGATTGCCATTTGTATAGTCAAACCACAACATTTTGGGCATTCTATGTGACAAAGTTGTTCCCAATATGCATTTGATGAGTCATGATGAATGTATTCATGGCTTGGACCGGATATTTTTTGAGTCATTACCCAATAAGTTAGTTTGTGCCCTGGAATTGCACCATACTCGCGTAGGAACCTACGCGGATACACTACTCTAACCCTAAACCCTAACCCCAACCATAACGAATACATAAGTTGAATTTTTTTTCGTACGTACCGTACGAGATTCATTTTTTCTTCCGTACGTACGTAAGTCACTGACAGGCGCGCGCGTTGCGCGCGCACTTGAGGTGCGAAATCTTCTTGCTGGCACTCGAGGTGCAAACTTACGTTCGTACGCGTTTTACACTTCGAACATTGAAGTATTTTTTTTTTCGTACGTACGAGATTTTTTTTTTCGTACGTACGAGATTATGATTTTTTGTTTACCCCGGGAGGAAAAAAAAAACTCTCCCACACAAAGAGTAATAATCTTTTCTTACCCTGCGACAGACAAAAAAATCACTTTTTTTACCTCGCGACAAAAAAAACTTACATCCAACTTATTTGAGTAGAGTGTTGGTTCTTGCAATCAGCACTTCGTCCGGGAACGTGGGATCCGACCCTCTTTGTCACATTTGACGTGTTAGTAGCACAACGATCTGTTCTCAAATATTTCAGTCCAAAATAACAGCCTTGTACTGCAAAAGAAGTAGTTAGCATTTGACGAGAAGGGGATTTGCTGGATAGATATTGTTTGGACTGCAGCCTTACATATACGTCTTGAAAGAAGCAATGAACCGGCTTCGTCCCTTGCAATTATATCAACAGGAACAAGATACTGTTTTTCGTGACAGAGGAGTAAGAAGTTTGTCAATATACGGAATTTCATCGGGACGATTGTCGGAACGTCAGAACGTCGGAACAAGCAAAGGTAAGAATGAGATAGATACTAGGCATCGGCATCGGCATCGGCAACGCATTACTGATAATGTATCTCCTCTTTGTTTTTCTTCTGATTTTCATAGGACCGGGTCGGAAGCAACGAATCGAAACCATCGAAGCAACCATTGATCGAATCGGAAGCAACGAATCTTCCCCTGTAGGTGCGCTGAATTTTCCCTAATCTTCCCCGGTAGGTGCGAATAGGAATCAACGAATGGAAACCATCGAAGCAATCATTGAGCGAATTGGAAGCAACGAATCTTCCCCTGTAGGTGCGCTGAATTTTCCCTGATTGGTGATAATTACGAATCGATCGGCATGTACGACATTATCATATTATTCTGTTGTTATTATTTACTCTATGTAGTACATCAATAGATACTTCACCCACTTTGTTCCATTATCATGTATTCGAATAGGATCGTCGGCAAGAAGAACGGCAACAACTCGTCGATTCGACAGCAAACGGCAGCAAGAGCAACAGCGGAAAGCGGCAGCAACAGCAGCAAGCGCCAGCGAGAAGCGGCAACGAATCAGCGACATCGGATCGCTCCTCCTCCACCGGCAAGCGGCAAGCGGCAACGAATCAGCGACATCAGATCGCTCCTCCTCCACCGGCAAGCGGCAAGCGGCAACGAATCGTTGTCAGCGAATCGCTCCACCTCCCTCCACCGGCAAGCGTCAACGAATCATTGGCATTGAATCGCTCCTCCTCCTCCTCCACCGGCAAGCAGCAACGAATCATTGGCAACTGGCAATCGGGAACGATTGAACAGCGTGAGCAACAGCGAGAGAAACAACACCAATCAAACGATCGAATCCCACCGGCGCTAGGTAACGAATCACGGAAACGCTCCTCCAACGACTCACGGAAACGCTCCTCACGGAAACGCACCTCCAACGAATCACGGAAACGCTCCTCCTCCACCGGCGCTCGGCAACGAATCAGCGAAACGCTGATCCTCCACCGGCAATTCGACAGGAAGCGGCAGCAAGAGCAACAGCAACAACCGGCAGCAGCGAGAGCAACATCCGCAACCGGAAACGATCGAACCCACCGCAACCGGAAACGATAACAGCAATCAATCAAACACCAATCGATCTGCAACACGAATCGCTCCAACACCAATCGATCAGCGAAACGCTCCTCCTCTTCCTCCAACAGCAAGTGGCTACGAATTTGCAAAACGCTCCTCCTCCACCGGCAAGCGGCAACGAATCAGCGAAACGCTCCTCCTCCACCGGCAAGTGGCTACGAATGTGCGAAACGCTCCTCCTCCACCGGCAAGCGGCAACACCAATCGATCCGCAACACAAATCGATCCAACACGAATCGATCTGCAAAACGAATCAATCCAACACCTCCGATAGCCCGCACCTCCAAGCGTCAATCGGGAACAATCCAATAGAAGCAACGAACCGCAAAGTGATCAAAGCAACCAACCGGCGATCCGTCATCAAATCGCTCCACCAACGTCGCTCCTCCTCCTCCTCCACCGGCGATCCACCAACGTCGCTACTCCTCCTCATCGACCGAAGCTCCTCCTAACTCCCACTCCATTGGCATATCGATTCGTCGTCATCCTCCTCCAACGGCAATCCGTCTCGGCAACAATGAAACCAACCACAACGAATGGAAAGCAATTTCTCAGCACGAGGAAGGAAGCAAAAAGCAAATAGGAAACATGAGAAAAGAAGTAAACAGAAAATGTCTTCAAATTTTCTTAAGGTTGCTGCACCGGTGTCAAAGAGCCACGAAACTTCGGCAAAGTTGTCTCTGATAAAACCGATGAAGAAGGAAAGGAATAGGCGTTCAACTTGCAAAGATGTCGTCCGTACAATAGCGCTGAAAAATAAATCCAGTACCGCTGCGGTGGCAGGTAAATACATGGAGATAGATTGGGGTGGCAAGACAGGAGGAAAGAAGAAGTATCGACCGGAACAGGCTTTGTCCATCGGAAACTTCAATACATTGGATAGTACAGAAGATAAGCCTATTCTTGCATTTGACGATTCTGAACCATCGTTGCGAATTTTTGCCAAAGTTTCACGCAATTTTGCGTTACGACACCTCGCTTCCAAGCATAATATCAAATTGTTGAGACAGTTTGCTCCTGCCATTGTTGGAGCAAAACCAACCATTGGAAGAGGGGTGAAGCGGGGCAGTATCAATGATGATTATGCTATCATTGGAATTCGACCAGAAAGATTGGATTCAAATATTGGTGAGTATGTTTTCAAAAGTCATGTTGATCCCAGCATCAAACTAGAGCTAGAAGAGACAACAGTTGAAATTGTGAAGCATATGCATCATAGTTTAATTGACGTGGAACCGTTTGTTGAAGAGGAAATGGATGTGTTGTCTCAGATTCTGTCTCGTACAAAGCTAAATGCAATTGGGCAGCAGGCATTAGCATTTTCGATAGGTTGCAACTACCATTCTAGATGCCATGTGGACGATGACATGTACTACACTCGTTTGACAGTCATTGCTCCGGCGGAAGTGTCTGCTGACGAGGTGATTTATTATTTTGTCTTCCCCATGTATGGAGTGAAAGTTCCATTGAGGTCGGGTGATACTCTATTGTTCAATCCATTAGTATTACATAGCTGTTCGAATCCCAAATTTGAAGGGTGTTATATTATGAGTGCATATGTATCTCGCAAAACTGTGCTTAGAGCTAACCCTCTATAGTAATATTAAACAATACTTTAAAGTTAGCCGTTACATTAACCCTTGGTACTCAATCGGAACTGCTGTCCGAGCTTTCGCTCTCTGAACTGGAT
Organism: Pseudo-nitzschia multiseries; assembly: GCA_037355745.1. NCBI lineage: Eukaryota > Bacillariophyta > Bacillariophyceae > Bacillariales > Bacillariaceae > Pseudo-nitzschia > Pseudo-nitzschia multiseries. The sequence continues at coordinate 13,173,313 of CM074787.1, read as the reverse complement.
AGAGAATCACTGGATTCGTTATCATTCAATGCTATCTCAAATGGCTCCAACTGGATGTCGACCTGTAGTGTGCATGCATTGTACAAACATTCGTAAGAAGGTGGTGTAGCAGAATTTTTGCTTTCAAAAAAATTTAGCCATGAGATCCGATTTGATATCACTAGCCAATCGCAATGGGTTATACAGCCATCAAGTCCTTGCTCTGGAACAACTGCCAGCTTGGAATGGATAGTGTCAACATGAAATAGGTACAGTGAATTCATCAGGCGACCACGTTGGACAAATTCAGAAGCTGTTTTCTTAGGCACATCTTGAAACCGACGAGCCACAGCATACATTCCGCTTGTATCAATTGGATAGCCACCAATACTACTGTATGGCTGCTTCAAACTCTGTACAGTTAAAAAGCATACCAGATGGCACGGTATGAGCTTGGGATTGTTATTCAAATCAAAGTCCAATTTCATCAAACACCAATCCATCCAGACGGAGTTCAGCAGAGAACTATCCGATCTATATGAAGGATGAGAGCGAAATATAAAATTAGAACCACAAGCAACATCAAAACGATTGTGCTCTGTAACTCCACAAATGTGCGAAGGATTCTCCAATAAAGGTAGCACAGAATCACAAACAAAGTCAAGTATGTCAGAAGGAAAAAATGGTTTGCTTTTGTTAGTAGAGCGAAGCCACTTCATTGTTGATTCCCCATTTTCGGTTCTCATTATTTGAAAATGAGAACCGCCACCATCAGGGCGTTCAATTGGAGGAGGATCAGGTGGATTCAAGTTGTAGTGATATGTTGCCTGGCTTAGCATCATTTTCTCGGACTTTCTATTGGCACTTTGATTGATTAGTGATGCAGCATTACCTTGTGTGTTCTTGGAAGGAGCTTTAATCTCAGTTTTGTGGTGAGATTCATTGGGAGCACTATCCCAGCCTGCGGGGCTCCCCCATAAAGAGATATAATCTGGTAGGTGAAAGTACAGGTGATTCTTGATTAGTTTTGTTCCCATCCCTTTCCTGTGACAAGTTGAGTTTACACAATTGATGAAGTGAACAATTGTTTTTGGGAGATTCTTTAAGGAACCATATTTCATCCGACCATGTTTAAGAAATTCTTCCATTGATAGAATTAGCTGAATTACCTCTATCTGTTTCTTTACAAAACGATGGTCACCAATAATGTCAGATCCAGGTTTGGAAACAATAGCAATCAGAAGAGAAATAAGCATTCCAGAGAAATCATGCCCTTCTTTCTTCGTGGTTGATAAAAGCTGAGTCCCAAATTTGGTGCGAGGAAAATCTCTATCAGACTGGCGTGATAACAAACCACCGTACCGTTGTGCTAAATGGCCAATACTGTTAGCAACAGCCACGCCGTGATTCAAATTGGGGGCATAAACACATGGAACACTTCCGCGGAGCAACAATTCAATTGACTCAACGGCCCGTTTGGCAGTGCCAAGCTGGTGCATGTGCAAACATTCACCGGGAGTGGCAAAATGAATGTTGTTCTTATTGGTACCAAAGCATAAATCATGAAATACATTCCTTATGTTGTGATGAGAGTTGTTTTTGAAGTTCTTATTGATATCGTTTAGATCTGTGCCAGGAAAACAATGAAAATCAACAGGTGACCACTTCTTTGTTGCAGGTTGAACAGAAGGAATGTTTATGTTCGGAGAATAACAGTTGCAGTGACGGCACATCCGCATGACGCCCTTATTGAAGGAGCCATATTTTCCACACAATTTATCGTGAAGTTCTGTGTCGCCAATAACATAGGCAATGGCAAATTTCATTTTTACCTTCCACTGTTGATTTGCGTACAGAAGATAATTCCATTCGATACCACCGTCTTTGTTGCACGCGGCTTTGAAGGAATGAAATGCTACTTCCAAACCATTGTGAAGATTCTGAATTTTTTCCTTCGAATTGGCAGGACGAGAGTGTCTGGTTGACTCCCATTCAAGGTCGGGATGGAAATAAATAGTTGTCCATGCTTCAAGTCGAGAACGGGTCTCCACATTAAAAATACCGAGTGTCATGTTCAATGGTGTTAACGTAAGTCGTCCGTGCGCATCCAAAGCGATGCCATCCATGTAAAATATAATAGGAACAAGAATTTCTTGCGAATTGGGATTGCAAATTTCTTTCCAAGAAGATTTCCACCACGAGCCGTGATGCAATTCTGAGATTACAGAATGAGGATTCAACTCAGGATTATTGTTGGGAGATAGAGGGGTGGAATAGTCGGGAAAGGAGAGGTTTTCTTCTATCATTAGCTGCTGGTCAGAAAGAAGAGAATAAATGGCATCCTTAAAAGAACGGACATACACCTGAGTGGGCTTATTATCAGGTAACTAATTCAGTATATGAGGATGAAATTTCATATCAGAGAGACCAAGATTGGATTGGAGATTGTCAAAAATTGTTTTCCGAGATCTAATTTTGGCATCGCAAAAATCAAAACCGGGTCTCATTTGACTGTTCTTTGCCCACTGGAAAATTGATTTGAATGTGTTCAGTGGCAATTTATGTCGGGCCATTAAATTCATGAGTTCCAATTCTGCAAGAAGATGATGGGGCGGCAGTAGTTTTGTGTGGCTTTGAAACGCAGCCTCTCTTTCGTTCAGATTAATGATTTCATGAAAAGATGGTGGTGGAGGGGCTTGCTGAGCAGTAGCGACGTTAACATCAGAACGATTAGTGGGATCTTCTTCGTTGTCTCCACAATCTATGTTGTTGGTAAAATTGTTGTCGTTATTTTCATTCACGTCATCGTCTTTGTCAACCTCGTCATCGGAATTGTCGATATCATTATTCAGCGGGAATGCATCTTCATCTTGAACAGTGGAAACAGCCATGTAAGATTCAATGGCGTTCCGATCCATTGGCGGTAAAAAGACATCATGGACAATCTGTTGGTTTAGAACGGAATGAAGACCCGTGGCTGATTGACTTGTGACGGTGTGGTGCTGGGAGAGATAGGAAGGGGGAACAGATGGACCGTTTTGTGTCATAGTCATCCCAAAATCTGACGGAGAATGTTGAACAGACGGCAAGGTAGGCTGCACTCTGATAGAGGTGGAGAAGTTATAGATCTTTCGTTTAATTAGACCCTGACTATGGTAGAAATCCCGGCACGAATCTCTATGCCAGAGATGTTTTCTTAGGCCGGTGGAGACGTATTTCAAGTTACCATTTGAAATGGATTTATATCCTAAAAAATCCTTTGAATCTTTTCCTTTCTTACCCCAGCAACCACGGCAGTAGAATAGAAGAGAGGTTTTAATAACAGGAGGCATGATGTTGCTGAGTTGTTTGAAGGAAAATATCAGTAGAATGGGTCGAGAGGACGGAGGTCGAAAAGATGAATCGTTGAAAGGAAAAAATTAAATAAGCGTATTATTTTGTGGGTGATGTGTTTTCTTGTACGGTAGATTTCCTTACTACCATACTTCGATTGCAAAAATGGTCCGTAAAGTACATGCATTACTACTGCAACATTCCTCGTACAATATGTTTAGTAGTGAACAGTACGTACAGTCAACTCCTTAAGAGGGTTAATACACAGCGCCGGACGGGTCAATCCCATCAGTTATTCCAAACATTTGTTGGCAGGCGCGTCAGTTCTTCCATAAGGTGCACGGAAATGTGAATCGAAATGGAAATCGCGGACAACTGCGTTGTTGATTATCGAAATGGAAATCGTGGACAATTGTTTTGTTGATTGTGATCGAGTTGATTCCGACTTTCATGTACCCGTAAAACCAACTAGTACGCTATTTTGCATGAGTTATTACTAGTAGATACTAGTAGGAAATCGTGGACAATTGCGTTGTTGATTATCGAAATGGAAATCGTGGACAATTGTTTTGTTCATTACAATCGAGTTGATTCCAACTTTCATGTACCGGTAAAACCAACTAGTACGCTATTTTGCATGAGTTATTACTAGTAGATACTAGTAATACATTATTTTCACTAGTACTTCATCATTATAATTGATTATTTCATTATCTTTCCGACGAGGAAAACAAATACCAACGTGTTAGGTGTTACTACTATCTAATCTTCGAATAGATAATCTACTCTACTGATACTACTAATACTAATTTTCCAATCGACAGCCGAACCAACCATGGAGGGAATTTACAAAATACAAAAGGTGGTTCAGGAACACCCAGCCAATCTCGAACAAGAACTCCAGAAAATGATTGTTAATCGCAAGAAAGAGATTGCTGGACTCCAAAAAATGATTCGTAAGATTCGTGCAGGAAAAAGCAATCATCCAAATGTTAAAAATGAAAGCGTCAATCGTACTAGCAATCATCAAGTCGTTCCGAATGTAACCAGCAGCATCAATCCACCAAGCGGGTTATTGAAGAGCGAACCAGATTTTGATGGCGATTCTGACAGTGTAGCTTCTGAAAATACAGCGGATCTTCCTGCGATTAAACAGGAACCAAACCCTTGAGTGCAATAGCCCGCCTGGGGTGGATTTGACTTGGAGTTGGAGTTGGGATTTGAGTTGGAGTTGGAAAATTTGGGTCAGAGCCCATTATACCGGTATGGTGGAAACATGTTGAGAAAATGAAATAAGTCATTCGTGCACAAGTTGTACACAAAATAGTGCTTGTCACGAAACGAATATGATATCCTTAACTCTAAAATAGTTATTTTATTTGAGGAGTGACGAGATATTGTCTCAAAAGTAAAGGTGTGCGACGCGCGAGGTATTTTAGTAGACACGCGACCTAAAAAGATAGGAAATTTAAAAAATAGGGTCGAGAATTGTTAAAATACCGCGCGATAGCCCGCGGGGGGTAGAGAAACAGTTCTCGGACGCAACTCTCTCATAAGGCAAGGTTGACAATGACGTGACAACTAACTTCATCTAAGACAGATTTTAATCGTTTTCAATATGTTCAGGTTAAATCTTATGGTTACGTGCAACCATAAAAATGAGAGTTTGCTACCATAAAAATGAACGCGCGCCACTAGATATTACTATTGCTTTTAGACAAAGCATCTCATTTCCGTAAATAATTATTTGGGTCCTGTTTTTAACGATTTTTAGGCGTAGCGTTTGTACCAAGGCTACTTGTTAAAAACAGATTTTTTAAATATTTCTACATATTTTCCCCCCCAACCCCCCCCATAAACTCCGTCTACAAGGTTACGTTGTCAACTCTTAGGATTAGGGTTAGTGTTTAACGTTCAACTAACAACTCCACCAATTACGTCAGAAGTAAAATAATACTCCGCACACTCCGTAATCTTACCGTACCGTACTTGTATCGTACTCCGATAGACTGAACAGCAAATCGTCTTGAACTATTCTCCTGTAGGATTTCTACCAAGTCTCAAAATCGAAGCGATTAGAGCCCTCTGAGTAAGGGTAAATTCAGAGCGGTATTCATACGGTACGTCATAAGTAAAAAAATAATACTTCGTACCTCGTAAGATCTTACTTCCTAGAAACTACGTACTCGTATTTCGTACTTCGGAATGATTCGCACTTCTTTCATAGCGCGAGAGAAAAACCTCGAAAATATCACTTTCTTTTTATGGTCCCAAAATTGCCACCCTACTTTACACACTGACTCGGACTCTTGTCACGGGTCCAACGACAACGAAAAGATGCGGTCATTTTTTATGAACTCCGAAAAACTAGGACTACAAGTACGGTACACAGTTCGGTACAAACAAATTGGGGCCACAGGGGAAGCACATACCAAACGCACTCCTAACACAAAAACTTGGAACAATAACGAGTTCTTTATTGTTGGGGACTCCAATCCAACAACTATGACTCAATTTAGGCCCTTAATCCAGCCTGTAAGTAACCAGCCAATCAGATCCATCGAAGACTCGTCCATACATGAGACCCCTAAGAATCTTTACGTGACTCCATGCGAGACCCTTAAGTATCAATCCAAATAATAATTTTAGTTTCCAATCACTTAGGTCAAAGTCAGCTCCAAACACATAAGTGTCCTAATGCCTAAGGACATCATCATATCGAATTGCTGAGAATGAGGAGGACCAAGAAAAATTATCAGTAATACCGGTACGAGTACGATACGTGCTCCACAATTTAAATACTTTAAAGGAGATCTCAATAGCGGTAACGGAATACGGGGACTCGTATACAGTACCGTAAACTCTGCCATCCTGGACTCTGAGCGACTGCAAGGCCACATTTGCTGAGAAGCTGTACCGTTTGAAATAGTGTCATCGGTTTCGTAATTACCGCAAACAAGTCTTGAAGCAGAGCTCATTGTTTTCCAAGTTCGAACTGGCAAAGCAAACCATGGCGAAAAAAACTATGCATTACACCGATGAGAGAGTTGATCCCCAGGAAGTCAACATTGTGTTGGCAGAAGAATCGAACAAGCTCTCCTTCATTGACCGTTCGCGTATACATGAAGAAATTCACGGTGTTCTTTGCATGGCCCCGATCGAAACACCAGAACTTTTGACGACATCACTGAAAGAACTTTCGTCGGCGCTCGACAGCATTCCTATCTCAGAGAAGAAAGGGCTGATTAAAAGCCACGAACTGTTTCCAGATAATGACTACGTGAACAGTCGGAACTTTAGATTAACCTTTCTTCGATGCGAATTCTTTGATGCGAGAAAAGCGGCAATGCGATTGACCAAATATCTTGACTTTGTGCTTGAAATATTTGGTAACAATCTAGAATTGCTCCGGCGACCTATTCGGTTGGAGGACATATCACCCAAAGCGATGAAATTGCTTCGGTCTGGTTGCCTACAACTCTTACCGGTTCGGGATAACTCTGGAAGGCGGATGTTCGTAACGACAGCCTTTGAGAAGGAATACGATGTCGTTGACAGAGTAAGTAGTTGGTGACAGGTATTTCGTGCATAATATGCCCGACATGATATCAAAGATCTTGTACCCCTTGACCAGAAAACAAATTCTGATGCGACTCGTCGTTTCTGTTTCTATACATAGATACAACTTTATTTATATTTCCAAATAGTTCTAAGCGAGGACGTCGAAAACCAGAGGAAAGGGCTTGTGTCTTTGGCCATAGCGGGAGAAAATTTTGGAAAAATGTCGAAACTACCGTCCAGAGAAGATCGTCACAAACTCAATCGATTTATTTCGTCAAATCTGGTGCGATTCTGTGCCATCCACAGCTGTTATCCAGATACGCCATTCTCACACATGGCTCAAGCTATTTATGCACTGGGTTTGCAATCATCAGGGTCTACACGGTTTCGCTTAAAAATTCATACTGGTAGGTTTTGTAATTTGAACAACTGCCCTTGTGGTTCCGCGAGAAGAAATGTATAGCATGCCTTTCGAAGACTTCTTATCCCGCATTGAATATAGTACATGAAACTAACCAACATTGACGTTGACCTACCGAAAATCGAATTCAAAAGGAACGGAGATGGAAAACCGATACCGTCTTTTAGGCTACGGTATACCCCAAGACCAACTCCCAATTACTAGCAGTGGAAAGATCAAATCCGGAACCATCCATCAATGGATCAATATCCGAGCAGCAATAGAAAAGCAACGAGTGCAAGATGGAGCTCTACCAACGAACAAAAATGATACACATATTATTGAGTGTCCAGCTTTCAACGACGTCGCACTGCGGCCTGGAAGATCGTATTTGTGTCACCCGGGTAACGTCCGCTTCAAAGAATTGCTCAGTCTATACGTCGACGAGCACGCCGCAGCCAACCGAAGAGAACAAGACAGAATTTCGTGGGAAATCATCGAGCAGATTGAACGGAAGAACGGACGCTTCTTAGAATGGGATACCAATGGCGGGTTCTGGGTCGAAAACAAAGACATTACCAGTATTCGTGCCAAGATTCCGGTCTATATTCGTGATCACAGGAGGAATACAAGAGGGAAACGGAAGCAACGAAACCCTTCATTAATGAACAGCTCGGTCTCGCCAGGTGTGTCAACAACTTCAATGATAAAATGCTGCGACCAGAAAAAAAGGTTAAAGATCGAGGAAAATTACAATTGGAGTTCTATCTGGTGATTCCACGTACATGCCTCCATACGGGAAGTCATAGTGGTTTGTTCACACTGTTAACCGGATAAAACTAAAATAATGAGGAAACATCTCTTACTGCTAAAATCGCCATATCATCATGTGTGATCTGGTTGGCCATATCATCGCTTGTTTCTTGCCGTTTTGGTCCGTTGAATGGCTTAGCTGGCCTGGGGGGACTTCATACGGACCATCCGAGGGCAAGGAGACATCCATCCCGATGTAGGTACTCTCCCCCATCCAGCCCGGGCCTACTAAACCAATTTGGAACAGTGGGAACCCCAGCCTTGATGAACGGACCCCCTTGGGACCCAGCCAAGCTTGCCGCTGCCATTGACTGCGGGCCTCACCAATCCTCACACCAAGGCATTGGGTTTCTCTGCGAGGAGTATGCAGATATGATGGACAAGCAGCAATGGACTGTCCTCCCTGCCACGTCACACAAACGAGATTCGGGGTTCTTTCAGAATCACACGCATATTTGGGCCAAACTCCACTGGTTCCCCTTTGTAATTTCACCCTATTTATTGAAATTAATGTCAAACTCATAATATTTTGATGCACATTGCATTTTCCTACCCCACTGGCACCTGTTTCCGAATTAGTGGCATGCTACTGAATTATATGCCTGAAACAAACAGTGCATGGTCGCAATTTCACAATCTCAATTGTTTCCTCATTTTTATTGTTGTCACTGGTTATTGTACTAACGATGGTGACGACACCTAAATATCAGGTTTATTGTGAACGTTGCTACCGGGACTCTCCTCTGATCACTAAAGGTTACGGAAGGAAGAAGGTTACCAAGAAGCAGAAACCCCCCTTGTTTACAGCGCGACTAAGAAAGAAAATGGGAGTAATTGTTTCTCCCGGTCTTCTGGACCATATTTCACGTAATCCGGGTACATGTTATTCTTATTACTACCCGTGTTTGGGGGTAGATGATTTTGCATCTTCCTTATTCATTAGAAAATTGAAGAAGCTCAAGGATACTACTCAACAATTAGGTCTAACGAACACCCGTAACGGTCCACAGAGTAGTGGCGGCACATTACCAGAGGTGCTTGACAATCAAGTTATGTACGACCCTTCTTGTAACACACTAGGGGTAGAATTTGAGTAGGAGTGATAATTATGATAGATTAATACTTTACGAAAATGGATGGAAACTTAACAGATCAAATAATGAGCGATCGAGCGTGCTTCCTTCGATCGCACATGAATATTCATATATGGCACATGATAATAATATCGTGCGCCCGCCTGTCATCTATATACCAGCGTATACAGATGTGATGGTTCGATACTAAATGATTCCTAGAGTAGTCGTCCAGGTCTCATTAGTTTGATCGTACGTACCTATCTTCGATGGTATCTTAGATAATACGACTTGTACGGTAGATTGCAGTACGTAGCTTCGTAGGGTAGGTAGCTTGCGTTACAGAGTCCTCCAATGAGCGTCTTGACGATTCCTAGAATGATTTGACTAGACTTCTTCCATGGCTAGATCATTGTTTGCTGCATTGTTTGCTGGATCATTGTTTGCTGGATGCTCTTTGTATGGAGTGCGCTACCGAATGTTGACCGTTTCCGTGACATTTGGAGATAGCCTTAATTTGATTGTGCCGTTGGTATGTACTTGCACAGTTTGGTATGGGTCTTTCTTCTGAGGTTATAATTTGTCTAGATCTGGTTCTTTCATCCATACTTTACCATCAACCTTGAAAACATGCTTGATGCGCTTGGCATTTTGTCGCAGCAGGTTCATGTTAATGCCTTGTTGTCAAATTTGTTGTAGTGCAATGAGATTGGATGCAAGTGTAATATCCAATAGCATGTCCCTGTTGAAAGCAAGGGCTCCTGGTGAGGATCCCATTGCTGCATTGACGGCACACCTAGATTTGTGCATGCAAGTGGCTAAGGCGTTGTCCATGAGCTGTGTGGCTTGTGTCTTGGTTTGTGGTGAATTCACATGTACCAATATTCAGAGCGTGTCTGCAATGGTGTGATGTACTCTCCCGCAGACAGCATTGCTCTGAGGATTCTTGACTGTGGTAGCCACGCCGTCAATCCCATAGTTGGCAAGCGTAGCTTGAAATTTGTGACCTAGGAATTCTCCACCATTGTCATAAACACACTTGACCGGTCTTGGGTATCGTGATAGCCAGCAGTTGGTGAATTGGTTGGAGACATGTTGACTTGACTTGTCACTGATGCGAATGATTTCCAGTAGGTTGGTCACTGGATCAATGCAAGTGAGAGCCTTAAAGTTGTAGATTTTTCCTTGAGCTTTTACCTTCCACGGTCCAATAAGATCCACATGCACTTCACTGAATGGTGCCAGTGGCGCTTGCTTGGGAGCTAATAGTCCATAACTAGCGTTTCTGCTCTTGTACTTGATGCAATCATCCAGGCATATGTACTCTTGGCATAGCTTGGCGAGTGGTTCCACCTGGAACCTAGCTGATATTGTTTGGTTGAGCCTGGTGGATCCACAGTGCCCTAGTAGTAGATGGTACCACTTGAGCAGTAGAGGAGCAAGGGAGGTTGGAATGTAGATTTTCCATTCCTCTCTAGTTTCTGCTTTGGAGTAGCATGCAATTTCCTGATTACCAAGTTGTTGTTTGAAGAAGGTTGGTAATTGATGCTTGGCAGGAAGAGTGTCATTGTTTTGTTGATGTTGAGCGATATTTGTATAATTCACGGGGCATTCCATTTCCTGGAGTGTCGGCAGGTTGACCAGACACTCATTGTTCAGTAGACATGAATATAATTCAGCGTCCGCGTCATGGCATAAGTGTGGGAATACCTCTGGAAATTCTTGTAGGAAGAGCTCTTCATCTGCTTGTTCGGGAACTTCTAATTTGAGAAAATCAATTAGAGTTCCTTTGCCTTGCTTCTGTTTCTCCCCCACTGTAGGTGGATCCATCCTGGGTAATCTTGAGAATGCATCCGCGAGGACATTCTTGGGGCCTTCAATGTAGTAGTTCCACTTGAGGTTGTATTCTTGTAGAAAGATATTCCATTGTAGGACCCGTTGTGGAGAGAGGGTTTTGAAAGTGAGATTTTTGTGATTGGTGCGAATGTTGAGTTCACAGCCTAATAGTAGTTTCCTGTATTCCTTATTATTTTCCTTCTGAATCCGGTCTGTTGAGAGTCTGATTCAAAAGCTTCTGAAGAACAGCAGCGCTGCGTTAGTGTGTTAGTAGACCAACGATTGTACTCTACTGCGTGACAATTGTGGTTGGATACTTTTGGCAACGGACAATCTTACTACAGGTGAGACTATGGAAACGCCAGATCTCTTCTTACTGTCAATTTGTTCAGATACAGCAAAGTAGATCTTACGGTATTGTAGAATACAAGTAGTTGATAGCAACCAGTGCGTATGTTGGAGATATAATCAGTTGAATGTTAAAAGTATGAGATAAAGTGAAATCTTGCTGAAACGCAAGATATCTCTTTTATTGAGGTGAAAGATGTTGCGACTGCTGTTGCGTCACGATGGAATTACTCGCTGATTATTTCAATGCATGCATCGATCATTGACCGTATATATATATATATATATATTGTGTGAGAAGCTTCAGACAACGGTTTCCTTCTCCTGTGATCCTAGGAAGATTCCATGATATGTTTATCAATAAAATTAGAGATTGCGTACCGTAGGTCGTGTGATATTTCTCTGAACCAAAGATTGCTCATGGTAGAATCTGGGCAATACTAGAAAACAGGGATTGCTCACCATCAATACGCGATGGGAATCGACGTGCCAGTGGGAATTGATGTGCCGTGGGAATGGATTACTTGACTGGATTGAAACACATTGATTCGTTTGAATAGAACATCTGCTGTTGAGTAGCATTGGTACTGCTGGACACGAAAGGAATTAAATACTCCCCGTGTCTCCTTGTGAAAGAACATCAACCTAAATGATGCTTCCATCATCCGGTACAAGATCTCCAGTATTCCTGCAGAAGTGGAAGATGGGCTTGAGCAGTGGATACACAACTGAGTGTCCCCAATGCTTAGTGAGGATGTCTGCACAGTTATCCTTACAAGGGAAGTGCAACGTTCAGATGAAGCCTTTCGCTATCATGCTTTGTACATAGTGGTACAACAGGATGCGATGGCCCTTGTGCAGTCTTGCATAAGGGAAGGTTGCAGTCTGAATCATCTTCTCATTATCTCCCCACAAATAGGAGATGTCATGAATTCGTGTACCGAGGTATTGGAATGATTGACGTAGATCAACGGTCTGTTCGATTCAAGTTCTTCCCGCAACAAATTCAGCTCCGAGTGTGGCCGTTTCCGTGGTGGCTTGTTTCTTCAAGAACCACATCATGGGAGTTTTGTTTGCAAAGTGAAGGATGCCGGTTACAGCCTTCCCACTGAGAATGTCATGCATGAGGTTAGCATTGTAGAAGTGTGTCAATACAACTGTCTTCCCGAGTGGTGCAGAAGTGTCGTCGGGTAGTTCTTCAGAGTGCTCCCCATAGACGGTGTTGGACCAATCAATGGTGTCCGTTTCAGTCAATATAAAATCTGGAGGCTCCACTCTGAACCTGATCTTGAAATGTCTGAACTTGGAGATGTATCCGTAGATACGCTTGGCGCGGTCAAGATGCCCTTTTCTAGGTTGGGCCCTAAAGCTTGAGAGTGTCATTACAGCGGTTTGCACATCGAATTGTCCAATGACAATGATCCATTGAAGCAAGCCAATCATGCTTTGATATTTCTGGATACCATTGTCTTCCAGGAATGCTGATGAATCTAGTTTGGGATGATCGTTCTCGGTGATGGGTGATTGGAACCTGGTGTTAGGTTTACATCCAAACATTTGTTCATATGATGCCTCCATCTTCTCAATGAATTTGATGGGATTCATGCAGAGAACACCATGCTCATCACATTCAAAACCGCATCCCAGGTGGAAGTTCATGGGTCTGGACCTTTCAACTTGAAGTTGTATGGCTCTGACTGTAGGATCTCCAGAAACAAATTGGGATCAGCCATACAGAGACATAGGTTGTCAACATATGTGCATATGAGTTCATATACTACACGCTCCCCATGTTTGTTTACTCCAGGCTTGAGGAAGATCTCAGGTTTGGCGCATGACCTTTCAAATCCAAGTTTGATAAGGCATGCTGCGAGTAGGTCACTGAAACACTTGCCGGATGACCTGAGTCCATATAGAGCCTTGTAGATGATCAATAGATTACCCTCTAGTGATCTGAATTCTGGACCTGCTTTGGTACAGGCTTTCTCACATGTCACTGTTTCAAGATAAGCATTTCCAATATCGGTGCCCCATGCTTCCAGGCTGTTCAGTTCAGCTAGGAACAGGCACATATACAGGCCGCGTAGTGAGATGACACTAGCGTATACACTGTGGACAGGAGCTTCAGTAAGGTTGCCATTTGCAACAAGACAAGCCTTGTGTCTACCGTCATGTTTGACGGCATAGATCATGTGTACCTTGATCTGGTGGAATCCATTGGGAATGGATCCTGCCTTATACTTTCCTTTGTCGATGAAGGTATTGTATTTCTTGAGTTGTTCCATTTCAAGAGTAATGGCGCCTTCCCACTTGTGGTTTCTGTTGGCTTGGTCGAATTAAATGGCTTCTTCGTGATTACGGGGAACCTTGAAGCCGTATTGGTATTGCGGAGCGGTACGAAAGGAGAAAAGTTTGGCTTGATGTACAAGTGGATCAAGCTTCTTGTTTCTTTGTGCAAGGTTGGTGATTGGTTTGAGTCGTTTCCAGCCTGGTAGGTCAAGCATGTTGTTGTCCTTGCCATATTTGGCAACGGTAACAGGATCATCAGCTGCAATATTGGCTAATGGTTCATATGTCTGTTCCATATTTTCCCATTCAATCCAAAGGTTGTACTTGGAGCCCTTGTACTGGGGATGCTTGTTATCCAATGGACCTTGGTGTCCTAGGATTCTGCAAAACGACCAAAGCTTGCCATCTTCTTGGGTCGAATCACGGTGGATGTAGTTCATGACATCATTGTACGCAATGATATCTTCAAGGTCATCATCAGAATGTTTACACTTAAATTTGATGAAATCTTTATTGCGTTCGGTGAGGCATCTTTGAGTACCATCAGGGTTGGGTACAAGGAAAGATCTGCCTTGTAGGTCGGCAATCAGAATAGTTGGGATGGTGATCGGTTGACCATTGTCATCGAATTGCGCATTCCCTTCTGCGTCGGTATCAACTACCTCTGATGGGTCTACTGTAGGAGTAGCAGGGTTGGTGTGTGGGGTCGTGACGTCACTAACATCAAAGTACGCTAGCTCCGGGGATTGAAATCATCTTCAGTAAGGAGAACGCCATCAGGTGTCTTGCTGAAGATGTAGTGTTGTAGGAGGACCATCAAAACTCTCCCCATAGTTGTTAGGGAGTGGAGAAGGGGACCAGCTGGGGCTGTTGTTGACCTTCTTGTAGAGAAAGCTTGGTAAAGAGGGCTGGGCGGGTGGCTTGATAATATACCAATTACCAGGTGTCGTAGGCTTGTTCTCTTTGGGTGCCGTAGGGTTGTTCTCTTCAGGTGTCTCAGAATGGTCGGAGCTTGTCTTATTGGCAGATTCCGCGGATGATTCTGTGGTAGTAGGAGCAGTCAGGACGTCATGAGGTTCAGACTCCCCATTTGGGATATCTGTTGTCTTATGCTCCCCATGTTCTGTAATCATAGGTGGATCACCGGATGCATACAATTGGGTCGAAGAGTACTTTGCTTTACATCACGCAACAAAACCATCATCGGTAAACAGGCCCGCTTCTTTATTGCGCGACTCAGGTGTAAGAGTGGGCCAGACACCGGAACGATCGAGTAGTTTGTTGGTGACGGGGTCCGAGATCTGGAAGCATACTAAGCCATTGCCAACGTGTTCAGCAATGCCAACAAAGTGACCGAGATGTTCGGTGGACCTTGTACCAAAAGGTGAATCATTGGTTGTGAAGTAAACATGTTCAAACCAAAAGAAACTGGTATATGCGCTAATGTCACCAATAGAACCGGTTGCGATGAAGATTGGTTGTTTATCAGACAGAGTGGGATCTGAAATAACATTGAGGAGGCCAGCGACGTATGTCATGCACAATAGCCATATGTGTGGTGGTGTACCGGTACAGTCCATGACACGGTTGACGATACATTTGAATGTTTGATATCTACGCTCAAATTGGTTCTGGTGTTGATGGTATGCTTCACTCTGCCAGAGTCCAATCCACAACATCTTGAGATAGTCTATGACACATTTACTGGACTGGTAGAATCCATGCTCACATAAGAGACGTAGAGGTCTGCCCCATTTTCGAACGAAGTTTTGGAAACATGACAGGAAATCTCCAGTGGTACGCATTTCTTCAACATGAATGATATGGGATATATGACCGCAGAAGATTTGGGCGACTTTGGAACCACCATTGATGGCCAGGATGTCAGAGTACACGGCATCGGACAAGACATCATCATTGAATGGTTGAACATTCATTGCTGGTTGAGGAGATTGAAATCTCTTGAAGAGATTACCATCTGGACTAACAGGTAAGGATCCATATTGTGTAGAATTTGCAAAGGTTGCCTTGATGCGGTCAGTGGAAACCCAGCAAAAGAAGGGTTTCAGAGACAAGTAGTCATGCTTGTTGGGATGGCGCTCACGGGGTGTGGCTGCAACATGAGGTGATACGCTCGTGGTACACTCTGTAGGGAAAGCGAGGATCGTATCAGATGATGAAGCCGAAGTACAACGAGCAAGCCATTCCTGATGTGCATAGTCCGTTGGAGTAAGCCAAAAGAAGCAATTGTTTATGCCGTGATCATTGATAGGAAGGAATGCCGAATTGATTGCATTGACTGGAATATAAGCTGAGGGATGTAACCGTGGACGAACCAGGGGATACAGATATATCCAAGCCTTCAAGACATCTTGGGTTCCCATATTTGTCATATGTAGGATACGGAAGCTGCTGTGGCTGGGGTGGATACTTCTGAAGGAAAGTTTCGTCCTTGGCACTGATGATGGTATCAAGAATGGAAGGATCCCAATGTTTGTCGGATGTCATGATAACATGTGGCAGCGTGTTGAATTCATCAGTAGTATACTTGCACATGGCAAGGTACGGCAGGCCATAACGAATACTGAGGGGCAATGCGTATCCATTGGTTGTAGTGATGACTTGTCCACCACCTGCTTTGATGGATGTATCGTCAACATTGGAGAAGTATGCTTCCATCTGACCAGAAGACAGGATGGAAGGGTGTCGTCCTGTATATGCACATTCATTGAAAATGAGGATGATAGGACCTCTATTCAAGACAGAATATGCTCCACAGGTCGCAATGGGAATATTCTGCACTTGATGGTTGTTGATGCCGGTAACATTGACATACCGCGGAGGGATGTCCTTGGAGATGAGACATGCATCATTACCAATAATAGAACCATTGGCACCACGATCAACCATAGCAAAACCAGGAGTGGATACGCTGATGGTCTTGTTGTGTGCACAATAGGTATATACTGATACTTGGTCTTCATGTTGAAGGGTCAAGTCGTCTTCTGGTTGGTACCATTTGTGGAAATTAACCAAGTAGGAATACTTTCCAACGGGCACAAGGGTATCACCATCCTTTTGGTACCAAATATCAGGGTTCTCAGAGAATAATCTGGCTGGGTGCGCAGGTGATAAGGAGGACTTGAGGGGTTGTTGGTCTTTAGAGGAGGAGGTTTCAGACTTGTAGACACCAAGTGATGCATGGAATACGCCCCGACAATCATTTTCTATGGTGGGGTGTAGATCTTCCGATGTAGCATTGTGGTTGTCTACACGCAAAGTTTCATCCTTGAGAAATTGTGATAGAATGATCATGCGTATAAGCTTTTCAAGTGATAGGCTTGATGGCGTTTGGGTCTGGCTGACTGTCAGGAAGTAATTCAGATTGTAAGGAAGTGACGAGCTTTTTCTTGTCTTCTGGGAGAAAGTTCAGCCAATTCTTCATGCCATGTCTAGATAGTGCCTTCCATATACCAGTTGGCAACCTTGTAGTGGGGTCAGGTGAACGTCCAGCCTTGAACACTGCGTATTCTTCAAAATTACCTTCAAATTCTATGGGAAGGGCATATTCGTTAAGGTTATGTCCTTGCTCGGAAGAGAAGCCATGAACATGTGCCTGAACGGTAGACTTCAGAGCAGACATTGATGACTGAGAGTTGAGACGCTTTGCTTCGAGTAGCAGGGTGATCTTGAGCTTGTGGATGGCTGCGGCCTCAGCTTGGAAGTCAGTGACATTGTTATTCGAATCGGTAGGATCGGTGATCTTGGCAAATTGTTCGCTTAGTTGAGAGCTAGAGTAACAGGCTTGACAGAGTACCGACTTGACTGTATGATATTCAAGGGGTTTGTTAGGGGGACGAAGTTTGTTGAGATGGTTCAACTCGTCGAACCAGTTCGTGATGAATTTTACCTTGGATTCTTTCCACTTATCAAGGTTCAAGTTCAGTAGTGCTTGCAGCTGTGTTGAATTATCGTACACTTTAGCCTTTGATTCACTATGCAAGTTTACAAGGTCAAAGTACGCTTGGCGGCCATTTCGTGTGGCGGAATGACTGTGTACGCATGACGATGAGAGATCACTCTTAAAAACTTCTAACATAAGGACCCAGAAAAAGGCGCACTGTTTGACAAAGAGATCACGGGTGAAGCCTTGCAGTGCGGCTGGTGGCCAGGTCTCATCGAGGAATGTTGCCGTATCAATATCAGATGCCTCAAGTTTTGCCTTGAATCCTACAAGCCAATGCTCGAGCCAATGCTTGAACCTTTAGTCGTTTGTGAGTGGTGTGAAGGACTTTTTGTCACGTGATTTTCTACACCAAGATTCGTACCGTACTTGTTGTGTAGACTTGGTCTTGCTTGTTCCAGGAGGAAGGGGTGGAGGATTCAAGATGGACTCATTCTGGAGACGCATTGCACGTGTCATATGGAAAGCGCTGAAGTCGTCGTAGGAATATGATTCCACATTCCTCCAATCTTTTTTGTTCTTGCATAAATCCTTGGTGAAATCCACGAGTGCTTCTATGGTCCGTTGGATAGTTCTGGGAAGTGGTGCTTGTAATCCACTACCAGTATCCAGAGAGGTAAGTTCTCCAGCAAAACCATGTTCAAGCATTGCGTCAAGGAGAGTTATCCATTTGTGTAATCCTCCTTGGAGGAGAGTCTTACACAGCAAGTTCTTTGTTTCCTTTGTCACACGGAATACGGAGACAAGTACTTGCTTCATGTGGTCGTCAGAGTTAGGGAGGCTGATTGTATCCGCGTCCTCATTTCCTTCTTCGTTATGACCATTGCCGTTGGGATTTGCTGGTATTGTTGGCATATCTGCTGTCTCTAGTTCATCTGGATTGTCGGAAGATGAAGAGGATGAGGAGGCCTCTGACAAAGAGGATGATGGGAACTCACTTGACTGATCTGAGGGAAGAGGAGAAGAGTGCCTATTGTGTGGTGAAAGGGAACTATTTCGTAGACAATGTGTGATTGGCATATGCCAGCATAGGGTGTGTGTTCACTTTCTTGCTTGTTCTTTGTATGCAAGCTGCCTTGGAGCTTGCGACTTTTAATCTATTATTTTCCTTCTGAATCCGGTCTGTTGAGAGTCTGATTCAAAAGCTTCTGAAGAACAGCAACGCTGCGTTAGTGTGTTAGTAGACCAACGATTGTACTCTACGCGTGACAATTGTGGTTGGATACTTTTGGCAACGGACAATCTTACTACAGGTGAGACTATGGAAACGCCAGATCTCTTCTTACTGTCAATTTGTTCAGATACAGCAGAGACAGACCTTAGTAATGTAGATTACAGGTAGTTGATAGCAACTAGTGTGAATTTTTGGAGATATAATCAGTTGAATGTTAAAAGTATGAGATAAAGTGAAATCTTCCTAAAACGCAAGATATCTCTTTTATTGAGGTGAAAGATGTTGCGACTGCTGTTGCGTCACGATGGAATTACTCGCTGATTATTTCAATGCATGCATCGATCATTGACCGTATATATATATATATATATATATTGTGTGAGAAGCTTCTGACAACGGTTTCCTTCTCCTGTTATTCTAGGAAGATTCCATCATATGTTTATCAATGAAATCAGAGATTGCTCACCATAGGTCGTGTGATATTTCTCTGAACCAAAGATTGCTCATGGTAGAATCTGGGCAATACTAGAAAACAGGGATTGCTCACCATTGATACGCAATGGGAATCATCATGCCGCGGGAATTGATGTGCCGTGGGAATGGATTACTTGACTCGATCAGAACTCATTGATTTGTACAAATAGAACAACTGCTGTCGTGAAGCTTTGGTACTGCTGGACACGAAAGGAATATAATATCCATTTCCCTGTTATTTCCAAGTCGTGACGTAAGCAGGCACATAGTTGTACCTAAATACACCTAATTGTCATAATTCAACCCAGAATCATAAAATTGGTGGATCTTGTTGTCTGCCGGCGTAGTAACTCTTGTTTTTGGTTGTGGCTGCTTCGTCCCATACACACTGAGTTTTATTACTGTTACATACTGGCACCACCACCACGTTGCAAAGAAATTATCTGATTCAGAAACAGACTGACTTTCAGTAGTAGTGTAACTTTCCTTGCCAGGATATCATTGGTTGATATTGATGTCAATGTGTCCGGTGGAACGAGTCCTCCGTAGAAGCGTATACACATAGTAGTCTCCATATTCTTTTTTTGTTCCTACTACTCGTATTTCTTGGCTGCTTCTTCCAAAACACACCAAGTACGATGACCGGTACATTTTGGCACCAACACCAGCATGTTGTTAATAATTTATGGGATTGAAAATTAGACTAACTTTAAGTGGTGTAAATTTCCTGATCTCGCCAGGATTGGTTGATATTGATGTCACTGCATCTGGTAACATTTGTAGCACACTATGGGTAGAATTTGAGTAGGAGTGATAATTATGAATGGATTAATACTTTACGCAAATGGATGGAAACTCAATAATAGAACCAAAGAACGCCCTGATGTTATTATTTGTTATTTTATCTGTTACTGTTACGTTGTTGGAAAGAGTTATTGATAAGATTATGATCGGATTGTTTCCGGACCATATTATTTTCCCAATTACTAATCCGTTGTCTCTCTTTGTGGGGTTATCAGTCGATCAATCAACTGACTACTATTTTGGGTAGTCCATACCTCTGTTCGTACCTCTGTTTAGTGCCTTAAGTATCGACTGATACTCACCGGAGCATATGTATGAAATGCTTATGGTCCTATTTTCATATGCGCCCAATTTATTACTTAATGCGCGCACCTTGGGATAGTACCACTGAATATTTATATCTCTGGCACATATCGATTCCTCAAGTATGTTTACCGTGTGTATCTTTCACGTTCGGTTTAGTAATTCAATACACCCTTGGATGGTCCTCAGACTATCCGACTTATACAAGTAAATGGATCTTACCTTCTTATGGTGACTGCCTGCTGGGTGATGTTTGGTGGGATAGTTGGCCAGGTTATGTTTCCCTGGTTCCCAGAAAATGTTAGATTGCCCTTGTTTGGCCCTGTCTCTCAACCAATAGAAACGCATATCGATGGGCTTAGAACGTTTTTGTTTGATTGTACCATTTAATATGCCTTCTGCAGTGTTATTGTATGTTTTCAATGGGTTCGCCGGTTGTGGGTGGCCTAGTTCAATTAGGCATTGCCGGATTGGCAACGCCTCCCTTGCATTCAGGAATAATGATGCTACTTCGGCCTCTGCCGCTGATGCCATCACATTCTTGATGATCTTGGCTAACACTAGTATCGGTACATTGAATGTATTTTCTGTGGTGTCCCCGAGGTAGTGATATCCTCCCACCCGGCTCTTGGCTCCCGGACACACTAGGTACGCTGCATCGCTATCAACCCGGAGTATCATGTCGCCGGCCCTGTAGATGATTGTGGCCTCTGGGTTGCATGCTGCGTAGTTGAGGAAGTATTTGGTTGCTGCTAGTGTAGTTTGGTTGTCTTTGGCCACAGTTGAAACCTCAACATTTCGATCTGAAATCATTGCATTAAAAATTTCAATTGAATTGGTAGAAGGTCTGAGATACAAGTTGAGAATGATGGGCGTTCCAATTGATGGGAGCACAAATGTGTATTGTGATAATGATTCAGTTGTCACAAATGTAACACGACCAGAAAGCCCATGCAAGAAAAAGCACAACAGCATTGCATACCACAAGGCCTGTGAATCTATTGCAGCAGGAATCATCAGGGTTGCAAAAGAACCAGGTTCTACAAATATTGCTGATTTGTTTACCAAACTTATGAGTGGAGCTGTTTTCCGGGAGTATTGTTCTCGTTGCATGTGGTAAGTTTGTTTCGGGCATTCGCACCAAAACAGGTTGAATCAATCATTCCATAGAATGTTCGATCAATCGTTCGATCGGAACAACAAGTTGATTTTGAGTTCGATCATGGAATAAAAGAAAATGGATAACTTGATCCATGGATTACAATATATCAATCCGGCAGGAATCAGGGCAAAATGTCCTGAAACAAGCCAGAATAAAAGGCAAAAACGCCGCCCCATTTTTTTTATAGGCCTCTGATAGTAGACTGGATACAGTTTGGTATTCAACACACGACAATGACCCACAATGAATAGATTAAGTCATAGAATCCAGCCGCTTAACGGTTGGAAGATTTACAACTGAAGGGGACTGAAAAGAATTCACCGTGTAAGTACGTATTTCTTACGTAGTGAGCGGGCGTATCGTACGAAAAGTCATGAAGAAGGCAATAACCTTATTCATAAGGTTATGAACCTGATGAGTGAATAATCGTTGGCGCTTTCATGTGGATTGCCTCTTTACCGGTTTACCGGGTTTACCAGATTTTCCCCATCAGCTCACTCTTTGAAGAATTAACAACTTTAAAACACTATCATGCCCTAATTTACGTACAATCTAGTACTAATTCTACATGGTAATTCCTCGTGTTAATTCAAATAACACGAAAGTACGGATCCGGAGATTTTTACATATGTTATCCTGTGATACGAATATCGCGGCAAATAACACGAGGATACGGTAAAAATCAACATGACGATGGCCGGTTAAATTTTATCATGTGTTTACCAATTTGGGGCAAATAACACGGTGGTAACGCAGCAAATATTACTGTGGTGAATTACACGGTAATATGCCAGTAATCCATGATTCACATGAATAAGACGAAGACGATAACAACCGGCAAATCGTGTTGTTAAGTGAAAACAAGAAATTACCGTTACGTGCGGTTAAATATGAACCAATAAGAAAACAGATCGACGTGCGCACATACACGAATGAGATGCGCGGTGAAATACCAACTAATTACGAAGCTACGAGAAATACAATGAATACGATGAGTGAGACTAGATTACTGATGGATAGACACTCGGGCATATGAAGACCAACAAGGCAACATAAGTATCGAAGGTAGTCTATCACAGAAAACAAAAGAATGAGTCACGACCAAATGAATTGATCATTGATAGAAGAATCGGACACAGCGAAATATCACAAGAAAGTAGTACACAAAAATTCAGAGGCATAGGATCCAATACTAAGTATGTCAATGATATACATGTGTATATCAATGAAATATGGGAAATATCAATGACATACAAAATGGATACGCGAAGCCCAAATATGTCAGAAACAAACAAAATGAGACACGGTACTCCGACAAATTCACTGAGGAAATATTAGTTAATCTACAACACGAGAATGCACGTGCAGTCTCGTTATGGAGGATTGCTTAACACGGGATTGTATGTGAAATCCGATTAAGTATTTGAAAAACAGAAAATAGATTAATTAACTCATAATCCGGAATTACAGTTGTTGATTAACAGTCGCAGCTTCATACGAAAACTAGATATCAAACATACCTACAAGTTACAATCCACTCCGGATTCCCCTACAAGATTCCTACGTGAATCTTCTACTAACAAAAACCGACAATTAGAATTTATCGATCGCGAACCCCAGAGAACTCTATCTATCCGTACCACTGAATCAAATCTAATACCTTCGTACGAAATCATTGGAATAAGCCATTATCTTGAACAGAAAACATCGGATGCTACCGGGAATTAGCTAGAACAACAAAGAAGAATATCAAAATAAAAATAAAAAATACATAACAAGAAACAAAAATAAAAAATACGTAACAACCGAAAAGAAAAATACACGACAACACCATGCCGACCTTTACAAACAGATTCTTCCAAACTCTGGGTGCAGTCACCTACCCGGCCTTCTACATGATGAGAAACAATGATTGGTGGAGACAGAATGAAGTACCGGATGTATCGCAGGATACGAGCGAGGATGATCAGATTCCACTGCCAACGCCACAACGACGCCCGAAACGGGCTAACCGAAATCTGGAATCATCGTCATCGGAATCATCGCCATCGGAATCGTCGTCATCAGAATCATCAGAAAGTGATGATAGCAGTACCTCAAGTTCCGAAAGACGCAGAAATGCAAAATTGGTTAGGAGACAAGCAGCAGAAGCCAAACGTCAAATGGAAGAAATCAATGCACTAAAGGAAGAAATGAGAGCGGCAAGAGCACGAGGACGAGAAAAAGAAAGAAGATATGAAGCAGAGATGAACGCTCTGAGACAAACAATTCAAGAATCACGCAACAAAGATGATGAGATGGAAGCACTTAGACAAGAAGTGCGGTAGGCAAAGGAAAAAGCCGCGGGTCAGCAGTTACTCAAGGCAAAACCAATCCAGGATTTTGATGGACAACAAGAAAATTGGACAAAGTGGAAATCTGATGCGATAGCTACTTTTGCTGCAACAGGACATGAAGAAATTATGAATGACCCAGATGCTGCCTGCAATGCACCCAGCAAAAACAAGGCACTTTGGGGAACATTGCTGTCGGCTTGTAGTGGAGGTAGTGCCCATTCCAAAATAATCAAGCATGAAGATACATTTGATGGACACGCAGCATGGCAAGAACTATTGGGCTGGTATGATTCTGACAACCGGAGAGAATCTTACGCGGAGACATTGAAGCTTCGGCTACGATACAATCAGTTGCATCCCAATGGCAATATTTCTGAATACATTAACACTTTTGAACTGACCTATCATAAACTGCGGAAAATCCCACCATATCACATGACGGAATGGGACGCAAAAAGTATATTTGCTCGGAATATTCGTGCCCCAAACCTGGAGAGATTCAAAGAGGAATTGCTGGAACACAAAACAGATCGGACTCTAGAAGAAATGATTGTTAAGCTTCGCATCCATGATGAAGAACTTGCCCGCACTGTATTTGATAGCAACAGAGGAGGCTCAAAACGTGTTCGACGCACCCCTGATGGTCCTAACAAAAGACACCGCACTGGTTCCTCCGGCACTGGCATTCTCACAGGGACTATTGTTAATTTCCTTTTGAAACTGAAGAGATGTTTCTTGCTGGAGAGCAAGTGTCTCTTCTAAAGATCGTATTGCCGCTAATACAACACGATATTTTGTGCTGCCGCTAATACAGCACGCGTTTTATACAGCAGAAAACAAGTAACAAGTTCGTGAGCAGCGCTTCGAACCTCTGCTGTCTTTTCTTGAAAACAGCACACTTAACAAGAGATTGCATGTGCGAACCTCTAGTGTGTGTTCTTCTTCGATTACTAAGTATCGAACGTCGATCGTAAGAATGACTGTCGTTTGATCACTAAGTACCAATTTGGGTGTCAGAATGACTGTTGTTCGATCACTAAGTATCGAATTTGGTGTCAGAATGACGATTGCACCTCTGGTTCGACCGTATCCCAATCTCACATAGAGAAAGAGGTAACCTTCGAGTCTCATTATTCCAAGCACTGAAGGTGCACTTTGACTTGTAGGATCGTATCATTCCAGCTGCAGTACTGTAAGTTACGTAGGAATGTACGTACGTAAGTTATAGTACTGTAGTGTTCGCGTACGTGCAAAAGGAATTTAATAACTATTCACCCCAATCTCAAGGGTATTATTCGAATCCCTCCAGACACATGGCAGGAGCTTTCTCAACTTTATCGTGACTGGGTGCTAAAATACTACCAAGCCATCCAACACAGCGATACCCTACCACCTACCCCAGAGGGCGTTATTGTTTGTTCTCCACAAGATGATGGATTGAATCACTTCATCCCTAAATCTACCAGCCGTCAACGTAGAGTGCGTCGTGTCATGGCTCCAACGTCGAATTCGCCTACTATTGCGTCAGCATCGACGCCAAATACGCCTCCGATCGAGTCACCACCGCCGACCTCGTCTTCTCCTGCTGAGACACCCACTCCGGATGCGGATAGTGATCAAGATAGCATTGGAACGATTGATGAAACTGAATTGTTCCCTCCAGGCTCCACTGCTCTCAAAACGGTTCGTTTTCGTCTACATTCTGGGGGGATGATGGTGAGGACCAGGCAACACAGAATGCAGCGAATTCTACACCAAGACGAAATGCATCATCTTATTTTTACACAACAAGAAGAAACAAGATGGAAATAAAATCCGATGAAAGTGAAAACGAGGATGAGGATGAGGATTGTAATGGAGAAGATGTACCAGATCTTGTTGCAAGAACGGAACCTGATTCGGACGATGAAAAGGAAATCAACAATAATGATACTGAAAAAGAACGGGATCGAAGAACAGCAATCAGAAAGATTTACCACAAAAGAAGACCCAGAAGAGCAACAAGAAATCCAACAATCACCAATATACATCGATACAGAGAGGTTCAACAAAATGATAATATTGCAGTTATTGACAGTGGTGGAGGAAGAAGACCAACGGTTACAGAACAAGCATGGCTTCGAATTGGAGGAGAAACTGGAATGACATCTGCAATGAGGCCGTACATGAGTAATGATACCAACGCCGATGTGGAGCATCCAGTTTGCAGTGCTGTAACGAAGGCTTTTATTCCAGGAAGAGAAGATCCAGTAATTTTAATTGTCCACTATGCAACTTTTGTAACCAAGGATAAAGATCAAACTGATGGTGAATCGCTATTGACAACAATTGATATGGGTGATCATGGAGTGCTGGTGAATGGAGTGCAACCACAGTTGAGCAAATGTGGGATTACAATCGGAACGACATTCCTACCATTTTCATATGACGATGAAAAAGTATATTTTCATATTACCAAACCAACAGAAGGGGAAGTGGATACATTGGAAAAATTTGAACTGAACAGTCCTGCACCTCCAGATATGCGAAAATATCCAATGTTGAGAAGGAAGAGAGCAAGAGAAACGTTCAAATTTGCAAAACTTCCAATGCTGGAACTACGAAAGCGGTTTGCTATGTTACCGGAATTGACTGTTTTGAAAACATTGGAAAATACTACTCAACACTATGAAGAAATAGAAGAAGAAAATCGAGAAGTCCCCAGGAAACATTACAGGAAAAGATTTAAGGCATTTCATTACAGAAGACAAAATGAAACAGTGAGCACTGATTATACATACTTTTCGAAGAAGACATCTTAAGGACACAACGGTGGACAATTTTTCAGTGGCACCAAGACAAAGCTTTGGTCTTTTCATCCTCTGAAAACAGAATCTCAATGTACAAATGCGCTACAGGATTATCTTCGAGAACATGGTGCACCGGATACTATACTCAGTGATAATGCAAGATCTGAAACAGGTGTAAAGTGGACTCAAATTCTTCGAGAAAATATGATCAAAACAAGAACAAGTGAACCACACCACAGTCATCAGAACTTGTGTGAAGCTGAATGGGGAAGATTGTCCAAGATGGTACAAAACAGTCTACGTATGTTTCAGGCGCCAATCAGTTTAGCACATTGGTGTGCGAAGTGGTGCGTGTCAGTTAACAATTTGGCAGCGCAAAAGTCTCTGAATTGGAAAGTACCCCTAGAATTGCACCAAGGTTGGACACCTGATATCTCCCACCTGAGATTTCATTTCTATGAACCAGTGTGGTACTTTGAGCCAAGATTCAAGAGTCCCAAAAACAACATGTTGAAAGGGCGATTTCTGGGTTTTGCTGAATTGACGGGTGATGCAATGACTTATTATATTCTGACTGAACCAGATACACCAAAACAAAAGCAACAAGTGTTGATGAGATCCGTTGTCAGAACAAGACGCAAAGAAATTGGCACCAAAGATGAATATGTGAATGACAGCCCGGAGGCTGAGCAGTTTACTCTTTCTTTGTCAGAGCACCAACAGAACATGGAAGATATCAAGAGCACTGATGAAGTTCCATTGTTATCTTCAGGGGAGAAATTTGTCGCGAGCTCTGAAGGAATGGAAAATTCAACTAGTACCAATCCAATGGAAGGAAGGGATGAAAATGACAATACGGTTTCAGGGGAGCTTGAGGCAGACGCAGACGACGCAGACGTGGATCCGGAAAACACATTGGACATGGAAGAAGAAACGTTACCAAGTTATATAGATGGATGCAACAATGCTGAAACCCACCAGGACATTTTGGAAAGCACAGAAATGAATTTGAATATGGACTTCAGGAAGATTTTGGATCATTTCTGGGAAAATGGGATTTTGGTATTCAAGGCGCAATACATTGATGAGCTGCAAGGAAATACAGTCTTGAATACTCCATTCCCACAATTGAAGAAAGATCAACCACTGGCATGTGCAAAGTATATCAAGGAGTACATTGTTGAAAGCCGGAGAGGAAATAACAGGCTGTTGAATGTATGGGCAGAGCAAGTAATAAAACAACAATCTGGTATCGTCAGAAGAATACGATTTATGAAGTCCCTGATACACAAGAGTGTTCAACGCGCAGTCAAGAAGAAACCATCCAGGAATCAAAGAATGGCAAAGAAGAAGAATCGTGAAAAGTTTGGACAGAAGATTCCAAATACATATGAAGAATGTATGCAATTCGATGCTGAAGCTGGCAATACAAAATGGAAAGACTCAATCCAGAAGGAGATGGATAATTTGGAACGTCTAAAATGTTTCAAATATCACTCAGCAGAAAAAGAATTCCCAAAAGAGGAAGGTTGGCAACAAGCAAGATTACAGATGATCTGGGATATCAAGAGCAAGGATGGCAGGTACAAGAGTCATTTAGTAGCAGGAGGTCACAGAGTCGACTCAAGTGAATACAACACATACTCCAGTCAAATCAACAATTTATCTGTGTACTTACTATTCCTAATTGCACAACACCAACAACTGGATTTGATGACAGCAGATGTGGGAAATGCATTTCCAACTGCACCGGTTCAAGAAAAAGTATGGGTGTGGGCTGGAGATGAGTTTGGTGAAAAGAAAGGATGCAAGGTAGAAATACAAAGAGCACTGTACGGACTGGCAGGTAGCGGTAGAGCTTTCATGGACTTTCTGGCTGATACACTCATGAACTTGGGTTTTCGACCGTCAAGAGCAGATCCAGATTTATGGCTACAGAAAGAAGGAGAAGGTTATACATATATTGGTACTCATGTCGATGATCTTATGGTAATAGGAAAGAAACCACAAGATTGGATAGCCAGAATTGAACAAGAATTTGCACTGAGAAATGTTGAATCAGAACCTCAGTATTACCTTGGTACAAGTCTTACAAGAATCAAAGATGGACGATTGCTGATGAACTCTACTAAATATATCAGTGGAGTGATTCGGAAATATCAAGAGAAATATGCAGTGACCCTCAAGAAAGAAAATTTGCCAATGAAAACGGATTGTCACCCAGAACTGAACGATTCACCTTTATTGGCCGTACCGGAACACAAGGAATTCCAACAAATTATTGGTCTAGGACAGTGGTTGGTATTATCTGGAAGAATTGATATCGCATTCGCAGTGTCATCTCTCTCAAGATTCGCAGCCGGACCACGAGAAGGTCATTTGCAGATGGCTAGACATATCCTGGGATATCTGAAGAAGTACAAGAAGAAAGGAATTCTAGTGGATTCAAGACCTCCAAAGATCAGTTCAAATGGTGATGTCAAGCTCAAATACGAAGAATTTACACATCATTACAAATATTACAAGGAAGAATTGGATCCAATGTTCCCGGTGCCTCTAATCACTGAAATGGACTTGAATATATTTTGTGATAGTGACCATGCACATGACTTGGTTACTGGAAGGAGTATCACTGGATTGATTGCATTCGTTGGGTGTATGCCAGTCTACTGGAAGTCTAAGAGACAAACATCAGTCTATACCAGTACATTTGGAGCTGAATTTACTGCCCTGAAAGACGCGGTTGCATTGGCCATCATGCTCAGATATCATCTTAGATCGATGGGAGTTGTAATCACCAAACCAGCAGAGATCTATGTGGATAACAAAAGTGTGGTAATCAATTCCACCAATCCTGCAAGTTCACTCAACAAGAAATCAATCGCACTGGCCTACCATTTTGTCAGACAACACCAAGCTGGAAAAGTTGTATCTATCAGCCATATCAACTCGCAGGACAACTATGCAGACATCCTTACCAAGCCGTTAAACAGTAATGCGTTCAGAAATCTTCTAAATGAATTCATGACAATGTAAAAAGTTAAGTACCACAATTCCGTAATCAAATAACCACACTAAAAATCCATGTCTAAAGAATTATGTTGTATGCTTCCCTCTAAAAATTCAATAGTAATCTAAACCAAGCAAGATCATGGATTTAGGGGAGAACAACCGGCAAATTGTGTTGTTAAGTGAAAACAAGAAATAACCGTTACGTGCGGTTAAATATGAACCAATAAGAAAACAGATCGACGTGCGCACATACACGAATGAGATGCGCGGTGAAATACCAACTAATTACGAAGCTACGAGAAATACAATGAATACGATGAGTGAGACTAGATTACTGATGGATAGACACTCGGGCATATGAAGACCAACAAGGCAACATAAGTATCGAAGGTAGTCTATCACAGAAAACAAAAGAATGAGTCACGACCAAATGAATTGATCATTGATAGAAGAATCGGACACAGCGAAATATCACAAGAAAGTAGTACACAAAAATTCAGAGGCATAGGATCCAATACTAAGTATGTCAATGATATACATGTGTATATCAATGAAATATGGGAAATATCAATGACATACAAAATGGATACGCGAAGCCCAAATATGTCAGAAACTAAACAAAATGAGACACGGTACTCCGACAAATTCACTGAGGAAATATTAGTTAATCTACAACACGAGAATGCACGTGCAGTCTCGTTATGGAGGATTGCTTAACACGGGATTGTATGTGAAATCCGATTAAGTATTTGAAAAACAGAAAATAGATTAATTAACTCATAATCCGGAATTACAGTTGTTAGACGACGAGAGTAACTAACCTATCGAAGTTTTGATTGTTATCGTTCTACCGTACGATGATTATTCTTACGATCTTTTTTGTTTTATTACTGTTACGACGCAGTTTTTCTAAAAATGCAGTAAAAAATGTGAAGAACAGAAATTAGTGCTTTGCAGGTTGTTGTGTACGTATTTTTCTTACATATTTGTAGTATTCTATTATTCCATTCTATGATCTCATTCTTTGATTCCATCCTATGATTCAATTCCACGATTGAAATCTATGAATCAAATCAATGATTCTAGTCAATGATTCAAGTCAATGATTCAATTCTATAATTCAATTCTGCAATTCAAATCAATGATTCTAATCTATGATTCAAGTCTAAGATTCTTATCTATTAATAACTGGTAATTTGAATTATGATCTAATTAGGTTAATCTAAGAATCCGGACCTCTATTGGAGTATTCCGCGTATTCTTGTGTTAGCCCTTTTGTTAACACATGCAATCCCTTGTTGTTCGCTTATTAAGCGATTGATCGCTTAATTAAGCGATTCGGATATTCTCCGGATCGATAGTGAAGCATGTGTGACCAACCAGGCATATCAAGTCTCATTTGTTGGTGATGGATCAATCATGATAGTGCCTTGGCACTTAGTCATGGTAATCCCGTGTCACTTAGTAGGTCGGTACAGTATTTAGCCTCAGCCTGCTGTTCCGTGATTACTTTACTTAATGATACTCGTCGCCAATGATTGATCTGTTTCTTATCATACTCAGTTTGCCACAACGGACCGTTTAGCCACATAACCAATTAAGGCTAAGTATCTAATCCTCGATTCGCGTGTCGTGACTCACGTATCCCAGCTAGTCATGGTACAGATTCATTGGTCGTGGTACGACGATGTACGGTTATTTACATACTGTTTCTATTCACATCGTATTCTCTCATTTATTCTGTTCTTCACTTAACAACTCTAATTCCGGTTGTTCTCCCCGAAATCCATGCCATTCTTTTGTATTGCCTTGGCAGATTTTATGCCTAGTATGATATTTCAAATTGTTTACAAGCAAGGGTATTTTTAGGCATGGATTTGTTTTCTAACAACTGTAATTCCGGATTATGAGTTAATTAATCTATTTTCTGTTTTTCCAATGCTTAACCGGAACACACGTATTGTCCCGTGTTACGCAATCCTTCATAATGAGACTGCACGTGCATTCTCGTGTTGTAGATTAACTAATATTTCCTCAGTGAATTTGTTGGAGAAATGTGTCTCATTTTGTTTGTTTCTGACATAATTGGGCTTCGCGTATCCATTTTATGTGTCATTGATATTTTCCATACTTCATTGATATACTCATGTATATCATTGACATACTTAATATCGGATCCTATGCCTCTGTATTTTCATGTGGTACTTTCTTTTGATATTTCACTGTGTCCGATTCTTCTATCAATGATCTATTCATTCGATCGTGACTCATTATTCTGTCATCGTGACCATCAGTTTGTTTTCTGTGACAGACTCCCTTCATCGCTTATGTCATCCCTAAGTTAATCCCATTGGTCTTTACATGCCCGAGTGTCTATCCATCAGTAATCTAGTCTCATTCCTCATTTATTCGTAACACCGTACATTTCGCCGCGCATCTCATCAGTATACATATGTGCGCACGTCGATCTGTTTTCTTATTGGTTCATATTTAACCGCACGTAACGGTTATTTCTTGTTTTCACTTAACAACACGATTTGCCGGTTGTTCTCCCCTAAATCCATGATCTTGGTTTAGATTCCTATTGAATTTTTAGAGGGAAGCATACAACATAGTTCTTTACACATGGATTTTTAGTGTGGTTGTTTGATTACGGAATTGTGGTACTTAACTTTGTTTTCACATTGTCATGAATTCATTTAGGAGATTCCTGAAGGCGTTACTGTTCAATGGCTTGGTGAGGATGTCTGCATAGTTGTCCTGTGAATTAATATGGCTGATGGATACAACTTTTCCGGCTTGGTGTTGTCTGACAAAATGGTAGGCTAATGCGATTGACTTCTTGTTGAGTGAATTTGCAGGATTGGTGGAGTTAATTACTACACTCTTGTTATCCACATAGATCTCTGCCGGTTTTGTTATGACCACTCCCATTGATCTAAGATGGTATCTAATCTGAGCATAATGGCCAGCGCAACCGCGTCTTTCAGTGCAGTAAATTTGGCTCCAAACGTAATGGTATGTACTGATGTTTGTCTTTTTGATTTCCAGTAAACAGGCATTAACAACCGGAATTAGAGTTGTTAAGTGAAGAACAGAATAAATGAGAGAATACGACGTAAGACATAACAAGAAACGTAAATTACGTAATACGTATCACGTTACGTATTACGTATTACGTTTTACGTACATGTAATACGTATCACGTAGTATTACGTATCACGTATTACGTCTTACATATACGTAATACGTAATACGTATCACGAATACGTAATACGTATTATGAATACGTAATACGTATAACTACTAATAACTGGTAATTTGAATTATGATCTAATTAGGTTAATCTAAGAATCCGGACCTCTATTGGAGTATTCCGCGTATTCTTGTGTTAGCCCTTTCGTTAACACATGCAATCCCTTGTTGTTTGCTTATTAAGCCATTGATCGCTTAATTAATCGATTCGGATATTCTCCGGATCAATAGTGAAGCATGTGTAACCAACCAGGTATATCAAGTCTCATTTGTTGGTGATGGATTAATCATGATAGTGCCTTGGCACTTAGTCATGGTAATCCCGTGTCACTTAGTAGATCGGTACAGTATTTAGCCTTAGCCGGCTGTCCGCGATTACATTATTTATTGGTACTTGTCGCTGATTGTTAGATCTGTTTCTTATCATACTCAATTTGCCACATCCAACATACGCGTGTCGTAACCCATGTATCTTCGGTTAGTTGTGGTTATACGTATTACGTATTCATAATACGTATTACGTATTCGTGATACGTATTACGTATTACGTATATGTAAGACGTAATACGTAATACGTAATACGTGATACGTATTACATGTACGTAAAACGTAGAACGTAATACGTAACGTGATACGTATTACGTATTTACGTTTCTTGTTACGTCTTACGTCGTATTCTCTCATTTATTCTGTTCTTCACTTAACAACTCTAATTCCGGTTGTTCTCCCCGAAATCCATGCCATTCTTTTGTATTGCCTTGGCAGATTTTATGTCTAGTATAACATTTCGAATTGTTTGCAAACAAAGATATTTTTAGGCATGGATTTGTGTTCGAGGAATTAAGTGAGCAGTTATTATTGTTTTTGTTACTCGTTTTTATTTTGTACTTAACTTTACATCGTCATGAACTCATTAAGCAGGCTTCTTAGTGCGGTACTGTTAAGAGGTTTTGTTAGTATGTCTGCATAGTTCTCATGAGATTTG
Organism: Pseudo-nitzschia multiseries; assembly: GCA_037355745.1. Taxonomy (NCBI): domain Eukaryota; phylum Bacillariophyta; class Bacillariophyceae; order Bacillariales; family Bacillariaceae; genus Pseudo-nitzschia; species Pseudo-nitzschia multiseries. Next base: position 13,139,423 of record CM074787.1, on the reverse strand, counting down.
ATATGGCTGATGGAGATTACTTTTCCTGCTTGGTGTTGTCTGACGAAGTGATATGCTAGTGCGATCGATTTCTTGTTGAGTGTACTTGCTGGATTGGTTGAGTTGATTACCACACTTTTGTTATCCACATGTATTTCAGTTGGCTTGGTAACTTGGATTCCCATGGATCGAAGATGGTACCTCAACATGATGGCTAATGCCACTGCATCTTTGAGCGCTGTGAATTCTGCTCCAAATGTGCTCGTATGAACTGATGTTTGTCGTTTTGATTTCCAGTATACTGGCATTGATCCAACAAATGCAATCAGACCGGTAATGCTCCTTCCTGTTACCAGATCATGTGCATGGTCACTGTCACAGAAGATATTTAAATCTAATTCTGCAATTAGTGGCGTTGGAAACATCGGATCTAATTCTTCTTTGTAGTACTTGTATTGGTGAGTAAAATCTTCATAGTTCACTGTCGCTTCCCTGATTGACTGAATTTTGGGAGATTGTGGGTCCACTAAGATTCCTTTCTTTTTGTATTTTTTCAAATATCCTAGCACATGTCTTGCCATTTGTAGATGCCCTTCTCTTGGTCCGGATGCAAATCTGGATAGTGATGAAATGGCATATGCAATGTCTATTCTTCCGGACAATACTATCCATTGTCCTAGACCGATGATATGTTGGAATTCCTTGTGGCCTGATTCGTTGAGTAGTTCCGAGTCATCTAATTCTGGGTGACAGTCTGTTTTCATTGGTAGGTTCTCATTTCGTAGAGTAATATTGTATTTGTCTTGATATTTCCTTAGGACTTCTGAGATGTATTTTGTAGAATTCAATAATAATCTTCCATCCTTTATCCTTGTCAAGCTTGTACCCAAATAATATCCGGGTTCAGATTCGATATTTCTGAGTGCAAATTCTTGTTCGATCAGTGCAATCCAATCCTGAGGCTTCCTTGACACTACCATAAGATCATCAACGTGTGTTCCAATGTAGTCATAACTTTTGTTATCTTCACTCAGTTTCATCCAAAGATCTGGATTAGCCCTGGAGGGTCTGAATCCTAGATTCATCAGAGTGTCTGCAAAGAAATCTGCGTATGCACGTCCTGAACCTGCTAGTCCATAAAGAGCTCGTTGTATTTCCACTTTGCAGCCTTTCTTGTCTCTGAATTCATCTGTGGCCCAGCACCATACTTTTTCTTGGACCGGTGCTGTGGGAAAAGCGTTTCCCACATCTGCAGTCATTAGGTCAAGGTTTTGGTGTTGTGCAATGAGGAATAATAGGTAAACCAATAGGCTGTTGACTTGGCTGGAATATGTATTATATTCAGTAGAATCCACCAAATGCCCCCCTGCAACCAGCCGGCTCTTGTATCGTTTGTCTTCACTTTTGATGTCCCAGATCATATTGAGCCTTGCTTGTTGCCATCCTTCGGACTTGGGGAATTCTTTCTCAGCTGGATGATATTTGAAACACTTGAGCCGATCCAAATTGTCCATCTCTTTTTGAATCGAGTCTTTCCATTTAGTATCTCCAGCAGCTTGATCGATACGAACACAGTCATTGTAGGTATTAGGAATTTGTAGGCCAAATTTTTCTTTGTTTTTCTTCTTGGCTTGTCTTTGGTTTCTAGACATTTTCTTCGGATTGGTGTTTCGACGTGGTTTTCTGGCTTGTAGTAATCGAATACGGCGTGTAATTGCTGTATCTTGCTTGAGGACTGAACTTGACCAATCCAGTAGGGGGTGGCTACCCCTTCGGCCGCCTGCTTCGATGATGTATCTTGTTATGTATTTTGCACAAGCAACAGGCTCGTCTTTTCATAGTTGGGGAAATGGAGTATTCAATACAGTGTTTCCTTCCAGGTCATCCAAGTATTGTGATTTAAGGATCAGTATGCCTTCTTTCCAAAAATGGCCCAATATTTTTTGAAAGGTAAGGTCCAGGTTGGTATCATTACTTTCAAGTATATTATTGTGTGTTTCTGCGTCATTGGTTCCGTCGACTATACTAGGGAGGGCTTCCTGATTCGAAATTTCAATTTCATGCTCGGTTTCTGCATTCTCCTCTTCTTGCTCCCCTGGATCTGTTTGTTCAGATTCTGGTTTGTCAAGTGGATTGTTGCTGGTTGAATATTCCATTCCCGTGCTAGTTACATCAAATTTCTCGCCTGGCACCAATAATGGGACTTCATCCGTACTTTGAATATCGGTGAGATTCTGGTGGTGCTCTGAAGTTGATAGTTCGGAATTCCGCTGCTTCTGGATCATCATTCACATATTCTTCTTTTGTTCCAATATTTTTTCTTCTTGTTCTCACAACTGATCTCATTAATACTTGCCGTTTCTCCTTAGATGATTCTGGTTCAGTCAATATATAATATGTCATTGCGTCTCCTGTAGAATCAGCAAATGCTAGGAATCTTCCTTTTCTCATGTTGCTTTTAGGTGATTTGAAGCTTGGGTTGTACCACCATATTGGCTCGTAGAAGTGGAATCGTAAATGTGATACATCTGGTGTCCAGCCTTGTGATATTTCTTGTGGCACTTTCCATCCCAACGATTTTCTTGCGGCTAGGTTGTTGATTTGAACGCACCACAGGGAACACCAATTTGCCAATCCTATAGGGGCTTTGAACATTCTCAGGCAGTTTTGAATCATTTTCGACAATCGAGCCCATTTTGACTCTGCTGGATTCTGGTGATGGTAGTGTGGCTCGGAAGTTCTTGTTTTGATCATATTTTGTCGCATAATTTCAGTCCATTTTACTCCCTTTTCTGATTTGGCATTGTCACTGATAATTGTATTGGGAGCTCCTCTTTCTCGAAGGTAATCCAGTAGAGCATTGGTGCATTGTGACTCTGTTTTTAATGGATGGAACGACCACATCTTGGATTTTGTTCCTGCAAAGAATTGACCACCATTATGTCCTTGTGAGGTCTTTTGGCTGAAAAATGTGTAATCAGTACTGACGTCCTCATTTTGCCGCTTGTAGTGGAAGGCTTTGAATCGTTTCCTGTAGTGCTTTCTTGGTATAGCTCAATTCTCTTCTTCGATTTCCTCGTAGAATTGAGTGGTATTTTCTAGTGTTTTTCTCACTGTTTCTTCTGGTAGCATTCCAAATATCTTCCTCAGCTCCAATATTGGTAGGTTTCCAAAGGCGAATTTTTCCCTCGACCTTTTCCTTCTCAACATTGGGTACTGTCTCATATTCGGTGGTGCCGGGGAGTTTAATTCAAAGACTTCCAATTCATTCATTTCTTCCTCTGTTGGTTTTGTGATGTGGTAATAGACTTTTTTGTCATCACAACTTTGCGTCTCGCAACGTTGTCCGACGTTCCGAATTTCCAGTACTCACAACACGTAGGATTCTACACAGACTTCCTTTCTCATATCTCCTCCCCTTCTGCTCTGTTTCTACCAACACCAGGCCCCACCCTTACCTTCTAAGACTTGCTCCTTCTGTTTTCGCTATTAGTTTGGTTGCTTGTTGTCTCCCTTGGTTGCTTTGTTGGCTCCACTTCCTCCGTCGGCTGATCGGACGACGACAACACATAATTTTCTACGCTGGCCCCAGTACAGTTTCTACGTAGCGTAACCGGCTCATCCTCCATCCTCCACACGACGACACGACGCCAATCGCTCGACACGCCGCCAATCTCATCCTCCGACACGACGACTTGCACTGTCGTCGGCTCATCCTCCGACACGAGACAATTGCACTGTCGTCTCCCTCGCTCGAACCATCCAACGACAGCGTTACGGTGTTCCCTTGGCTTCCTTTGACTCCTTTGGGTGTTCGATCCTTGACTCCTTGATACAGACAGCCAAGCGCCGTCGAAGCAAGCGTCGCCGTTGATCGCCGCCGCCATTCTATTTTCTCCAGTCGGCTTACCACCCAACGACAGCGCTCCAATCGATCCATCCCCATTCCGATTCCCAGCATGCCTACCCCCACCACTCCTACTAAACCCACTGAGGGCCGCTCCTCCGCTTCTTCCCCCAAGAAACGGCTCCAATCTACGCCCTCTCTATCTTCTTCGTCTGCCTGCTCTGCATCTGGCTCTCGCTACCCCAAGCGCGCCCATCTGAAGAAGTCCTCCACCCCTACCCCAGCTCCTACCCAGGCCCCTCCTTCTCCTTCCTCTCTTCGCCCCCGGAAGGATGCATCCTTGTCTGCTTGTTCCTCTTCCTCGGCCAGCCAATCCTCTGTTACCTCCATGTCTGTCTCTTCCTCTGATTCCTCTGTGGCCTCTTCTACTCAGTCTGCTAAGAAACCTGCTACACGTCAGGATTCTAAGAAGCCAGCCCTTAAGTCTCCCCCCCTTCAGCCTCCCGCTCTCAAGCAGCTTGTCCTTACTCCCCCAGCTCTTCAGCAGCCAGCACCATCTGCCGCGCGTCCCGCCCCTGCTACAGCTCTTAAACAGTCTCTCCTCCCGCAGTCCCCTTCCTTGACTCCCTCCCCCAGCTTGGATCGTCAAGCACTTCGTCAACAGGCTCTGGCCGCTGCCAATCAGGCCCACTCTGCTTCCTTCCTGTGGCGTTTCTATGGTGATGGCCGTTTCCCTACCCCATCTTTCATCCACCGCCTCCGGAAGTCTCCAGCGCAGACCCGGGTTTGGAATGCCTCTCCCAGTCCTACCCACTTTTTCAGCAAGAAGGATGGCCGTGACAAGAAATCCATTCATGATGTGTGCCGTCTCTCCGTCGCCCCGGTGTATGCCCTGGTCAATCCTGCTGATTCCGATTGGAGGACTGCTACTGTGGAGTCTCTGGTCTCCCTGGCTTTGGCTTGCTTCCAAGGCTCTGCTGCGTGGACCAAATCCCCTCCCGGCCAAGCCCTTCGGAAATGTCTCATTGGTCTTGCTAAAATGTCTCCCGAATGCTTTGATGCCCTGTACTGTGAAGGCAACCTTCTGCCTAGCACTGAAGGGCTGGTGTGGCTGTCTGCCAACCGGGTTCTCGGCTCTCATTGGTTTTTCAAGACTAAGCCCCCTGCCCCTGCTCCGTCAGCTGCCTCTGCATCTTCCAGCCCGGCGCCGGGTTCTCGGTCTGTCTCCTTTTTTCCTTCTGTTGGAGCTGCTTCTGTCCTTTCTTCTTCTGTCGGCCACTTTCTTCAACGGCGTGGGGTTTGCTCCAGTGATTCCAGGGCTCCGGTTGATGTCACTGAAGGTACCAAGTGCTCCTACAGCTCCTACTTCACTCTGTCTCTCCCTCGGCTGATGTCACCCCGCCCTAGTGATTTGTACGACGAAATGCTGGAGTCCTTGACTGATGCACTTAGCTTGCTCTGGTCGGTGGATCGGAAGCTGGTCCTCTATGTCTTCCCTTCCCGCGCCAGCATTAACCCCAAGGCTAAGCCCGTTCCCAAACTCTGGTCTACCCTGCCTGACAGGCGCACTCTTGAGCTCTACGTTGCTTCCCTCTGGCTCCGGGTTCGCGCAGCACCCCACCTTCGGTTCTATATTGGACACAGTGTCCCAGTGGATGCTCTCTTGTCTGACACTCTCCTTCAGCGCCTCCAGGACCGTGAAATGGACTTCAAGTACGATCATATTCAAGCCTCCACTACTGTCACCTGTGGTTTCCTGCTCGGTTCCTATATGCAGAGTTTTGATCTTAATCATTACAATGCACTGCTCCAGACCCATCCTCGGTTTCAAGCCTTCCCTATAGCTGTCATCCGGAAGAACATTCGGCTCGACAATTCACGAACCCCTGACCCCTCTCCTGTCCCAGCCGCTCACATCTTGTGTGATTCTACCAAGCGTTCTCAGACTGTCAAGCTATTGAAGGCTCAGTTCAATCGCTGCTCTGCGTCTGATATAGCCTCCCTTCCTGATGGCAAATTCTACAAGTTTATTGAGACTGCTACCAATCCCTCTGACCGATGCCTTTCCCCTTCCAAGCTGAAGACCCTTCGTCAAGCTAAGCACCGGCAAGCCAAGTTCATCCAGACCCATGAAACTGCTTCTGTTCTAGGTGTGGTTGACCTGGATCTTCCTGTCGATTTGGGTCAGGGCCTGGGCGCTACCACTTTCCGTCGTGTTCTTCTGGGAATTCGTACTAGGGACAACTGGTCCTGGCCACTGTTTCTCTCTGTTGACACCAGCTCCTACCGTGGTGAAATCCTGGCTCTGTACAACACTACTACCTCAGCTGAAGCCCAAGCCATGCTGTCCTTTCTTCCTATCTTCCTGGAGGCCCGGTATGGCTCTTGTGTTCGCCAATGGTTCTCTACTGAGTGTCTCACTGAGTTGGAGGACTTTCATTGGGATCCCACTGAAGGAAGGGTTGTTGAAAATGCCCCTGCACCGGACCAGGAGCCGGAGGATGCTCTGCCCTTCTTTGGTCGTGGTGACGTCTGTGATTGGGAACTCGTGGATGATGACCTGTCCATTGACTCCACTTCCAACGCTGTTACTTTTGACCTGGATATGCACTTCTCTTTTCAGATACGTGAGGACAGCGTTGGGTGTGGCTTTGATGATGGCCAGTCCATGTCTACTCTTGCAACCGGCACTTCCAACATCACTTCTGTTCTGGGTGCCCCTCCGGCTGCTGCCCCTCTTGAAGGCGTTGCCTTGGCTGACATTGTGTCCCCGGCTAGCACACTCCCCACCGCCCTCAACTCTCCTCTCCGCTCTGGTTTCACCTCCATAGCTTTTTCTCCCGGCACCGACGCCAGTATCAGCGAGCTGAGCCACACCAATGCCTCAACCAGCTCTGCACCGGCTTCTCTCCTATCTGTGCGGCAGACACGGTATTCCTCTGACCATGGTTAGGCACCTTTTCTTCTGGCCTGGTGGAATGCCTACTTCTCCAAATTCCACCTCTGCATCCCTCAGTCACCCTTCCTCTTCCTCCGCTCCTCCTGCTTCCCGCCTTGTCTACCCCACCGTGTTTCTCCTATCCCTGCACCGGGTGTTACTTCAGGCGCTCTCCCCCGTAACACCTTTGGCGTGCTTCCCGGTTCTTCATCCAGGGTTGCATCCACTGTTACACCCAGCGCGGCTCCACCTAGGGATCCCACCATTTCACCCTGCTCTGCACCCATTGTTTCTCCTAGCACTGCACCAGGCGTCACTCCAAGTGCTTCTCACAGCATTTCATTTGGCCTGCTTCCTGGTGCTTCACCCAGGGTTGCCTACAGTGCTCCACTTAGTGCTGCGTCAACTGGTGCTCCCAGTGTTTCACCCTGATCTGCACCCAGTGTTTCTCCTAGCCCGGCACCAGGCGACTTTCCCAGTGATTCCTTCCGCCACGCATTTGGCTTGCCCCCCAGTGCTTCACCCAGGACTACACTCAGTGCTGCGCTCCGTGGTGCATCACCAGGTGATCCCAGCGTTTCACCCCGCTCTGCCCATAGTGTTTCTCCTCGCCCTGCGAAAGGTGTCATTCCAAGTTCTTCCCCCAGCAACACATCTGCCCTGCTTCCCAGTGCCTCACCCAAGGTTGCCTCCAGTGTTCCTCCCAGCGCGGCTCCAACTCTTTCCCGTTACGCCTTCGGTGTGCTTTCCCGTGATTCACCCAGGGTTGCTTCCACTGGTACCCCCCGCGCGGCTCCACCTAGTGATCCCATCCTTTCACCCTGCTCTGCACTTAGTGTTTCTCCTAGCAATGCACCAGGCTACCCTCCCAGCGCTTCCTCCAGATATGCATTGGGTTTGCTGTCCAGTGCTTCACCCAGGGTTGCCTCCAGTGCTCCACCTAGTGCTGCATCAACTGGTGCTCCCAGTGTTCCACCCTGATATGCACCCAGTGTCCCTCCCAGCACTGCACCAGGCGTCACTCCCAATGCTTTCTCCTGCAAGGCTGTTGGTTTGCTTTCCAGTGCTTCACCTAGGGTTTCCTTCAGTGTTCCACCTAGTGCTGCATCAACTGGTGCTCCCAGTGTCTCACCCTGACATGCACCCAGTGTTCCTCCCAGCACTGCACCAGGCGCCACTCCCAGTGCTTCCTCCCGCCATGCAGTTGGCGTGCTTTCCAGTGCTTCACTTAGGAATGCCCCCAGTGTTCCACCTAGGGCTGCATCAACTGGCGCTCCCAATGTTCCACCCTGATATGCACCCAGTGTTCCTCCCAGCACTGCACAAGGCGCCACTCCCAGTGCTTCCTCCTGCCATGCATTTGGCTTGCTTTCCAGTGCTTCCCCCAGGATTGCCTCCAGTGCTCCACCTAGTGCTGCGTCAACTGGTGCTCCCCGTGTTCCACCCCGATATGCACCCAGTGTCCCTCCCAGCACTGCACCAGGCGTCACTCCCAATGCTTCCTCCTGCAAGGCCTTTTGTTTGCTTTACAGTGCTTCACCTAGGGTTTCCTTCAGTGTTCCACCTAGTGCTGCATCAACTGGTGCTCCCAGTGTCTCACCCTGACATGCACCCAGTGTTCCTCCCAGCACTGCACCAGGCGCCACTCCTCATGCTTCCTCCCGCAAGGCCTTTTGTTTGCTTTACAGTGCTTCACCTAGGGTCGCCTCCAGTGTTCCACCTAGTGCTGCATCAACTGGTGCTCCCAGTGTTTCACCCTGATATGCACCCAGTGTTCCTCCCAGCACTGCACCAGGCGCCACTCCCAATGCTTCCTCCTGCAAGGCTGTTGGTTTGCTTTCCAGTGCTTCACCTAGGGTTGCCTTCAGTGTTCCATCTAGTGCTGCATCAACTGGTGCTCCCAGTGTTTCACCCTGATATGCACCCAGTGTTCCTCCCAGCACTGCACCAGGCGCCACTCCCAGTGCTTCCTCCTGCCATGCATTTGACTTGCTTTCCAGTGCTTCACCTAGGGTCGCCTCCAGTGTTCCACCTAGTGCTGCATCAACTGGTGCTCCCAGTGTTTCACCCTGACATGCACCCAGTGTTCCTCCCAGCACTGCACCAGGCGCCACTCCCAGTGCTTCCTCCTGCCATGCATTTGGCTTGCTTTCCAGTGCTTCCCCCAGGATTGCCTCCCGTGCTCCACCTAGTGCTGCATCAACTGGTGCTCCCAATGTTTCACCCTGCTCTGCCCACAGTGTTCCTCCCAGCACTGCACCCGGCGCCACTCCCAATGCTTCCTCCTGCAAGGCCTTTGGTTTGCTTTCCAGTGCTTCACCTAGGGTTGCCTTCAGTGTTCCACCTAGTGCTGCATCAATTGGTGCTCGCAGTGTTTCCCCCTGATATGCCCACAGTGTTCCTCCCAGCACTGCACAAGGCGCAACTCCCAGTGCTTCCTCCAGCAATGCCTTTGGCTTGCTTTCCAGTGCTTCCCCCAGGATTGCCTCCAGTGCTCCACCTAGTGCTGCATCAACTGGTGCTCCCAGTGTTTCACCCTGCTCTGCCCACAGTGTTCCTCCCAGCACTGCACCAGGCGCAACTCCCAGTGCTTCCTCCAGCAATGCCTTTGGTTTGCTTTCTAGTGCTTCGCTTAGGGTTGCCCCCAGTGTTCCACCTAGTGCTGCATCGCCTGGTGCTCCCAGTGTTCCACCCTGATATGCACCCAGTGTTCCTCCCAGCACTGCACCAGGTGACAATTCCAGTGCTTCCTCCAGCAATGCCTTCGGTTTGCCCCCCAGTGCTTCACCCAGTAGTGCCCTTGGCATGCCTTCCAGTGCTTCACCCACGGTTGCATCCAGTGCCAATTCTTCTCCTTGTGCTGCTTCCTGTGCTGCCACTCCTGGTACCGCACCTGCTGTGGCCTTCCGTATTCCACACCTATGCCTCACACGCTTCCTCTTCCGTGCGACAGACACGGTATGCGTCTGATCATGGTTAGTATGTCTCCTTCAGGGCACTGTGGGATGCCCTCCAACTCTCATCCCCACCTGGATTCCTCCAGTCCTTCTTCCCATTCCTTGCCTCCTCCTGCTTCCCGTCTCGCCCAATCCAATCTTCATGGGGACATCCTTGTGACTACAGATTCTGATGCTTTTGGCCATCCTTTTCCCCAGTCTCCGTCCTCAAACTCTACCCTCATCACCTTCCAAAATATTGGTCCCCAGCGGAAGTCAGCCTTCATGTCTCGTTCCCGTCACAACTCTCGGCGAGTTGCTCAAAGTAAAGCTGGGGTTGCTCTCTACGCAGAGCATTGTCTGAATGAACCTCAGCTCCCCCTTTGTGATCTCTTTCACTCTCGCATCAAACAGGCCTACCCTTCCAGCTTCACCTTCCTTGCTAGCAACAAGCATGAGGCATCCACTGGCACGTGGCGCATCCCTGGTGGTACGGGGTTTACTATTGACCGGCTCTTTCATTCTCACAAGCTTGCCCACGGTGCTGATCCTTCGGGGCTTGGCCGGTGAACTTTTGTTCGGTTTCAGGGGAGGGCTCAAGCTACGGTTACCATCTTTTCTGCCTACTGCCCTGTAGAAAATGACAGGGACCTTGGCTCTGTTTGGAACCAACACTGTTGCTACTTCCAGGCTGAGGAGGATCTTCGCTGTCCCAACCCACGCATTCTCTTTCGACGTGACCTCACAGCTGCCCTTCAGGCTTGCCTAGAGGCAGGTGACTCCGTTGTCTTAGGGATCGACCATAATTCTGATGTCCGGTCTGATGGTCTCTCCTCTGAGCTCACAGCACTCTGCTTCAAGGATGCCATCTTAACTACCCACCCTTCAAGTTCCCCGCCTGCCACCCACAATCGAAATACTACCAGGACTCCCATTGATGCCCTTTGGACTACTGAGCATGTTGATGTCATCCGAGCTGGTTACTGTGCTTTTGATGGTGAGCACGGCATGGTTTCTGACCATCGCTTGCTCTGGATCGAAGTGTGTAATGGCAGTATCTTGGGCAAATATCTTCCACCTCCTGTGCGATCCTCTCTTCCTCGCCTGAAATCTTCCCACCCTCACCTTCGGCAGCGCTATCTCAAGCGGGTAAAACATGCCTTTGCTACTGCTGGTGTGTTCCCCCTTCAGACTAAGCTAGAGCACCTAGTGGCACTGTATTTATCTGGTGATACCACTGTGCGCGATACTCTCATCACTACCTATGATGTCCTCCATGCTACCTCTGCCTCCATCCGACTGTCTGTTGAACACCATCTTTGCCGGCTTCGCACCGGCATGATTCCGTGGTCCCCCAAGCTCCAGGTTTACCGTGACACCATAGATTTTTGGAGGCGGATTGTGCAGCTTCGTCAAGGTGTCTCCACCAGTCACACCAAGGTGAAGCGCTTGGCATGTAAACTTTCCTTATACAAGGGTGAACACTGTGATCTTGCCACGGCTGTCCTCCATTTGAAGCAAGCCTACAAGCAATACCGTGCTGTCAAAGTCCTGGCTCCTTTGTGGCGAGACTCCTTCAACCAAGGTTTGGTGGATGCCCTTCTTACTGAAGGCAAGCCCTACAACCAGAGCGCCTCTCAGATTCGGGCACGCATGTGCCGTGAACGGCTCCAACAGGATCTAGGGCTCGCTGCTCGCGCTATCCGTGGTCGCCTCTCAAAGCCTGCTGTTCTGAAAGCGGTTGCTGTTGGCTCCAATGGCACCGAACAAGTCTTGGAGTCTCAATCTGCCATGGTGCCAGCCATGGCTGCCTCCAATGTCTGCCGTCAACAACAATGCCTCGACACTCCCTCCATGTCTCCCTCATTCATTCAGGCCTTCGGCTACTTGGGTACTGGACCTTCCTCAGCTGATGTCCTTGCCGGCACTTACGTCCCTCCTTCAGGAACTGACCAGTACCTGACTGAATTTCTTACTTGCCTTCAGGTGCCCGCTGCTATGAAGTCCTTGCCTCCCTTTGACTATTCTGTTAGCCTTACTGACAATGCTGCTGCCTGGAAATGCCAGAAGGAACCACTGCTGGTGAGCCTTCTTGCCTCAGTTTTGCCCACCATAAATCTTTTGCCTTGGACACTCAGCTGAATTCCTTTGATACTCTGATGCGGACTGCTCCTCTGCTTGCTGGCTTCTTGCCCTCTGCTTGGCAGGTTATCACCGACGTTGAAATTTTCAAGAAACCTGGTGAATACCGTGTTGACAAGATGAGACTTATCCAACTGATGTCTCCTGAGTTCCAGATCAACAACAAGATGATCGGTAAAAGCATTCTCGCTCATGCTGAACAGGCCAACACGGTGGCAGTTGACCAACATGGCAGCCGGAAGCATCACAAAGCCATCAACACTTGTCTCAACAAGAAGCTTATTTGCGATGTCCTCCGCCAGAAGCGCTGCTCGGGGGCGGTTGCAATGAATGATGCCAAGGGCTGCTATGACCAAATCTCCCATCCCATTGCCAGTCTCACCCTCCAAAGCTTTGGAATTCCGGCTCATGTTTGCGAGGTTCTACTCTCCACTCTCCAGCGTGCTACCCATCACATTAAAACTGGATTTGGCCGGTCCGGTCCTATGTATGGTGATGAATCTATTCCTCTCAGTGGGATTGGGCAAGGCAACGGTCTTGGCCCAACTCTGTGGGCTCTGGTGTCTACCATCCTTTTCCGGATGATGCAGAATGCAGGCCATGGGGTTCATCTCCTCACCTCCCTATCCCTTCAGCTGGTCTCCTTGGTTGGTTTTGCTTTTGTGGATGATACTCATCTTTTTTGTGCCGGTTCCTCCTCTACTACCTCTGGTGAGGCTTTGGCTGTTGATTTTCAGGCCGCTTTAGACCGCTGGGCTGGTGGTCTCATTGCTACTGGTGGCGCTATTGAACCTGCTAAATCCTTCTGCTACTTGATAGATTTCAAGTGGACTGGTTCTGGTTGGGACTATCGTTCTGTTGATGAAATGCCCGGTGTTTTCACCATCACTGACAAATCTGGTGCCCAATCACCTCTTGACCGTTTTGAGGTTGATCACGCGGACAAGACTCTGGGTGTCTACATTTCTATGGACGGCAATGAGGAAGCTCAAGTTGATCACCTGCAGACCCAGTCCCAGTTCTTTGGATCTCAAATGAGGTCCTCCAAGTGTGAGAAGAACACCTCCCTCTACACCTTCAGGTACTCATTTATGAAGTCTTTTGAATACCCCATGCCCGTCACTCAGCTCAGCGCTTCTACCTGGAACCGAATTCTCCACCCAACTCTGGTCCCCGTGCTCAACAAGGCAGGCATGTCTCGCAACTTTCCTCGCAAGGTCTTCTATGGTCCATCTTTGTATCAAGGCTTTGGTTTCGTTCACCCTTTCCTTCTTCAGGAATTCAGTCACATTGCTACCCTGCTTCAGGAATCTGTACGTGGTTCCCAGACAGGCAATATTCTTAGGCTTACCGCTGAAGCATTTCGGCTTGAACTGGGGATCCCTTTTCATCTCGGTATTACCCCCTATCAGTCATATGCCTCTTATATCACTCCCTGCTGGTATAAGCATGTGTGGCATTTCTTTTCTATGCACCCTGTGAGTATGGTGGAAGACTTTCCTACACTTCCTCTGCTTAGAGTGAATGACTGCTACCTCATGCAAGCTTTTGTCACTGCTGGCTTTCGGGGCGCCGACCTGTCTCTTCTGAATCTCATCAGGATGTCTCTCCAGGCTATCTCCCTTGCTGATATCTGCACTGCAGATGGCACACGGCTTTCTCCTATGGCCTTCCAGCTGCAGTCCTCCAACCATCTTCGCGCTCACCTTGACTGGCCTCGTTGCCCCCCTCCGTGGCATCTTCCCGCCCTTCAGCTCTGGCAACGTGCCCTTCGGAAATCCTTCTTACCCCCGTTGGCTTTGCCTTCGGACCGAGCTATCCACCCCTCCTTTCACCTGGGGCATTGGCTGTCAACCCAGTCCTCCTCTGTTTGGCCCTGGTTTTTGTGCCGTTCTACTGACCGGCTCTTCTTCAAATGCCCCACTGGTTGGAGGGTCGGTTCTTCGCAAGGCCGAGGTCGTTATAGCTTTAACACTACCATCCTTTGTGCTAAACCTCCCAGTGCAGACACTATTGTATCCCTCCTTTCCAGTGGGAATGTGTTCCGGATTGTCGGTCAATCCTCCTTTATCTCTCATCCACCAGACGAAGACCCCTTGACCTACGATGCGTTTCAGTGTCTTCCTGCCACCCCAGAGGATGCATTTGATGCTCTCTGCGGTTGTCCCTGAGTCCTTCTCCATCAATACTCCCTTCCCCAGGATGGATGCCAGGCTCTTGCCGATGCCATTCTGCGTGGCTCTGCCAGCGCTGTCTGTGACGGCTCTTATGATCCCGTTCTCCTCCGTGGTACATCTTCCTTCATCCTTTCCCCCAACACCTCCACCAAGTCTCCCTCCTTGTTCGTCACTGGATCTAACCTTGTCAGTGGCTCCCCTGAAGATCAGTCTTCCTACCGCAGTGAATTGGCTGGCATCATTGGTGTCCTCACCTGCTGTATGGCTCTGGTGGACCTCTATGATGTACCCTCCGGCTCACTCACCATTGCCCTTGATGGGGATACGGCTCTTCAACAGGCTCAGGGCACCTGGCCCTTGTCTATCTCTCAGAAATCTTTTGACTATGTCTATGTCATTCGCAATATGCTCTCTGCTCTTCCAATCACTGTCACCTTCAAGTGGGTTCAGGGTCATCAAGAGGGTTTTTCTCTTGACTGGTGGGCGCTTCGCAATCATCAAGTTGATGGCATGGCCAAGGCATTTCTATCCATGAATCGTTCTTCTCCTTACCACTATCCCTGACTTGTGTTTGAGCCCTGGGCTCTCTCACAGAAGGGTCTCAAATGCTCTCGCTTTGACAGAGATGCCTTGCACATTCTTATTTCAGGTCCCCCACTTCTTCACTATTGGCAAACTCACCACGACATCTCCATTCCACCACAAGTCTCCGATTCTATCCATTGGTGTGCCCATCACCACTCTGCTTTCAAGCGCCTCCCTCCTGGTATGCAGCGGTGGTTTGTCAAATTTGCTTTGGGTTGTATTGGTGTTGGCAATCAGCTACTTCATTACCAGCACCAGGATCACTCCCGATGCCCTCTGTGTGCCCAAGATGAGGAAAAGGTTTCCCATGTTCTTTCATGTGCCGGCTGTCCAGCACTGCTTGTCTTCCTTTCGGGGCCCTTTGCAACAGCGCCTTACTTCTGAGCTTACAGACCCTTCACTGGCTCTCGCCATTGTGGATGTTACCACTAGGGTTTGTCAAGGTAGGCGTATCCACCCTTCCTCATACTCCCCTGATATTGCATCCGCTATAAGGGCTCAGCGTCGGATTGGCTGGCACAACTGGTTCCTTGGGAGGTGGACACCCCTCTGGCATCAGATTCAGGCTGACTATTATTCTTCAATTGGTAGCAAGCGATCTCCTCGTCGATGGGCCACTGCAGTGATTCATCAATTTTTCCTCACCTGTTGGGATCTCTGGACGTACCGAAACCAACGGCTCCATGGCACTGGAGGGTTGCTTGAGTCAGAACAACACCAATCTCTCAATGATTCCATTTCATCTGAATTGGCCATTGGCTTAGCCGGTGCTCTGCCTCAATCTCACTCACTCCTCCAGATCCCCCTCCAAGTGCTCCGTGGTTACACTCTTACTGCCAAGCGTCAATTGCTTGCGACCATCCAGCTTGCCAGGAGACACTATGCAGTCCCTCTCCCTTCCCAGCAGCCGTATCGCCAGGAGGCTGCCTTGATGAGGGCTTGGCTGAATGGATCCTAACGGATGGGCCACACTTTTCACTCAGCGCTTTCCCCAGCGCTTTTCCTAGTGTCTCCACCAGTGCACCCTACATTGCTACAGCGTTTCCCCAAGTGCTGCTCCCAACGTCTCGCCAGGTTCTGCACCCCGAGCTGCTTTCAGTCTCACCAGGTTCTGCCCCTCGTGATACTCCTCGAGCTGCATCAAGTTTGACTCCTGGCAATGCTGCCCCCAGCGCTGCTCCCACTGTCTCCCAGGGTTGCTCCACCCGGTGCCCTTCCTAGTTCTTCCCCTAGTTACCCACCTCTGCACCCTGTGCTGCTCCCAATATTTCACCCTTCCTCCTACCTGTTTGTCGGATTATGCTACTTATGCTACTGATATCCTTCAACAGTTTTCACTTGTACTCTCCCTGCTTGCTTTCAGGATTTGTTTGACAAATTTGTCGTTCTACAACTTGGGGCTTAAACTCTCTTCGATTGAGGCGACGTTAAAGTCTGGATACAGACTGAGTAGTTTAGATCCACCTTCGGTGGTTAAAGTTACTTAAATACGTATATTATTATTAATAGACTTTTTTGTCATCATAGCTGAATGGTAAGAATGTATTTTCAACCGTGATTCCACATTTGTCACTTATTTGAGGTTGCACTCCGTTCACCAATACATTGTGGGAACCCATATCCATCGTTGTGAGGAGTGATTCTCCATCTGTAAAATCCTTGTCTCGCGAGATGAAGGTTGCATAGTGTACTAGTAGTATCACTGGTTCCTGGCGTCCTGGAATGAATGCTTTTGTTGCTGCGCTGCATACAGGATATTCCACTAGATCATCATCGTCTTGTGACATGTATGGTTTCATTACTGATGTCATTCCTGTGTCTCCTCCTGTTTTAGTCCATGCCCTGGCCGTAACGGTTGGGCGTTTTCCCCCTCCACTATCAATTACTGCGATATTATCATCCGGTTTTACTTCCCGGTAGCGTCTGAGTGTTTTCAGTTGTTGTTGTCTCCTGGGTGTACCCTGAATAGTCTTTTTCTTTCTCGCAATTGGTGGATTGGAATTACTCTGCCGTTTCTTCTTGCCAGTGTTGTTGCTATCATCATCACTGTCACTGTAGACCACAGTTCATTCCACTAGATCAGGTATTCCTTCCTCCTCACTGTCATCGTCGGTACTCTCACTATCACTTGTTTCATATGTGATTGGTTGCATCATTTTCAAACGTCTAGCCGTGGAAAAGAAGGATGCGGCTCTTGCCCTTCTGGTTGGATTTCTTCTAGGTCTGGGGCCTGTATTCTGTTGGTTTGCTGTTTGTGGCGTGCCATCGTCATCGTCATCGTCATCGTCTCCCCCCTCAGAATGCAGGTGAAATCGGACTGTACGAAGTCCGGTGCTCCCTGGGGGGAAAAGGGCGGATTCATCGATGGATCCGATACTGTCTTCTGTATCCTTGGCAGGAAGTGGCAAAGGTGCTAATGGAATTGGATGTGCAAGGGGTGCCGGTTTAGAGATTCGCCTGACGCGTCTAGGCTTGTAGTTGTTGTTGGCGCGGTAGATATCTGTATTGTTGAGGCCATCATCCTGTGGAGCGCCAAGAGTGATATCAGCTGGTGTCGGCGGTGGTGATTCTTGGTGACGCGCAGATCGATTGTAAAGGAGAACCCATTCCCTGTGTGGTTTGCATAAGGTGGCCCATGTTGCAGGCGGGATTTCGTAAAATACCTTTAAGATTGGGATAGACCGTAGTAAGGACACCGTCACTGGCCGGTGGAGGTGCATATTGTTGGCGTTTTGTTGGTGGTTCTTGGGCTTCTGTAACTCTGCGAATAGATCGTTTATTGTCGTTTTTATCTGCCAGTAAATTCAAGCGGAGTTCCTCATCCCGAATTCGAAGCTTCTGCACCATTTCCACCAGGTTCATCTTGGCTCGGCTTTCTTGGAGCTCCATTTTGAGTTGAGCCAGGTCAGGGTCCAATAGATTACGTGCAAAAGTATTCTTGGCATCACATTCGCGTATGTTGAACCGTGGGATTTTGCTTCCTTTTTGGTAGATACTCTCAAAATTGTTGATATAGTCGGAAATATTGCCACCCGGGTGTAGTCTAACCCCTTCCAATTTTAATTTCATTGTTGCTGCATAGGCCTCTTGTTGGGACTCTGAATCGTACCATTCCAACAATTCTTTCCATGCTGCATGACCGTCACTAGCATCCTCATGTCTGGTGACTTTGGAACGTATTACATGTACGTAAAACGTAATACATAATACGTAACGTGATACGTATTACGTAATTTACGTTTCTTGTTACGTCTTACGTCGTATTCTCTCATTTATTCTGTTCTTCACTTAACAACTCTAATTCCGGTTGTTAACCACAACTAACCGAAGATACACGGGTTACGACACGCGTATGTTGGATGTGGCAAATTGAGTATGATAAGAAACAGATCTAACAATCAGCGACAAGTACCAATAAATAATGTAATCGCGGACAGCCGGCTAAGGCTAAATACTGTACCGATCTACTAAGTGACACGGGATTACCATGACTAAGTGCCAAGGCACTATCATGATTAATCCATCACAAACAAATGAGACTTGATATACCTGGTTGGTTACACATGCTTCACTATTGATCCGGAGAATATCCAAATCGCTTAATTAAGCGATCAATGGCTTAATAAGCAAACAACAAGGGATTGCATGTGTTAACGAAAGGGCTAACACAAGAATACGCGGAATACTCCAATAGAGGTCCGGATTCTTAGATTAACCTAATTAGATCATAATTCAAATTACCAGTTATTAGGCATACACCCAACAAATGCAATCAGTCCAGTGATACTTCTTCCAGTCACCAAATCATGTGCGTGATCACTGTCACAAAATATATTCAAGTCCATTTCAGAGATTAGTGGCACCGGGAACATTGGATCCAATTCTTCCTTGTAATATTTGTAATGATGTGTAAATTCCTTCATATTTGAGCTTGACGTCACCATTTGAACTGATCCTTGGGGGTCTTGGATCCACTAGAATTCCTTTCTTCTTGTATTTCTTCAAATATCCCAGGATATGTCTAGCCATCTGCAAATGACCTTCTCGCGGTCCAGCTGCAAATCTTGAGAGAGATGACACTGCAAAAGCAATATCAATTCTTCCAGATAACACCAACCACTGTCCTAGACCTATGATGTGTTGGAATTCCTTGTGTTCAAGTGCAGTCAGTAGAGGTGAATCATCTAGTTCTGGATTTCAGTCAGTTTTCATTGGCAGGTTTTCTTTCTTGAGCGTCACTGAATATTTCTCTTGATATTTCCGAATTACTTCGCTGATATATTTGGTAGAATTCATCAATAATCTTCCATCCTTTATTCTTGTGAGGCTTGTGCCAAGGTAATACTGAGGCTCCGATTCAACATTTCTCAGTGCAAATTCTTGTTCAATTCTGGCTATCCAATCTTGAGGTTTCCGTCCTATTACCATAAGATCATCAACATGAGTCCCAATATATGTATAAGCCTTCTCCTTCTTTCTGTAGCCATAAATCTGGGTCTGCTCTTGACGGCCGAAAACCCAAATTCATGAGTGTGTCAGCCAAGAAATCCATAAATGCTCTACCACTACCTGCCAACCCGTACAGTGCTCTTTGTATTTCTACCTTGCATCCTTTCTTTTCACCGAACTCGTCTCCAGCCCACACCCATACTTTTTCTTGGACTGGTGCAGTTGGGAATGCATTTCCCACATCTGCTGTCATCAAGTCCAGTTGTTGGTGTTGTGCAATTAAGAACAGTAAATACACAGATAAACTGTTAATTTGACTGGAGTACGTGTTGTATTCACTTGAATCAACTCTGTGACCACCTGCTACCAATCGACTCTTGTATCTGCCATCTTCGCTCTTGATATCCCAGATCATCTGTAACCTTGCTTGTTGCCAACCTCCCTCTTTTGGAAATTCTTTTTCCGCTGAGTGATATTTGAAACATTTTAGACGTTCCAAATTATCCATCTCCTTCTGGATTGAGTCTTTCCATTTGGTATTGCCAGCTTCAGCATCGAATTGCATACATTC
This sequence comes from Pseudo-nitzschia multiseries, assembly GCA_037355745.1. Classification (NCBI taxonomy): domain Eukaryota; phylum Bacillariophyta; class Bacillariophyceae; order Bacillariales; family Bacillariaceae; genus Pseudo-nitzschia; species Pseudo-nitzschia multiseries. Next base: position 13,119,799 of record CM074787.1, on the reverse strand, counting down.
TTCATAAGTATTTGGAATCTTCTGTCCAAATTTTTCCCGATTCTTCTTCTTTGCCATTCTTTGATTCCTCGACGGTTTCTTCTTGACTGCGCGTTGAAACTCTTGTGTATTAAGGACTTCATAAATTGTATTCTTCTGACAATACCTGATTGTTGTTTTATTACTTGCTCTGCCCATACATTCAACGGCCTGTTGTTTCCTCTCCGGCTTTCAACAATGTACTCCTTGATATACTTTGCACATGCCAGTGGTTGATCTTTCTTCAATTGTGGGAATGGAGTATTCAAAACTGTGTTTCCTTGCAGCTCATCAATATATTGCGCCTTGAATATCAAAATGCCATTTTCCCAAAAATGATCCAAAATCTTCCTGAAGTCCATATCCAAATTCACTTCTGTGCTTTCCAAGATGTACTGATGGGTTTCAGCATTGTTGCATCCATCTATATCACTTGGTAGCATTTCTTCTTCCATGTCCAAAGTGTTTCCCGGATCCACATCCTCTTCATCTGCATCAAGCTCCCCTGAAGCCGTATTGTCATTTTCGTCACTTCCTTCCATTGGATTGGTACTGGTTGAATTTTCCATTCCTTCAGAGCTCGCTGCAAATTTCTCCCCTGAAGATAACAATGGGACTTCATCAGTGCTCTTGATATCTTCCATGTTCTGTTGGTGCTCTGACAAAGAAAGAGTAAACTGCTCAGCCTCCGGGCTGTCATTCACATATTCATCTTTAGTACCAATTTCTTTTCGTCTTGTTCTGACCACAGATCTCATCAACACTTGGCGCTTCTGTTTTGGTGTATCTGGTTCAGTCAGAATATAATACGTCATTGCATCACCTGTCGATTCAGCAAAACCCAAAAATCTCCCTTTCAACATATTGTTTTGGGGACTCTTGAATCTTGGCTCAAAATACCACACTGGTTCATAAAAATGAAATCTCAGATGGGAGATATCAGGTGTCCAACCTTGGTGCAATTCTAGGGGTACTTTCCAATTCAGAGACTTGCGCGCTGCCAAATTGTTAACTGACACACACCATTTTGCACACCAATGCGCTAAACTGATTGGCGCCTGAAACATACGTAGACTGTTTTGTACCATCTTGGACAATCTTCCCCATTCAGCTTCACATAAGTTCTGATGACTGTGGTGTGGTTCACTTGTTCTGGTCTTAATCATATTTTCTCAAAGAATTTGAGTCCACTTTACCCCTGTTTCAGATTTTTCATTATCACTGAGAATCGTATCGGGTGCTCCATGTTCTCGAAGGTAATCTTGTAACGCATTAGTACATTGTGATTCTGTTTTCAAAGGATGAAAGGACCAGAGTTTTGTCTTGATGACGCTGAAAAATTGCCCTCCGTTGTGTCCTTGAGATGTCTTCTTTGAAAAGTAAGTATAATCAGTGCTAACTGTTTCATTTTGTCTTCTGTAATGGAAAGCCTTGAATCGTTTTCTATAATGTTTTCTGGGAACCTTTCTATTTTCTTCTTCTATTTCTTCATAGTGTTGGGTAGTATTTTCCAACGTTTTCAAGACAGTTAGTTCTGGTAACATTGCAAACCTCTTTCGTAGTTTCAGCATTGGTAATTTTGCAAATTTGAACGTTTCTCTTGCTCTCTTCCTTCTCAAGCATTGGATATTTTCGCATATCCATTGGTGCGGGACTGCTCAACTCGAATCTTTCCAATGTATCCACTTCTCCTTCTGTTGGTTTGGTAATATGAAAATACACTTTTTCATCAGTCATATGAAAATGGTAGGAATGTCGTTCCGATTGTAATCCCACATTTGCTCAACTGTGGTTGCACTCCATTTACCAGCACTCCATGATCACCCATATCAATTGTTGTCAATAGTGATTCACCATCGGTTTGATCTTTATCCTTGGTCACATAAGTAGCGTAATGGACCATTAGAAGTACTGGATCCTCTCTTCCTGGAATAAAGGCCTTCGTTACAGCACTGCAAACTGGATGCTCTACATCGGCGTTGGTATCATTACTCATGTACGGCCTCATTGCAGATGTCATTCCAGTTTCTCCTCCAATTCGAAGCCATGCTTGTTCTGTAACCGTTGGTCTTCTTCCTCCACCACTGTCAATAACTGCAATATTATCATTTTGTTGAACCTCTCTGTATCGATGTATATTGGTGATTGTTGGATTTCTTGTTGCTCTTCTGGGTCTTCTTTTGTGGTAAATCTTTCTGATTGCTGTTCTTCGATCCCGTTGTTCTTCATTCTTGGTATCATTATCGTCAGTTTCACTTTCATCATCCGAATCAGGTTTCATCCTTGCAACAAGATCTGGTACATCTTCTCCATTACAATCTTCTTCCTCATCGTCATTTTCATCAGATTTTATTTCCATCTTGTTTCTTCGCGTTATGTAAAAATAAGATGATGCGTTTCTTTGTGGTGTTGAATTCGCTGCATTCTGTGTTGCCTGATCCTCACCATCCCCCCCAGAATGTAGATGAAATCGAACCTGTTTTGAGGGCAGTGGTGCCTGGGGGGAATAATTCAGTTTCATCGATTGTTCCGATGCTATCCTGGTCACTATCGGCATCCATAGTTGGGGGCTCAGTGCTTTCTGCTGGCGGTTGTGACCCAACATGTGGCGGCAATTCAGGTGTACTCATCCCGGTGGTACTAGGTGCCATTACACCTCGAATCCGACGTTGACGACCAGATTTAGGGAAAAATGATTGAGTCCATCATCTTGTGGAGAACTGACAATAACCCCCTCCGGAGTGGGTGGTGGAGTATCACTGTGCCGGATCACTTGGTTGTATTTGAGAACCCAATCTCTATAAAGTTGAGAGAGCTCGTGCCATGTTTCAGGAGGAATTTGAAGAATACCCTTGAGATTGGGGTGAATTGTACCGGTAAGAGTGCCCGTGCCTGAAGCGCCAGTTTGGTGTCTTTTGTTAGGACCGTCGGGGGTGCGCCGGACGCGTTTTTGACCTCCTCTGCTGCTGTCAAACGCTGTCCTGGCAAGTTCTTCATCATGGATTCAAAGCTTAACAATCATTTCTTCTAGGGTCCGGTCTGTCTTGTGTTCCAGCAATTCTTCTTTGAATCTCTCCAGGTTTGGATCACGAATATTCCGAGCAAAGATGCTTTTTGCATCCCATTCAGTCATGTGATATGGTGGAATTTTCCAAAGTTTATGATACGTCAGTTCAAAAGTGTTGATATACTCAGAAATATTGCCATTGGGATGCAACTGGTTGTATCGGAGACGGAGCTTCAATGTCTCAGCGTAAGATTCTCTCCGGTTGTCAGAATCATACCAGCCCAATAGTTCTTGCCATGCTGCGTGTCCATCAAATGTGTCTTCATGCTTGATTATCTTTGAATGTGCGCTACCCCCACTGCATGCTGACAATAAAGTTCCCCAAAGTGCCTTGTTTTTGCTTGGTGCGTTCCGGGCAGCATCTGGGTCATTCATAATCTCCTCGTGTCCTGTTGCAGCAAAAGTAGCTATTGCATCGGATTTCCACTTTGTCCAATTCTCTTGTTGGCCGTCGAAATCATGGATTGGTTTTGCCTTGAGTAACTGCTGACCCGCTGCTTTTTCTTTTGCGGACCTCACCTCTTGCCGAAGCGCTTCCATCTCATTATCTTTGTTGAGTGATTCTTGAATTGTTTGTCTTAGATTGTTCATCTCTGCTTCATATCTTCTTTATTTGTCTCGTTCTAGCGCTCTTGCAGCTCTCATTTCTTCCTTGAGTGCTTTGATTTCTTCTACTTGACGTTTTGCTTGTCTTCTGAAATTAACCAATTTTGCGGCATAATGTCTTTCAGAGCTTGAAGTGCTGCTATCATCACTCTCTGATGAGGAAGAAGATGATGAGTCCAAATCTCGGTCGGCCCGTCCCTCTCGTTCCGGTTGTCTTCTTGGGCGCCGTTGACGCCATGGGACGGGTCTGTTTGTCAACTGGTTTGTCAATTGGGACTGATCATCCCCAGTTGTACTCTGAGATGCTTCATTTCCTTTGTTTTGTCTCCACCAGTCGTTGTTTCTCATGATGTAGAAGGCAGGATATGTAACCGCATCCAAAGTTTGAAAGAATCTGTTTGTAAACGTTGGCATGTTGTCGTGTAATTTTTTCTTTTTCGGTTGTTACGTATTTTTGTTATTGTTTTTGTTTTGTTGTTATATATTTGTTTATTTTGTGTTTAGTTCGTTGTCGTACGGAATTGACTGATATTCTTCCAAGTTGTTCTAGCCAAGTCTCAGTAGTATTTGATATATTTTGTTCAAGATAATGGCTTATTTCAGTAATTTCGTACAAGGGTGTTAGTTTGATTCAGTGGTACAATTAGATAGAATTTTCTGGGGTTCGCGATCGATAAATTCTAAGATCAATTTTTGTTAGTAGGAAATTTCTCGTAGGAAGCTCGTAGGAATACTCCGGAATAGACTGTGACTCGTAGGTATGTTTGTTATATAGTTTTCGTATGAAGCTGCGACTGTTAATCAACAACTGTAATTCCGGATTATGAGTTAATTAATCTATTTTCTGTTTTTCCAATGCTTAACCGGAACACACGTATTGTCCCGTGTTACGCAATCCTTCATAATGAGACTGCACGTGCATTCTCGTGTTGTAGATTAACTAATATTTCCTCAGTGAATTTGTTGGAGAAACGTGTCTCATTTTGTTTGTTTCTAACATAATTGGGCTTCGCGTATCCATTTTATGTGTCATTGATATTTTCCATATTTCATTGATATACTCATGTATATCGATTCTATGCCTCTGTATTTTCATGTGGTACTTTCTTTTGATATTTCACTGTGTCCGATTCTTTTATCAATGATCTATTCATTCGATCCTGACTCATTATTCTGTCATCGTGACCATCAGTTTGTTTTCTGTGACAGACTCCCTTCATCGCTTATGTCATCCCATTGGTCTTTACATGCCCGAGTGTCTATCCATCAGTAATCTAGTCTCATTCCTCATTTATTCGTAACACTGTACATTTCGCCGCGCATCTCATCAGTATACATATGTGCGCACGTCGATCTGTTTTCTTATTGGTTCATATTTAACCGCACGTAACGGTTATTTCTTGTTTTCACTTAACAACACGATTTGCCGGTTGTCATTTTCGTGGAATTAAGTGGACAGTTATTATTGTTTTTACTCGTTTTCATTTTGTACTTAATTTTACATCGTCATGAACTCATTAAGCAGGCTTCTTAGGGCAGTACTATTGAGTGGTTTTGTAAGTATATCTGCATAGTTCTCGTGAGACTTGATATGACTGATCAATACCACTTTGCCTGCTTGGTGTTGTCTAACAAAGTGATATGCCAGTGCAATTGATTTCTTGTTGAGTGTACTTGCTGGATTGGTTGAGTTGATTACCACACTTTTGTTATCCACATGGATTTCAGTTGGCTTGGTAACTTGGATTCCCATGGATCGAAGATGGTACCGTAACATGATAGCTAATGCCACTGCATCTTTGAGTGCTGTGAATTCTGCTCCAAATGTGCTCGTATGAACTGATGTTTGTCGTTTTGATTTCCAGTATACTGGCATTGATCCAACAAATGCAATTATACCAGTAATGCTTCTTCCTGTTACAAGGTCATGTGCATGGTCACTATCACAGAAGATATTTAAATCTAATTCTGTAATTAATGGTGCTGGAAACATCGGATCCAATTCTTCCTTGTAGTACTTGTATTGGTGAGTGAATTCTTCATAGTTCACTGTCGCTTCCCCGATTGACTGGATTTTGGGTGATCGTGGGTCCACTAAGATTCCTTTCTTTTTGTATTTCTTCAAATATCCTAGCACATGTCTTGCCATTTGTAGATGCCCTTCTCTTGGTCCGGATGCAAATCTGGATAGTGATGAAATGGCATATGCAATATCTATTCTTCCAGATAATACTATCCATTGTCCTAGACCAATAATATGTTGGAATTCTTTGTGGCCTGATTCGTTGAGTAGTTCTGAGTCGTCTAGTTCTGGGTGGCAGTCTTTTTTCATTGGTAGATTCTCATTTTGTAGAGTAATATTGTATTTGTCTTGATATTTCCTTAGGTTTTCTGAGATGTATTTTGTAGAGTTCAATAGTAATCTCCCGTCCTTTATCCTTGTTAAGCTTATACCCAGATAGTATCCAGGTTCAGATTCGATGTTTCTGAGTGCAAATTCTTGTTTGATCAGTGCAATCCAATCCTGAGGCTTCCTTGACACTACCATAAGGTCATCAACATGTGTTCCAATGTAGTCGTAACTTTTCTTGTCTTCACTCAGTTTCATCCAAAGATCTGGGTCAGCCCTGGAGGGTCTGAAGCCTAGATTCATCAGAGTGTCTGCAAAGAAATCTGCGTATGCACGTCCTGAGCCTGCTAGTCCATAAAGAGCTCGTTGTATTTCCACTTTGCAGCCTTTCTTGTCTCCAAATTCATCTGTGGCCCAGCACCATACTTTTTCTTGGACCGGTGCTGTTGGGAAAGCGTTTCCCACATCTGCAGTCATTAAGTCAAGGTTTTGGTGTTGTGCAATGAGAAATAGTAGGTAAATGGATAGGCTGTTGACTTGGCTGGAATATGTATTATATTCAGTAGAATCCACCAAATGCCCCCCTGCAACCAGCCGGCTCTTATATCGTTTGTCCTTACTTTTGATGTCCCAGATCATGTTGAGCCTTGCTTGTTGCCATCCTTCGGACTTGGGGAATTCTTTCTCAGCTGGATGATATTTGAAGCACTTGAGCCGATCCAAGTTATCCATCTCTTTTTGAATCGAGTCTTGCCATTTAGTATCTCCAGCAGCTTGATCAATGCAAACACAGTCATTGTAGGTATTAGGAATTTGTAGGCCAAATTTTTCTTTGTTTTTCTTCTTGGCTTGTCTTTGGTTTCTAGACATTTTCTTGGGATTGGTGTTGCGACGGGGTTTTCTAGCTTGCAGTGATCGAATGCGGCGTGTGATTGCTGTATCTTGCTTGAGGACTGAACTTGCTCAATCCAACAGGGGGTGACTTCCCCTTCGTCCACCTGCTTCAATAATGTAGCGTGTTATATATTTTGCACAGGCAACAGGCTCATCTTTTTGTACTTGGGGAAATGGAGTATTCAACACGGTATTTCCCTCCAGGTCATCCAAATATTGTGATTTAAGGATCAGTATTCCGTCTTTCCAGAAATGGCCCAGTGTTTTTCAAAAGGTAAGATCCAGGTTGGTATCATTACTTTCAAGTATATTGTCATGTGTTTCTGCATCATTGGTTCCATCAACTGTACTAGGAAGTGCTTCCTGATCTGAATTTTCTATTTCGTGCTCGGTTTCTTCATTTTCTTCTTCTTGCTCCCCTGAATCTGTTTGTTCCAATTCTGGTGTATCAAGTAGATTGTTGCTGGTTGAATATTCCATTCCAGTAGTCGTTGCATCGAATTTCTCGCCTGGCACTAATAACGGGACTTCATCTGTGCTTTGAGTGCCGTTGAGATTCTGCTGATGTTCTGAAGTTGATAGTCGAAATTCTGCTGCTTCTGGATCATCATTCACATTATTGGATTACTAAATCAGGCGTGATAACGTACACGCGAATATCCTTGTCGTACACGTACACGCGAATATCCTTGTTGTACACACGGATAATATGCCGGTGGTACGAAATGGATATAGGCCGGTGGTACAAAAAGGTACGATTCCAAGGTGAGCGCAATAAGTAAAAGTGAGGCGCAACCAATGTAATGAGGACCATAAGTAAATTATACATAAGCGCTGGAGAGTATCGATCGATTGACACTTAAAGCACTGAGCAGAGGTACACAATATGGGAATTGAACTCACGACAAAACTCGAGTGATACGCGTATCCCCACACAATGAAACAACAAATTAGTAAATGGGAGATATGTTCCAGGAACAATCCGATCATCATAATCTTATCAATAACTCTTTCCAACACCGTAAACTCGAACGAACTAACGTCAATACAAAATAATAACTAATTCACCAACCCACGTTTACGACTTTGGTCTTATTAGTTATTGATAAGATTACCACAAATACAACACCCCGATGCCAGTGGGAACACAAACCGAAGGAACCCACAGCCCCACAACCAGAGGAGTCACCCCGGACACCAGCATCGATACTTCCAGAATCACAGACACTAACGCAATCCGAACTCTAAGAGATCAACTGGAAGAGCTTGAGCTGTACAACCGAGATATACTTGAGTAAGCAGGGGAACAGAACACCCAGTTACAGGCACAAAATCGGTTGCTGTACGACTATACAGAGGATAGCGAAGATAGTGACTCCGACGACGAGATGACAAAGAAGAAGGACTACACATCCCTTGAGGACCACCTTGATGAGGCTCCCTTGAAACCGATCACCGAGCCAACCAGTATTGACATCTACGAGTTCAAAAAGACCCTGGCGAATGCATTAGCAGAGGTAACGTCCATCAAGTACATCCAGGGAGGCGGGTACGCGTTCCTGTTGGAAACAGAGGCACAATACCAGACGCGCGACCCAAATACGGAGTATCCCACTGCACCAAGCGAGCCCCACGAGCTAGATGGTGACACGGAACTTACCTCAGACGCATACAAACTGTGGAAACGCAGGAGGGCACTATACGTGGAATGGAATAAGTACGACAGGGAAGCCCTCCTCATTGTAGACAGAAAATTCCCCACCATGTTGGACGATTTGAAGGACCCAATATCGGAGGCCTTCCCTCGGGGCACCACGGCGTTAAATGCTTTCCAAACTATGAAGGAGGATTTATGTTCAACAGACGCCCAACACCAGCTCACACGCGAGATCACCAAGAAGATGAATACACTGGCGTACACGCCGAGTCCCATCAGCCCCAAGGAGTACTTCCGGCAACTGACAAAATATCAAGCACAGATCAACCTACTCCCAGAAATGGCTAATGTGACGCCGGCACAAATGATCGATTACTCCCGGGAGGCCTTCATGCGGAGTAAGCACGACCCAATCACACTCCATCGCATTAACGAGGACTGGAAACAACACAAGTCAACAATCGCCAAAGACGAGGAATTCGTACACTATAAGAAATTCTGGGGACAACTCCTCAAGGAACTCTACAGTGTATACAACAACAAAACCGCGTCAGCCAACATGGTGGACATCCAGAATGACCAGCGATTTGCCGACCTAGAAAACAAGCAACGCGACCTAGCGAATGTATGCCAGGAGATTTACTCACAAGTCGCCAAGACGGCAACAGCGGCATCTACGATGACCATGTCACACCAATGGGAAACAGCCATGGTGGCTCTACAGGAAGACGTGAACCGACTCAAGACAAACGCGAGTCGGGCCAAGGCATACGAAGCCCGTCCCACCAATCGCAAGTGGAAACAGTACAAATACTACTGCCACTCATGTGGTGTCAACCTCTCACACAACGGACGCGAGTGCTTCAACCGCCAGAACAGAGCCGCGCACCAAGAGGGAGCTACCTTCGATAATCAGATGGGTAGGGCCAACCGGAACACGGACAGGTGGATGAAGTGGAATGGGCCCAACCCCAGCTAACAACCGGAATTAGAGTTGTTAAGTGAAGAACAGAATAAATGAGAGAATACGACGCGATTAGAAACAGTACGTAAATAACTGTACAATCGTCATCGTACTAACTGGGATACGCGAGTCACGAGAATCACAAGTATACAATTAGGTTATACTTAACCTTAATCGGTGTGATGCGGCAAACTGAATATGATAACAAACAGACTGAATGATCGGCGACGGGCATCATTGTTAAGTAAAGTAACCTGCAGACAGTCAGCCAAGGCTAAGTACTGAAGGGATTTACTAAGTGATACAAGGTTACTACAATTAAGTGCCAAGGCATTACAATGATTAACCCATCACCAACAAATGAGATCTGATATGCCCGGTTGGTGACACATGCTTCACTATCAATCCAGAGAAGATCGGAATCGCTTAATTAAGCGATCGATTGCTTCATAAAGCTATGAATCGCTTCTTAAGCAATTCATAGGGGATTGCATGTGTCAACTAAAGGAATAACACGAGAATACATGGAACACTCCAATAGAGGTCCGGATTCTTAGATTAACTTAATTAGATCATAATTCAAATTACCAGTTATTGATTAACAGTCGCAGCCTCATACGAAAGCTATATATTATACATACATACGAATTCAAACCAATCGAACCCAACAAAGTCTACAGAAAATCTACACAAAATACCCTACTGGTAATAATTAATTATCCGAACGCGAAAATTGCGATCGACCATCCCACTGAAAGATCATTCCATTGAAACAAAACCTAACACCACAGCCCAAATCTACTGAAATTTAGGCTTATCTCGTACACCATAAAACAGACACCACCGAAAATAGTACCATTGAACTGCTAAGCCAATAGAAAATTCTTCTAAAGAAAAATTCCAACACAAAAATACCCCGAAAACAAAAACAATACAAAAACAACCTCATAACAATCATGTTCTCTTCATCGGAAATGCTCTCTTTATCGGAAATTCTCATAGTCACCTGCGGTTGTATCATCGCACCAGCAACCATGTACATCATGAACAATCAAACAGTCCAGGCCATCAAAAACCAAGCAAGATGGGATGAACAAGAACGAAGGATTGAAAGAATGACCAACCAAGCAAAGAGCAATGACCGCGAGAAGGCCAACCAAGTAAAGTGTGAGGAACGGGACAGGGCCATCGAGAGATTGACCCATGAACTAGCCATACTCAAAGAAAAAGAGAAGGAGCACAAAAAGGATGCTCGCCAGCGCCTCAAGCCACGACAAATCCAGGATTTTGATGGGAGCCAAGATAACTGGATCAAATGGAGATGCGATACCAAAGCAACACTCCATGCCACTGGACACAGAGACATCATGGAAAGTCGTGAAGCAGCTGACAATGACCATCCATTGAAGAGCGCATTATGGGGTACACTACTGAATGCATGCAGTGGAGGTAGCGCATCTTCCAAAGTCACTAGACACGAGGATGCCAGCGATGAGCATGCAGCATGGAAAGAATTGTTGGAATGGTATGACTCTGAGTCCCAACAAGAGGCCTATGCAGCAACAATGAAATTAAAACTGGAAGGGGTTCGACTACACCCTGGCGGCAATATTTCCAACTACATCAACAATTTTGAAAGTATCTACCAAAAAGGAAGTAAAATCCCCCGCTTCAACATACGAGAATGTGATGCCAAGAATACCTTTGCGCGGAACCTATTGGACCCTGACTTGGCCCAACTCAAAATGGAGCTCCAAGAAAGCAGAGCCAAGATGAACTTGGTAGACATGGTGCAGAAGCTTAGAATCCGAGAAGAGGAACTAACAATTGAATTTACTGGCAGATAAAAACGACAATAAAAGATCTATTCGCAGGGTTACAGACGCCCAAGAACCACCGACAAAACGCCAGCAACAAGCACCTCAACCAGCCACTGACGGCGTTCTCACTACAGTACACCCCAACCTTAAAGGAATCTTACGAATCCCGCCCACAACATGGGCCACCCTGTGCAAACCACACAGAGAATGGGTTCGTCTTTACAATCGGTCTGCGCGACACCAGGAATCACCACCACCGACTCCAGCTGACATTACTCTTGGCGCTCCACAGGACGATGGCCTCAACAATACAGATATCTACCGCTCCAACAACAAACCCAGACGCGTTTGTCGACTCTCTACACCGGCACCCCTCGCGCATCCAATTCCATTAGCACCTTCTTTGCCACCTACTGACGAGGATACAGAAGAAAGCATTGGATCCATAGATGAATCCGCCCTTTTTCCCGCAGGGAGCACCGAACTTCGTACAGTCCGATTCCACCAGCATTCTGAGGGGGGAGATGATGACAATGGCGATGATGACAATGGCACGCCAAAAACAGCAAACCAACAGAATACAGGCCCCAGACCTAGAAGAAATCCAACCAGAAGGGCAAGAGCCGCGTCCTTCTTTTCCACGGCTAGACGCTTGAAAATGATGCAACCAATCACATATGAAACAAGTGACAGTGAGAGTACCGACGCCGACAGTGAGGAGGAAGGAATACCTGATCTAGTGGAACAAACTGCGGTCTACAGTGACAGTAATGACGATAGCAAAAATACCAGCAAGAAGAAACGGCAGAGTAAATCCAATCCACCAATTGCAAGAAAGAAAAAGACTATTCAGGGTACACCCAGGAGACAACAACAACTGCATACACTCCTACGATACCGGGAAGTAAAACCAGATGATAACATTGCAGTAATCGATAGTGGAGGGGGAAAACGACCAACTATTACAGCCAGGGCATGGACTAAAACAGGAGGAGACACAGGAATGACATCAGTAATGAAACCATACATGTCGCAGGGGATGATGATCTAGTGGAATATCCCGTATGCAGCGCAGCAACAAAAGCATTTATCCCAGGGACGACAAGAACCAGTGATACTACTAGTACACTATGCAACCTTCATCTCGCGAGACAAGGATTTTACAGATGGAGAATCACTCCTCACAACGATGGACATGGGTTCTCACAACGTATTGGTGAATGGAGTGCAACCCCAAATAAGTGACAAATGTGGCATCACGGTTGAAAATACATTCTTACCATTCAGCTATGATGACGAAAAAGTCTATTACCACATCACAAAACCAACAGAGGAAGAAATGAAGGAATTGGAAGTTTTTGAATTAAACTTGCCGGCACCACCAAATATGAGGCAGTACCCAATGTTACAAAGAAAAAGATCGAGGGAGAAATTTGCTTTTGGAAATCTACCAATATTGGAGCTGAGGAAGAGATTTGGAATGTTACCAGAAGAAACAGTGAGAAAAACGCTAGAAAATACCACCCAATTTTATGAGGAAATCAAAGAAGAGAATCGGGCTATTCCAAGAAAACACTACAGGAAACGATTCAAAGTCCTTCCACTACAAGCGGACAAAATGAGGATGTCAGTACTGATTACACCTTCTTCAGCCAAAAGACGTCACAAGGACATAATGGTGGTCAATTCTTCGCAGGCACAAAATCCAAGATGTGGTCGTTCCATCCATTTAAAACAGAATCACAATGTACCAATGCCCTGCTGGATTATCTTCGTGAAAGAGGGGCGCCCAATACCATTATCAGTGACAATGCCAAATCAGAAAAGGGAGTCAAATGGACTGAAATTATGCGACAAAATATGATCAAAACAAGAACTTCAGAGCCACATTATCATCACCAGAATCCAGCAGAGTCAGAATGGGCCCGATTGTCAAAAATGATTCAAAATTGCTTGAGAATGTTCAAAGCCCCCATCGGATTGGCAAATTGGTGCTCCCTGTGGTGTGTTCAAATCAACAACCTAGCTGCACGAAAATCATTGGGATGGAAAGTCCCACAAGAAATATCACAAGGCTGGACACCAGATGTATCACATTTACGATTCCACTTCTACGAGCCCATATGGTGGTACAATCCAAGCTTCAAATCCCCCAAGAGTAACATGAGAAAAGGAAGATTCTTAGCATTTGCTGACTCAACAGGAGACGCAATTACGTATTATATATTGACTGAACCAGAATCACCTAAGGAGAAACGGCAAGTCCTAATGCGATCAGTTGTGAGAACAAGAAGAAAAAATGTTGGAACTAAAGATGAATATGTGAATGATGATCCAGAAGCAGCAGAATTTCGACTATCACCTTCAGAACATCAGCAGAATCTCAACGATATTCAAAGCACAGATGAAGTCCCATTATTAGTGCCAGGTGAGAAATTTGATGCAACGACTACTGGAATGGAATATTCAACCAGCGACAACCTACTTGATACACCAGAATCTGAACAAGCAGATCCAGGGGAGCAAGAAGAAGAAAATGAAGCAACAGAGTGTGAAATGGAAACTTCAGATCAGGAGGCACTCCCGAGCACAGTCGATGGAACCAATGATGCAGAAACACATGACAATATAGTACTTGAAAGTAATGATACCAATCTGGACCTTACCTTTCGAAAAATACTGGGCCACTTCTGGAAAGAAGGAATACTGATCCTTAAATCACAATATTTGGACGACTTGGAAGGAAATACCGTGTTGAATACTCCATTTCCCCAAGTACGAAAAGATGAGCCTGTTGCCTGTGCAAAATATATAACACGCTACATTATTGAAGCAGGTGGACGAAGGGGAAGTCACCCCCTGTTGGATTGAGCAAGTTCAGTCCTCAAGCAAGATACAGCAATCACACGCCGCATTCGATCACTGCAAGCTAGAAAACCCCGTCGCAACACCAATCCCAAGAAAATGTCTAGAAACCAAAGACAAGCCAAGAAGAAAAACAAAGAAAAATTTGGCCTACAAATTCCTAATACCTACAATGACTGTGTTTGCATTGATCAAGCTGCTGGAGATACTAAATGGCAAGACTCGATTCAAAAAGAGATGGATAACTTGGATCGGCTCAAGTGCTTCAAATATCATCCAGCTGAGAAAGAATTCCCCAAGTCCGAAGGATGGCAACAAGCAAGGCTCAACATGATCTGGGACATCAAAAGTAAGGACAAACGATATAAGAGCCGGCTGGTTGCAGGGGGGCATTTGGTGGATTCTACTGAATATAATACATATTCCAGCCAAGTCAACAGCCTATCCCATTTACCTACTATTTCTCATTGCACAACACCAAAACCTTGACTTAATGACTGCAGATGTGGGAAACGCTTTCCCAACAGCACCGGTCCAAGAAAAAGTATGGTGCTGGGCCACAGATGAATTTGGAGACAAGAAAGGCTGCAAAGTGGAAATACAACAAGCTCTTTATGGACTAGCAGGCTCAGGACGTGCATACGCTGATTTCTTTGCAGACACCCTGATGAATCTAGGCTTCAGACCCTCCAGGGCTGACCCAGATCTTTGGATGAAACTGAGTGAAGACAAGAAAAGTTACGACTACATTGGAACACATGTTGATGACCTTATGGTAGTGTCAAGGAAGCCTCAGGATTGGATTGCACTGATCAAACAAGAATTTGCACTCAGAAACATCGAATCTGAACCTGGATACTATCTGGGTACAAGCTTAACAAGGATAAAGGATGGAAGGTTTCTACTGAATTCGACAAAATACATTTCAGAAGTTCTAAGGAAGTACCAAGACAAATACAATATTACTCTACAAAATGAGAATCTACCAATGAAAAAAGACTGCCACCCAGAACTAGACGACTCAGAACTACTCAACGAATCAGGTCCACAAAGAATTCCAACATATTATTGGTCTAGGACAATGGATAGTATTATCTGGAAGAATAGATATTGCATATGCCATTTCATCACTATCCAGATTTGCATCCGGACCAAGAGAAGGGCATCTACAAATGGCAAGACATGTGCTAGGATATTTGAAGAAATACAAAAAGAAAGGAATCTTAGTGGACCCACGATCACCCAAAATCCAGTCAATCGGGGAAGCGACAGTGAACTATGAAGAATTCACTCACCAATACAAGTACTACAAGGAAGAATTGGATCCGATGTTTCCAGCACCATTAATTACAGAATTAGATTTAAATATCTTCCGTGACAGTGACCATGCACATGATCTTGTAACAGGAAGAAGCATTACTGGTATAATTGCATTTGTTGGATCAATGCCAGTATACTGGAAATCAAAACGACAAACATCAGTTCATACGAGCACATTTGGAGCAGAATTCACAGCACTCAAAGATGCAGTGGCATTAGCTATCATGTTGAGGTACCATCTTCGATCCATGGGAATCCAAGTTACCAAGCCAACTGAAATCCATGTGGATAACAAAAGTGTGGTAATCAACTCAACCAATCCAGCAAGTACACTAAATAAGAAATCGATCGCACTAGCATATCACTTTGTCAGACAACATCAAGCAGGCAAAGTCATCTCCATCAGCCATATCAAGTCTCACGAGAACTATGCAGATATACTAACAAAACCACTCAATAGTACCGCACTAAGAAGCCTGCTTAATGAGTTCATGACGATGTAAAAGTTAAGTACAAAATACAAAGAGTTAAAAACAATAATAAACGCCCACTTAATTCCTCGAACACAAATCCATGCCTAAAAATATCTTTGCTTGTAAACAATTCGAAATGTCATACTAGACATAAAATCTGCCAAGGCAACACAAAAGAATGGCATGGATTTCGGGGAGAACAACTGAAATTAGAGTTGTTATGTGAAGAACAGAATAAATGAGAGAATACGACGCGATTAGAAACAGTACGTAAATAACTGTACAATCGTCATCGTACTAACTGGGATACGCGAGTCACGAGAATCACAAGTATACAATTAGGTTATACTTAACCTTAATCGGTGTGATGCGGCAAACTGAATATGATAACAAACAGACTGAATGATCGGCGACGGGCATCATTGTTAAGTAAAGTAACCGCAGACAGTCAGCCAAGGCTAAGTACTGAAGGGATTTACTAAGTGATACAAGGTTACTACAATTAAGTGCCAAGGCATTACAATGATTAACCCATCACCAACAAATGAGATCTGATATGCCCGGTTGGTGACACATGCTTCACTATCAATCCAGAGAAGATCGGAATTGCTTAATTAAGCCATCAATTGCTTCATAAAGCTATGAATCGCTTCTTAAGCAATTCATAGGGGATTGCATGTGTCAACTAAAGGAATAACACGAGAATACATGGAACACTCCAATAGAGGTCCGGATTCTTAGATTAACTTAATTAGATCATAATTCAAATTACCAGTTATTACCAACGGCGAGGGCCGCGGTGTCTACGATTTGCCCCAGCACTCCTGAAGGTGTGGGAGGAACCACCGTAGTAGTATACATAAATCTAGTAATCACGATTCACAATTACTCAGTATCCTACGTGATCCCTCGAGTGATATCCTACCTCGGCCACCGCGTATGGTTACCTTTGCACACAATGTCGCATTCCATATCAGGGCCCCACCTGGATATGGGGCCCTGGATTCAGCGGCAACGGACCATTTTGTCCCATCTACATATCAAGGGGGGGCACACCAAGACACACCAGGAGCGCTGACGGTAGGTTGTGCAAATGGGAGCACGATGCTATCCACAGCAACAGACCTGTTGGACTTACCCCGGCTCCCCCTTGAGGCACGCGGGTGTCACAAGTTCGATGAAGTGGAACTGCCATTGGTCTCGGTGCCTAAACTATGCAGTAACGGATGCCCCTGTAGAGTTCTCTAAGGACGACGTGGCCGTTATTGACCCCACCCAACAAATAATACTTACCGGTCAACGTGACCCCCTAAGGAATCTATACTTGGTTCCCCTCCATCAGCCCGACCCTCCAAAGGTGAAGGCTAAATCTCCAAGGGTGACAGACCCCCCCCCCCCCCCCGCAAAACGAAAACGCAACCAGCGCAACCAGCGCCAACCAAAACAATATCGAAAACGAATATTCAATACACACAGGGGCAGGGGCATACCAGATTTAAGCCATCCCCAAGCTGATCCGATTCTACCACGCAGCAGCAGGATACCCCACTAAGGAGACATGGGTCCGCGCCACGAACCGAAGGAACTCATCGCGTGGGACCTACCGGGGAGATACCCAGTCACGTCACGCCGTGGGCACCAGTACGTATTCCTCATGTACGACTACGATTCCAATTACATTGACGTGGAGCCCATCCAGTCACGCAAGAGTGAAGACCTCCTACAGGGATTCACGGCGTGCTACGCGCGGATGAAAGAGGACAACGTGAGCGCAAAAATAGTACGTATGGACAACAAAACCTCCAAGAAACTAATCGCGTACATCACAAAGAACAACCTTGATTACCAACTAGCATCACCCGGGGACCACCGTCTCAACCATGCAGAAAGGGCAATACAGACCTTCAAGAACCATTTTTATAGCGGGATTGAATGGGGTGGATGACAAGTTCCCGGTGGACAATTGGGACCTACTGATCACACAGGCGCTCATTACGCTCAACTTGCTACGCGCATCGCGTACCCAGCCAAAACTATTGGCATATGAGCTCAGACGCGGGATCTATGACTACAACAAACACCCACTAGCCCCTATGGGCTGTCGGGTGATTATTCACGACAGAGCTCAAGAACGAGGCGCATGGCAGGACCATGGGACAAGGGGTTACTACATCGGACCGGCCTTGAAGCATTACAGGAATTACACATGCGTCGGGGAGGCCAGTCGCGCTAAAAGAATCAGCAACACAGTGGCTTTCTTTCCCAGATCCTCCAAGACCTAAAGGAAGTTACCAGTAAGCCCCATCCACCAATCCCTTATATGGAACAGGGAACCAAAATGAATGAGGCCCTTCGGAGTATACAAGATCTTTTACGTATGGGAACACATAAACTGATCACACAACAAAAACGGGATGGGCCCAAAGACACACCTAGTGAGACATCCAAAAGCTCGCGCGAACCTCCAAGGGTGTCAAGTGGGCCCAATACAAAATCAACCAATAAGCCCGGAAATGAACGCGAACCTCCAAGGGTGCCACCTATGCAACAACGCAGCGCCCGCCGGGGACACCACTGGGCCGTGGGCACGATCATTAGAAAGAAGTTCAACTCAGGGTGTTATGAAGGTGAAGTCGTAAGCTATGACCAGACCAATCAATACTACAAAGTAAGATTCACAGATGGGGACATTGCCGCCTACACACACAGTGAAGTGTCCCTGTACTACAAATCAGATCAATACTACTCAAAACCCAAACTTAAACCCACGGCACGAATGGGAATTTACCCGCGGGATCCGGCCCATTTCCCCGTACCAAAACAGGTCCAACAAGCAAACAAATCAACATATAGGCCCCAGCTTGCGTGCGGGGGGTCCATATGGGATGATGACTTGAACAAGTGGGCTGCATACCGAGATCTAATCAAGCACCCCAAAACAGCGATACAGGAGTTATGGCTCAAGTCAGGTGAAGACGAGTTCGGCCGGCTATTTCAAGGGTTCCATCCCAACAATGTGGAGGGGATGGATGTATTGGATTGGATCGATAGACATGCAGTGCCCATACATAAGAGGGTCACTTATCCCCGATACACAGTCGCCATACACCCCAAGAAAACCGACCCCTACAGAACGCGCATCACAGCAGGGGGAGACCAACTGGAGTACCACGGCGATGTGTCCACCCGAACAGCAAGCATGGAAACCATAAAAACTCATTGGAACAGTGTGGTATCTACCCCAGGGGCTAAGTACTGTACCGGTGACATTTCTAACATGTACTTATGCTCCTCACTCGACGAGCCCAAATTCGTAAAATTCAGGTGGGACATGATTCCCCCTCGCATCAGGGCCACTTACAGCCTAGAGGGGCTCAAGCACGGTGACTATGTCTACACCTGAATCAAAAAGGCGTGGTATGGGCTCAAACAAAGCGGCAAAATTGCACATGATGACCTAGTAGCGCACCTACAATCATACGGATATCAAAAGGCACCCCACACAGAGGGACTATTCCTCCATGACGAGAGGGACATCAGTTTCACCCTAGTCGTGGATGACTTTGGGATAAAGTATGTCTGTCAGGAAGATGTGGATCATCTAGTCGCAGCAGTCGGGACCAAGTACACCTTCAAGGTTGACTGGACAGGAAAACAATACATGGCGGTCCACCTACGTTGGGACTACGGCAAACACGAAGTCCAATTGTCCATGGATGGTTACGTGGAACAAGCCTTAAAGGAATTTAAACACGTGCGCCCCCCACGTACGTACGCAGGACCATCACGCACGGACGTGCCCGCATATGATGAGAAAATACAATACGCAAAACTCGAAGACTCGACCACGCTAACGGACAAAGAGATAAAATTCATACAACAAGTAACCGGAAAATTTCTATTCTATGTGCGGGCAATCGACAACACAATGTTACATGCACTCAACGATACTGCATCAGCCAAGAACAACCAGACCGCGCTAGCAGCCACAAAATATTTCCTCAACTACGCAGCATGCAATCCTGACGCCACCATCATCTACCAGGCCAGCGACATGATACTCCGGGTTGACAGTGACGCAGCATACCTTGTGTGTCCGGGCGCCAAGAGCCAAGCAGGAGGATACCACTTCCTTGGAGACGCCAAGGACGATACATTCAATGGACCAATCCTAGTGTTAGCCAAGATCATCAAGAATGTGATGGCGTCTGCAGCGGAGGCCAAAGTAGCATCGTTATTCCTGAATGCAAGGGAAGCATTACCCATTCGACAATGTCTGATTGAACTAGGCCACCCACAGCTGGCCACCCCACTGAAAACAGACAATAATACAGCGGAAGGCATATTAAATGGCACAATCAAACAAAAAAGGTCCAAAGCTATTGATATGCAATTCTATTGGTTAAAAGACAGGGCTAAACAAGGGCAATTCAATATTTTCTGGGAACCGGGAAAACATAATCTGGCTGATTACCCCACCAAACACCATCCTGGCAGTCACCATACAAAGGTAAGACCAATCAATCTGTACAAACTGGATAGTCCAAGGACCATCCAAGGGTGTATTGGATTACTAAATCAGGCGTGATAACGTACACGCGAATATCCTTGTCATACACGTACACGCGAATATCCTTGTTGTACACACGGATAATATGCCGGTGGTACGAAATGGATATAGGCCGGTGGTACAAAAAGGTACGATTCCAAGGTGAGTGCAATAAGTAAAAGTGAGGCGCAACCAACGTAATGAGGACCATAAGTAAATTATACATAAGCGCTGGAGAGTATTGATCGATCGACACTTAAAGCACTGAGCAGAGGTACACAATATGGGAATTGAACTCACGACAAAACTCGAGTGATACGCGTATCCCCACACAAAGAAACAACAAATTAGTAAATGGGAGATATGTTCCAGGAACAATCCAATCATCATAATCTTATCAATAACTCTTTCCAACACCGTAAACTCGAACGAACTAACGTCAATACAAAATAATAACTAATTCACCAACCCACGTTTACGACTTTGGTCTTATTACACATATTCATCTTTAGTTCCAATATTTTTTCTTCTTGTTCTCACAACTGATCGCATTAGGACTTGCCATTTCTCCTTAGATGACTCTGGTTCAGTCAATATATAATACGTCATTGCATCTCCTGTTGAGTCAGCAAATGCTAGGAATCTTCCTTTTCTCATGTTGCTCTTAGGGGATTTGAAGCTCGGATTGTACCACCATATGAGCTCATAGAAGTGGAATCTTAAATGTGATACATCTGGTGTCCAGCCTTGTGATATTTTTTGTGGGACTTTTCATCCCAATGATCTTTGTGCAGCTAGGTTGTTGATTTGATCACACCACAATGAGCACCAATTCCATAGTCTCGCCTGTAGTCCAATTATCCGTTGCCGAAAGTATCCAACCACAATTGTCACGCATAGAGTACAATCGTTCGTCTACTAACACACTAAAGCAGTGTTGCTGTTCTTCAGAAGCCTTTGAATCAGACTCTCAACGGATCGGATTCAGAAGGAAAATAATAGATTAACAGTCGCAAGCTCCAAGGTGGCTTGCACACAAAGAACAGGAACAAAAGTGAACACAATCCCTACGCTGGCATATGCCAATCGCACATTGTCTACGGAGCTGTTTCCTTTCACCACGCGATTCCTCCAACAAATCGGAATCATCATCAAGACTGAACATGCCTGCCAATCCATTCGGTGGTGGGAACAGCACTGGGGATGGCACCGCCGCTACTGTAAACAGGTTTCCTAGTTTTGATACCCATATGAAGATAATACTCCTAACCATATTCCGCCTAACAAAGGAAGCAGATAGCAACCTGTGTGTAGCTCTCCGAGAAGGAGGATTGTGCGAGTGGCCGACCTTTCTGGACGCACTCATTGAGCCTGATTTTGCCCGCGAGCTTACCTACACTCAAAGTGGGCTACCAACCCATCTCCATCGGTCCATCCAACGGGCCATAGAGGCACTTGCGGAATTCTCGAATGATCTACGCAAGGACGGGAAGAATTGGAAGGAGGTAATGTCATATACGTATGAAGATTTCAGAACCTTCTGTATGGGACGCGCCCTACGCCTTCAGAGTGAATCTGTCCTGAATCCCCTAGCTCCTCCACCGGGAACCAATAAAAAGTCACCTCAGCAAGTGAAGTACGAATTGTGGTGTCAAAAAGCACGGGATGAAAAGTCTTTTACGCCCCTCACAAATGACTCAAGATTTGAACATTGGCTCATGGGTTTCAAGGCTAAGCTCGAGGCATACGACATTGACACCGAAACATTCCTTGATGAAACTTGGCCTCCAGCTGCACTACAAGGCTATACACATGACCTCTTCGTCAAACAGTGTGCCTTCTTCTGGGTTCTTATGTTGGAAGTCTTCAAAAGTGACTTATCCACGTCATGCGTTCACAGCCATTCCCTCACACGCAATGGACATCAAGCATATTTTGATTTTGTGAGTCTTCATAGCGAATCGAAAGCCAAAGTATATGACAACTCGACTCAATTGCAAGCTTTGCTGAAGTTGAATCTCAGCAACTGGAAAGAATCTAAAGTGAAGTTTATCACACATTGGTTTGAAGAATTGAATCACCTCAACAAGCTTCGTCCTCCCAACAAACCACTTGAGTACCATACTGCAAAATCAGCATTATGTCAGGCATGCTATTCCAGCTTTCAGCTAAGTGAACAGTTTGCCAAAGTCAAGGATCCAGGTGGCACAAATAGTACCGTGACAGATGCAGTCGCTGAGGCAGTTGCTATCCACAAACTCAAAATCACGCTCCTACTCGAAGCAACCCGACTCGATTCTCAGTCCGCAATGTCGGCTCCTAAGTCAACGGTACGTGCACATGTACACGACTTCTCATCTGGACAAGGCCAAAACCATGACGACTATGCTCTCCCTATCAAATTCGAAGGTGACTACCAAGACTATGCGGTATTCAAGGCTGGACATTCACCTGACCCTACCACACACCTGCCCATTGGCATATGGAAGGCCCTATCACGTCAAGACATGAAGAGTTGGCTGAATTTTTCCCCGGAAGGCAAGAAAATAGTGGTCGCATCATTACGACGCGAATTGCTCCCAGATGATCAGCCAGATCCTAATGCTGTCAAACCCATCACCCGGAAAGCATACACACATGGACATTCCGTCTCATTCCTAGAAGATGATACCTCGAACTGGCGATGCACATACCAATGCCTCAGCAGACCTCCATCCCGCTGTGGAAAACGACCGTAGAGGTGTCTTCCATGCATCACTTGGTGTATACAAGTCTCAGACTTCTTCCTCCAAGGACCAAAGACCCCTCAAGTCTTCCGTGTCGCCTGCAAATCCCGCACAATTCCTCTATGAGAATCCTGATATTTGGTACAAAAAGGACGGCGATACCCAGATACCTGTGGGAACATCCTCTTATTCCGTCAATTTTCATCAATGGTATAACCCCGATGATGATCTGACCTTCCCACATGATAATCAAATACCATCGTACAACTACCGTGCTCACAAAGCTACGGTCACCAATCCCGGCTTCGCTATGGTCGACCGCGGTGCAAATGGTTGCATCATCAGTAATGATGCATGCCTCATCTCCAAAGATATTCCGCCACGATATGTCAATGTCACAGGCATTAACAATCACCGAGTGCAGAATATTCCCATTGCTACATGCGGCGCCTATTCTCTCTCAAATAGAGGTCCCATCATCCTCATTTTCAATGAATGTGCATATACTGGTCGACACCCCTCTATTTTGTCCTCCGGCCAGATGGAAGCATATTTCTCCACTGTCGATGACACATCCATCAAAGCGGGCGGTAGACAGGTAATCACCACCTCCGATGGATATGCACTGCCTCTTAGCATTCGACATGGTTTACCATACCTTGCCATGCAAAAGTACATGACTATTGAATTTGACACGCTCCCACATGTTATCATGACATCCAATAAGCACTGGGACTCATCCGTCCTCGGTACCACAATCAGTGCTAAAGATGAACAATTTCTTCAGAAATATCCTCCTCAGTCGCAACAACTTCCATATACCGAATACGGCGAATACGGAAACCCACGTTGTCTTGAAGGGTTAGACATCTCTGTGTCCCCTGGCTCTTCCACGGTTATGTCTCTCAGTTTGTACTCCAGTCACTCCACTCGGTCTCCCTTTCTACCTATTGATGATCTTGGAACCAACGACCGCTCATTCTGGCTTACACCTACCGACTACGTTCATCAGGAGCGCCTCGCATGTTGTACTTTCCCTCCAATCTCTGGGACGGTCACTGCCTTTCCCACGGATTGTACTGCTAGTGATGCTACACGTATTGCAACTACAACCCGTGAACGCTATCCCAACGAACATGATTACTTATCTCTGAAACCTTTCTTTTGCTGGGTTTCTACAGATCGCATCAAAGCTACTTTTGAAAATTCAACGCAGTATGGTTCGTTAAATCCTGGATTTGTTGTGGCTTGAGGCGCTGGCGGGCGTCTTTTTTGTGCTCCTTTTCTTTTTCTTTAAGTCTGGCTATTTCGTGGGTCAATCTCTCGATTGCCCTCTCTCGTTCCTCTTATTTTGCTTGGTGGGCCTTTTCGCGTTCTTCACTCTTTGCTTGGTTAGTCATTCTTTCAATCCTTCATTCTTGTTCATCCCACCTTGCTTGGTTTTTGATGGCTTGGGCTGTCTGATTGTTTATGATGTACATAGTTGCTGGTGCGATGATGCAGCCACAAGTAACAATAAGGATTTCCAATAAAGATGAAGAGAACATAGCTTCGGGTTTATTTTTGTTTTGTTATTTTTGTTTTGTTTTCGGGGTATTTTTATTTCGTAGAATTTTTCTATTGGCTTAGCAGTTCAATGGTGCTATTTTCAGTGATATCTGTGTTATGGTGTACAAGATAACCCAAAATGTCAGTAGATTCGGGCTGTGGTGTTAGATTTTGTTTCAATGGGATGGTCTTCCAGTGGAATGGTCTCTCAGGTTGAATTATTTTTGATAGTCGGTCAATCGCAAATAATTTTCGCGTTCGGATGATTATTACCAGTAGTGTATTTTACGTAGATTTTCTGTACTAGACTTTATCGGACTCGATTATTTTTGAATTCGTATGTATGTATAATATATATCTTTCGTATGAGGCTGCGACTGTTAATCAATAACTGGTAATTTGAATTATGATCTAATTAGGTTAATCTAAGAATCCGGACCTCTATTGGAGTATTCCGCGTATTCTTGTGTTAGCCCTTTTGTTAACACATGCAATCCCTTGTTGTTCGCTTATTAAGCGATTAGGATATTCTCTGGATCGATAGTGAAGCATGTGTGACCAACCAGGCACATCAAGTCTCATTTGTTGGTGATGGATTAATCATGATAGTGCCTTGGCACTTAGTCATGGTAATCCCGTGTCACTTAGTAGGTCGGTACAGTATTTAGCCTTAGCCTGCTGTTCCGCGATTACTTTACTTAATGATACTCGTCGCCGATGATTGATCTGTTTCTTATCATACTCAGTTTGCCACAACGGACCGTTTAGCCACATAACCAATTAAGGCTAAGTATCTAATCCTCAATTCGCGTGTCGTGACTCGCGTATCCTGGTTAGTCATGGTACAGATTCATTGGTCGTGGTATGACGACGTACGGTTATTTACGTAATGTTTCTATTCACATCGTATTCTCTCATTTATTCTGTTCTTCACTTAACAACTCTAATTCCGGTTGTTATCTATTCTAAGATGTAATTCTATGATCTGTGATCCAATTCTAAAATTCTAGTCTATGATTCATTCCTATAATTCAATCCTATGATTCCATTCTATTATTCCATCCTATGATTCAAAACTATGAATTGAATAAATGATTCTAGTCTGTGATTCAAAATTAAGATACAGTTCTATGATTCAACAAGACAGAGATTCAATTCTGAGATTCAATTCTATGATTCAACTCTAACATTCAATACTATGATTTCATTCTGTTATTTCATTCTATTATTTCATTCTATGATTCAAATCTATGATTCAAGACTATGACTCAAGTCTAAGATTAAACTCTATGCTTCAAAGCAGTACTTTAAGTGTCTATGCTTCAACTCCATGATTGAAGTCTGTGATTCAATTCCATGATTCAATTTATTGATGATTCAATTCTTTGACTCAATTCCATAATACAAGTCTATGATTCAATTCTCTGATTCAATTTTCAATCAAGTCTACATCTGAGAACTGTTTCTCTACCCCCTGCAGGATATGGCACGGTACGTTCAGAACTCCCTACCTCATTTTCAAAATTCCCTGCTTCCTGAGTTCACGTGTTTACTAAAAAACCTGAGTCTATGATTCAAATCCATGATTTAATTCCATGATATATGATTCAATTGCACGATTTAATTCCATGATTCAATTCCATCATACAAGTCTATGATATAATACAATATACGTAATTCAATTCTATTATTCAATTCTACTACTCAATTTTGATTCAAGTCTATGAGTCAGGTCTATGAGTCAAATATATGATTCATTTTCATGACTCAAGTAAATGATTCCATTCCATGCCTCAAATCTATGAATCAATTCATCAATTCAAGTCTATGATTCTAATCCATGATTCAAATCCATGCTTCCAATCCATGATTCCAATCCATGATTCCAATCCATGATTCCAATCCATGATTCCAATCCATGATTCCAATCCATGATTCAATTCCATGATACAAGTCTATGGTTCAATTATATGATTCAATTTGATTCAATTATATGATTCATTTTATGACTCAAGTCAATGATTCCATACCAAGACTCAAATCTATAATTCAATTCATCAATCCAAGTCTATGATTCCAATCCATGGTTGAAAATCCATCGTTGAAATCCATGGTTGAAATCCATGATTGAAATCCATGATTCAGTTCCATGATTCAGTTCCATGATTCAGTTCCATGATTCAATTCCATGACACAATTCCATGACACAATTCCATGACACAAAACTATGGTTCAATTCTATGATTCAATTTTCAATCAAGTCTATGAGTCAGTTCTATGAGTCAATTATATGATTCGCTTTTATAACTCAAGTCAATGATTCCATTTCATGACTCAAATCTATCATTCAGTTCTTCAATTCAAGTCTATGATTCAATTCCATGAGTGAATTTCATGAGTGAATTATATCATTGAAGTCTATGATTCAAATCCATGATTCAATTCTATGATTCAAGTCTATGATTCAATTCCATAATCCAAGTCTATGATTCAATTCCATGATTCAAATCCATGATTCATGATTTAAAATCATGATTCAAATGCATGATTCAAACGCATGATTCAAACGCATGATTCAATTCCATGGTTCAATTAAATGATTCAATTCCATCATTCAATTTTGAGTCAAGTATATGAGTCAGGTCTATGAGTCAATTAAATGATTCATTTTCATGACTCAAGTAAATGATTCCATTCCATGAGTCAAATCTATGATTCAAATCCTTAATTCAAGTCTATGATTCCAATCCATAATTGAAATCCATGATTCATGATTCAATTAAATGATTCAATTCCGTTATCCAAGTCTAGGATTCCATTTTATGATTCAATTCTATGATTCAATTTTCAATCAAGTATATGAGTCAGGTCTATGAGTCAAGTATATGATACATTCATTTGCATGACTCAAGTCAATGATTCCATTCCATGACTCAAATCTATGATTCAAATCCTTAATCCAAGTCTATGATTCAAATCCATGATTCAAATCCATGATTCATGATTCAATTCCATGATTCAATTCCATGATTCAATTAAATGATTCAATTCCATCATCCAAGTCTATGATTCCATTCTATGATTCAATTCTATGATTCAATCTTCAATCAAGTCTATGGGTCAGGTCTATAAGTCAATTCTATGATTCATTTTCATGACTCAAGTCAATGATTCCATACCATGACTCAAATCTTTGATTCAATTCATCCATCCAAGTCTATGGTTCAGTGCCATGGTTCAATTCAATGATTCAATTCCATGATTCATGATTCAAGTCTACGGTTCAATTCTATGATTCAATTTTGATTCAAGTCTATGAGTCAAGTCTATGTGTCAATTCTATGATTCGTTTTCATGACTAAAGTCAACAATTCCATTCCATGACTCGAATTTATGATTCAATTCATCAATCCAAGTATATGATTCAACTCAATGATTCAATTTATGATTCAATTCTATGATTTAATTTCATGATGCAAGTGTATGATTCGATTCTATTATTCAATTTTGATTCAAGTCTATGAGTCAGGTCTATAAGTCAATTATATGATTCATTTTCATGACTCAGGTCAATGATTCCATTCCAAGACTCAAATATATCATTCAATTCTTTAATCCAAGTCTATAATTCAATTCCATGATTCAATTTCATGAGTGAATTATATGATTAAAGTCTATGATTCAAATCCATGATTCAATTTTATATGATTCAAGTCTATGATTAAATTCCAAGTTTCAATTCTATAATTCAATTCTATAATTCAAGTCTATGATTCAATTCTTTGACTCCAGTCAATGATTCAATTCTATGACTAGCGTCCGAGAACTGTTTCTCTTTCCCCCGCGGGCTATCACGCAGTATTTTTAAAATTCTCGACCCTATTTTTAAAATTTTCTATCTTTTTAGGTCGCGTGTCTACTAAAAAACCTCACGCGTCGCACACCTTTACTTTCAAGACAATATCTCGTCACTCCTCAAATAAAATAACTATTTTAGGGTTAAGGATATCATATTATTTTCATGACAAGCACTATTTTGTGTAAAACTTATGCACGAATGACTATTTTCATCTTCTCAACTTTTCTGTTGACTGTACTGGCTGTGCACTACTAAACATATTGTACGAGGAATGTTGCAATCATCACTAAGTAGTAATGCATTTACTGTACGGACCATTTTTGCAATCAAAGTATGGTAGTAAGGAAATCTACTGTACAAGAAAACACATCACACACAAAATAATACATTTAATTTTTTCCTTTCAACAATTCATCTTTTCGACCTCCGTCCTTTCAACCCATTCTACTGATATTTTCCTTCAAACAACTCAGCAACATCATGCCTCCTGTTATTAAAACCTCTCTTCTATTCTACTGCCGTGGTTGCTGGGATAAGAAAGGGAAAAAATCCAAGAGTTTTAAAGGATACAAATCTGGGTCAAAAGAGTGCAATACCTTGAAATACGTCTCCACTGGCCTAAGAAAACATCTCTGGCATAGAGATACGTGCCGCGATCTTTACCATAGTCAGGGTCTAATTAAACGACAGATCTATAACTTCTCCACCTCTATCAAAGTGCAGCCTACCTTGCCGTCTGTTCAACATTCCCCGTCAGATTTTGGGATGACTATGACACAAAACGGCCCATCTGTTCCCCCTTCCCATCTCTCCCACAACACCGTCACAAGTCAATCAGCCATGGGTCTTCATTCTGTTCTAAACCGACAGATTGTACATGATGTCTTTTTACCACCAATTGATCGGAACGCAATTGAATCTTACATGGCTGTTTCTGCTGTTCAAGATGAAGATGCATTCCTGCTCGATAATGATATCGACAATTCCGATGACAAGGATGACAATGACGATGACGTAAATGAAAATAACGACAACAATTTTACCAACAACATAGATTGTGGAGACAACGAAGAAGATCCCACTAATCGTTCTGATGTTAATGTCGCTACTGCTCAGCCAGCCCCTCCACCACCATCTTTGCATGAAATCATTAATCTGAATGAAAGAGAAGAGGCATTTCAAAGCCACACAAAACTACCGCCGCCCCATCATCTTCTTGCTGAATTGGAACTCATGAATTTAATGGCCAGGCATAAATTGCCACTGAACACATTCAAATCAATTTTCCAGTGGGCAAAGAAAAGTCAAATGAGACCCGGTTTTGATTTTTGCGATGCCAAAATTAGATCGCGGAAAGCAATTTTTGACAATCTCCAATCCAATCTTGGTCTCTCTGATATGAAATTTCATCCTCATATACTGAATTAGTTACCTGATAATAAGCCCACTCAGGTGTATGTCCGTTCTTTTAAGGATGCCATTTATTCTCTTCTTTCTGACCAGCAGCTAATGATAGAAGAAAACCTCTCATTTCCCAACTATTCCACCCCTCTATCTCCTGACAATAATCCTGAGTTGAATCCTCATTCTGTAATCTCAGAATTGCATCACGGCTTGTGGTGGAAATCTTCTTGGAAAGAAATTTGCAATCCCAATTCGCAAGAAATTCTTGTTCCTATTATATTTTACATGGACGGCATATCTTTGGATGCGCACGGACGACTTACGTTAACACCATTGAACATGACACTAGGTATCTTTAATGTGGAGACCCGATCTTGACCTGAAGCATGGACAACTATTTACTTCCATCCCGACCTTGAATGGGAGTCAACCAGACACTCTTGTCCTGCCACTTCGAAGGAAAAAATTCAGAATCTTCACAATGGTTTGGAAGTAGCGTTTTGTTCCTTCAAAGCCTCGTGTAACGAAGACGGTGGTATCGAATGGAATTATCTTCCGTACGCAAATCAACAGTGGAAGGTAGAAATGAAATTTGCCATTGCCTATGTTATTGGCGACACAGAACTTCATGATAAATTGTGTGGAAAATACGGCTCCTTCAATAAGGGTGTCATGTGGATGTGCCATCACTGCAACTGTTATTCTCCGAACATAAACATTCCTTCTGTTCAACCTGCAACAAAGAAGTGGTCGCCTGTTGATTTTCATTGTTTTCCTGGCACTGATCTAAACGATATCAATAAGAACTTCAAAAACAACTCTCATCACAATATCAGGAATGTATTTCATGATCTATGCTTTGGTACAAATCAGAACAACATTCATTTTACAACTCCCGGTGAATGTTTGCACATGCACCAGCTTGGTACTGCCAAACGGGCTGTCAAGTCAATTGAATTGTTGCTCCGCGGAAGTGTTCCATGTGTTTATGCCCCCAATTTGAAGCACGGCGTGGCTGTTGCTGACAGTATTGGCCATTTAGCACAACGGTACGGTGGTTTGTTATCACGCCAGTCTGATAGAGATTTTCCTCGCACCAAATTTGGGACTCAGCTTTTATCAACCATGAAGAAAGAAGGGCATGATTTCTCTGAAATGCCTATTTCTCTTCTGATTGCTATGGTTTCCAAACATGGATCTGACATTATTGGTGACCATCATTTTGTAAAGAAACAGATGGAGGTAATTCAGCTCATTCTATCAATGGAAGAATTTCTTAAACACGGTCGAATGAAATATGCTTCCTTAAAGAATCTCCCAAAAACAATTGTTCACTTTATTAATTGTATAAACTCAACATGTCACAGGAAAGGGATGGGAACAAAACTAATCAAGAATCACCTGTACTTTCACCTACCAGATTATATCTCTTTATGGGGTAGCCCCGTAGGCTGGGATAGTGCTCCGAATGAGTCTCACCATAAAACTGAGGTTAAAGCTCCTTCCAAGAACACGCAAGGTAATGCTGCATCACTAATCAATCAAAGTGCCAATAGAAAGTCCGAGAAAATGATGCTAAGCCAGGCAACATATCACTACAACTTGAATCCGCCTGACCCTCCTCCAATTGAATGTCCTGATGGTGGCGGTTCTCATTTTCAAATAATGAGAACCGAGAATGGGGAATCAACAATGAAGTGGCTTCGTTCTACGAACAAAAGCAAACCATTTTTTCCTTCTGACATACTTGACTTTGTTTGTGATTCTGTGCTACCTTTATTGGAGAATTCTTTGCACATTTGTGGAGTTACAGAGCACAATTGTTATGATGTTGCCTGTGGGTCTAATTTTATATTTCACTCACATCCTTCATATAGATCGGACAGTTCTCTGCTCAACTCCGTATGGATGGATTGGTGTTTGATGAAATTGGACTTTGATTTGAATAACAATCCGAAGCTCATTCCGTGCCATCTGCTATGCTTTTTAACTGTACAGAGTTTGAAGCAGCCATACAGTAGTATTGGTGGCTATCCAATTGATACAAACGGAATGTATGCTGTGGCTCGTCGGTTACAAGATGTGCCTAAGAAAACAGCTTCTGAATTTGTCAAACGTGGGCGCCTGATGAATTCTCTCTACCTATTTCATGTCGACACTATCCATTCCGAGCTGGCAGTTGTCCCAGAGCAAGGAAAAGACAGCTGCATAACCAATTGTGATTGGCTCGTGATATCGAATCGTATCTCGTGGCTTGATTTCTTTGAAAGCAAAAATGCTGCTACACCACCGTCCTACGAATGTTTGTACAACACATGCACACTACAGGACGACATCCAGTTGGAACCATTTGAGATAGCATTGAATGATAACGAATCCAGTGATTATCTATCCAGTTCAGAGAGCGATAGTTCTGATAGCAGTTGCAATTGAGTAGCGATGGTGAATGTATCGGCTAACTTTAAATTATTGTTTAATATTATAATAGAGGATTGGCTGTTAGCACAGTTTTTCTCGATACATAGGCGCTCATAATATAACAGCCTTCGTATTTCGGATTCGAACAGCTATGTAATACTAATGGATTGAAGAATAGAGTATCGCCTGACCTCAATGGAACTTTCACTCCATACGTGGGGAAGACAAAGTAATAAATGACCTCGTCATCACTTACATGTTTTGGAGCAATAACCGTCAGCCTTGTATAGAACATATCGGCATCGGTATGGCATTTTGAGTGATAATCCTTTCCAATAGAAAAGGCCTTTGCGTGATGGCCAATTGCATTCAGTGTTGTACGGCTAACAACCTCATTCATCACAGTCGTTTCAAGGTTGACAAATGTGGACATTGGAGTTAAACAAAGTAATAAGACCAAAGCTGTAAGACGGCGTTGGGTTAGATTGGTTACTTTTAGTATTTACATTATTTTGCTCTTTTTACGGTGTTGGAAAGAGTTATCGATAAGATTATGATCGGATTGTCTCTGGACCATATTGATCTCTCATTTACTAATTTGTCTTTCCTTTGTGTGGAGATGCGCGTATCGAGAGTTTGATCCCCATATTGTGTACCTCTGTACAGTGCTTTAAGTATCTCTTGATACTCACCAGCGCTTATGTATAACTTACTTATGGTACTCATCACATTGGTCGCGTTTCACTTTTACTTATCGCGCTCAGCTTGTGATCTCTTGGAATCGTACGGTATACGTAAATTATACGTTATGTATTACGTATACGTAAATTGTATTTACGTTACGTATTACGTATACGTAAATTGCATTTACGTTACGTATTATGTATACGTAAATTATACGTTACGTATTACGTATACGTATATCATACGGTTCACGCTTGATTTGGTATTCCAATACAAAGCTGCATTTCCTTCACAATGTGTAGGGCTTTCTGTTCAAGGTTGTCTTTTGTTGTTGAGTCCACATTGTTTTTGAAAGCGTACACACCATTTCCTGATTTCAATCGATTTGGTCTCATCCCAATAATAGCATATCCACTGTTTACACTGTCACATTTGGTTCCTTGGCCTATTTTGGGTTTTGATTCAACAATCTGCCCAGCGAATGTTCTTGTGATTTCTATATTTTTGGGAGTACCCAAGCGTTGTTTTGCAAATTGTGTGGAAGCTTTTGCAAAGATTCTCAATGATGGTTCTGATTCTGCGAACGCTAGAACAAACTTCCTGTCGGTACTATCCAATGTCTTGAAACTGTCAATAGACACAGCTTGTGCCAAAGAATATTTCTTCTCTCCAACTGTTGTCCTGCCCCAATTTGTATCCATGAATTTTCCTTGAAACCCATTTTTGTTAACTGTTTTCTATTTCCTCCACATGTTTGAAAATTGCATTTGGATCTCGATTTCTGTCCCCTTTTGCTGTCTTGTTAGGTTTTATCTCCGACAAGTGTTTGTAAGTCTGGTGGATTGTTGATGATGACGGTGCTGCTTTTTGGAGAAATTTTGAAGTCATTCTCTTTCTCTCAGTCTTCCCACGTTTCCTCTTTGATTTTTGCTTGATTACTTTTGCTGGCAATTGTTTTGTTGTTGTTTTGAATCCCATTGCACTGGGTGCCATTGTTATTTGACAATCGGCGATGGGCGTGTGGGCTTCGCCAGACGATGCGTTGCTGCTGTTGCTACTGTTGGTGTCCGATCGATTTGATGCTGTTGTTGCTCTCTGCGGTTTGACGAGTCGGATAGATCTGTGTGTTGCGGATCGATTGGTGTTGCTGTTGCGGATCAATTGCTGTTGGATCGATTGCTGTTGGATCGATTGGTGTTGCGGAGCGATTGGTGTTCCGGATCAATTGGTGTTGCAGATCGATCTGTGTGTTGCGGATCGATTGGTGTTGCTGTTGCGGATTGATTGCTGTTGGACCGATTGCTGTTGGATCGATTGGTGTTGCGGATTGATTGGTGTTGCCGTTGCCGGGACGACGTTGGTGTTGGTGTTGCCGGGACGACGTTGGTGGAGCGCCGGTGGAGGAGGAGCGATTCGATGCCGAAGATTTGTTGCCGACAATTGCTGTTGCAGATTGATTGGTGTTGCCGTTGCCGGGACGACGTTGGTGTTGCCGGGAGCGATTCGATGCCGACGATTCGTTGCCAACGATTGGTATTCCCGTTGCCGGGATGACGTTGATGTTGCTGGGACGACGTTGGTGGAGCGGGTCGTTGCCGTTGTCAACGATCCTATTTGAATATATGATATGATAATTTAAGAAAATGGGTGAGTATCTATTGATGTAGTAGAGTAAATAATAACAACAGAATAATATAATGTACATGCCAATCGATTCATAACTATCACCAACAGGGAAAATTCCGCGCACCTACAGGGAAGAATCGACGGTTAGCGGTTCGATGATTCCTGGTGCCGGTTCGATGGTTGCCAGTTGCCGTTGCCGATGCCGGTTGTGGTATGATTGGTGTTGCAGATCGATTGGTGTTGCAGATCGATTGGTGTTGCGGATTGATTGGTGTTGCAGATCGATTGGTGTTGCGGATTGATTGGTGTTGCAGATTGATTGGTGTTGAGGATCGATTGGTGTTGCGGATCGATCTGTGTGTTGCGGATCGATCTGTGTGTTGCGGATCAATTGGTGTTATAGGGGTAGCGCCGGTGGATGAGGAGGGATTTGGGTGGAGCGCCAGTGGAGGAGGGATTCGATGCCGGCGATTCGTGTTGCCGGTTGCTGGTTCAATTGGCGATCCGGTCCTATGAAAATAAGAAGAAAAACAGAGAGGAAATACATTATCAGTGATGCCGGTGGAGTGGAAGACCAATCAATTGCCATTGCCGGTGCCGGTGCTGGTGCCGGTGCCTATTTCTCTCATTCTTACCTTTGCTTGTTGTTCCGACGTTCCGACAATCGTCCCGATGAAATTGTTGTTGTTGCTGCTGCCGTTGATTTGCAGCCTTCTTACCCTCTGTCACGAAAAACAGTACCTCGTGCCTGTTGATATAGAAGCAATGGATAGAGATTTATTGTTTTCACGACATATATGTTTGTGGGCCAATTCAAACAATATCTATCAAGCAAACCACCTCTTGTCCAATGCGAGCTAATTCTTTTTCCAGTACAAGGCTGTTATTTCAGACTAAAATATTCGAGCACGGATAACCTGCCTAATGCTGATCAACAATCAAGGAATCATTGAACAGGATTAAGTGGAATCCCACGTTCACAGACGGAGTGCCAATTAGCAACTCTACTCAAATAAGTCGGGTAAGATTACGAAAGGTAGAAAAAGTGATTTTTTTTGTCGCGAGGTAGAAAAGAAAATTACTGTGTGTGTGTGTGAGAGAGATTTTTTTTTCGATCAAAATCATCAATCGATCGATCGATCCATAGATACGACGAGGATACTTCAACTTCTGTAGAATTCTACATGTTTTTTGTACTAGTGTAGAATTCTACACATTTTTTGTACTAGATAATTCCTAGTAGTGAATCCGCGTAGGTTTCTACGCCTGTAGATTTGTACACGCTTTTCGTATTAAATACATACTGATCGAAATGGTGATGGATCGATCAATTGATCGATACGACGAGGATACTTCAACTTCTGTAGAATTCTACATGTTTTTTGTACTAGTGTAGAATTCTACACGTTTTTTTACTAAATAATTCCTAGTAGTGAATCCGCGTAGGTTTCTACGCCTGTAGATTTGTACCCGCTTTTCGTACTAGATACATACTAGTATTGAATCCGCGTAGGTTTCTACGCCTGTAGATTCGTACACGCTTTTTGTACTAGATACATACTAGTATTGAATCCGTGTAGGTTTCTACGAGAGTAGATTCGTACACGCTTTTTGTACTAGATAATTCCAAGTATTGAACCTGCGTAAGTTTCTATGCGAGTAGATTTCTACACGCTTTTTGTACTAGAAAATTCCTAGTATTGAACCTGCGTAGGTTTCTACAAGAGTAGATTTCTACACGCTTTTCGTACTAGATACATACTAGTATTGAATCGGCGTAGGTTTCTACGCCTGTAGATTCGTACACGCTTTTTGTACTAGATACATACTAGTATTGAATCAGCATAGATTTCTACGCGAGTACATTTCTACACACTTTTTGTACTAAATACACACTAGTATTGAATCCGAGTAGGTTTCTATACAAGTAGATTCCTACACGCTGGTTGTACTAGATAAATACTAGTATTGAAACCACGTAGGTTTATACCCGAATAGATTACTACACACTTTTTGTACTAGATACATACTAGTATTGAATTCGCGTAGGTTTCTACGCGAGTAGATTACTCCGCACTTTTTGTAATAGATATATACTAGTATTGAATCCACATAGGTTTCTACGCAAGTAGATTACTACACACTTTTTGTACTAGATACATACTAGTATTGAATCCGAGTAGGTTTCTACTCAAATAGATTACTACACGCTTGTTGTACTAGATACATACTAGCATGAGGGTATTTTTGGTTCAATTCCT
This sequence comes from Pseudo-nitzschia multiseries, assembly GCA_037355745.1. Classification (NCBI taxonomy): domain Eukaryota; phylum Bacillariophyta; class Bacillariophyceae; order Bacillariales; family Bacillariaceae; genus Pseudo-nitzschia; species Pseudo-nitzschia multiseries. The sequence goes on along the minus strand of CM074787.1, from coordinate 13,082,690 downwards.
GGGCACAAACTGACTTATTGGGTAATGACTCAAAAAGTATCTCTTCTAAGCCATGAATATATTTATCATGACTCATCAAATGCATATTGGGAACAGCTTTGTCACACAGAATGCCCAAAATGTTGTGGTTTGACTCTCCAAATGGCACAAATTAGGGTATTTTTGGTGCAATTCCAGGGCACAAACTTACTTATTGGGTAATGACTCCAAAAGTATCTGGTCCAAGCCATGAATACATTCATCATGACTCATCAAATGCATATTGGGAACAACTTTGTCACACAGAATGCCGGAAATGTTGTGGTTTGATTCTCCGAATGGCAAACATGAGGGTATTTTTGGTGCAATTCCAGGGCACAAACTAACTTATTGGGTAAAGACTCAAAAAGTATCATGTCCAAGCCATGAATACATTCATCATGACTCATCAAATGCATATTGGGAATTGATGTAGCAAACTGGATGAGGGGAATGGTAGTGAAGTACAGACCAGCCGGGGAACCACCTTGAGTATACAGCGCACGTACTTCACGAAAGATCTCACTGTATCAGCAATCAGCAACATTGGTGCGTACCATATCCCCGGGACGTTCACTGTAGGTACAACGTACGAATCTTACTGGGAATTCTGTGAGCATCGAATTCTGCAAGCGAATTCTGCAAGCGAATCTTGCAAGCATCGAAAATCTTGCAAATTACAGGCCAGCGCTAACAAGCGTGTAGAGGATTCCCCTAGCAGAATACAAGCCCACAGCTCACTCTTTTGCTCCTAAACCGATTAGTAGTAGAATAAATAAATAGGTAACCCGTCCTGGTCCAATAGTCCTCCTATTGTACCCGTACGACAAGCCTATCTGTCCTGGTCCCCTAGCCTTCTTGCCTAGTGTACCCGTACAGCAGTCTACCGGTTGGTCCCCTAGTTTCGCCTAGTGTCCCCGTACAGCAGTCAGTCTCTAACCATACTACTCACCATCCTTGGCTCCCTATTGTTTACTCCAAGCGTCCGCAAACCAACCTCGGACACGACTCCGTAGCCCGCACCTCCAAGCATCCGGTCTGCACCTCCAGCCAACCGACTCGGCCACGCGCACCTCCAGCTCCAGGCTTGCAGGCAGTTGCTTCTTCCCAGATACGCTCCTACAATCCGCACCTCCAAGCGGCCGACGCATCCGTGCTTGACCACGCCTCTTCACAAGCGGACCGACGTATCCGTACGGACTACTCCTCCAAGCGTCCAGTCAAATCGATTTTGGTCTACAGATCCGCACCTCCTCGCACCTCCAAGATACGGACGACTCCAACTCCAATACAGATCTGCACCTCCTCGCACCTCCAAGATACGGACGACTCCAACTCGGACTGATCCGCACCCTTTCAGCTCCAAAGATACGGACGCCTCACCCGCGAATCGATTTTGGTTACCAGTCTGCACCTCCAGTGATTGTGACCGCGCCTCTTCCCTTCTAGCGCCTCTTCACTTCAAGCAGCCAGACGTATCCGTACGTACTACTACTCCAATCGCCCGGTAACACTCCAAGCTTCCGCGCTGTAATCCTTCCCAGCACCTGCTTCGATCAGCCACAACATGCTGACCTACACTGAGTATTACCAGAGCACCCCCAGTCCCCTTGGAGTGGGACCCGCCCGGGACCTGGCCTACCAAACCATCTACAACTACTTTGCTGAGGAAACAGCCACCCCCATACTCCTGGGCCAGCTCTTGGACCTCTTCAAACCAGAAGCTGTGGGGGCCCTAGGAATATTCCTGGCCGGCACCTTTGGAAGGGCGCTCCTCCGATTGGTGCACGGCCTCTGGAAGTACCCGGGGCCCTTAACCGCGCCAAGTACCAACAAGGGCAAGGCCTTTGGCTACCTGGATGGCATTGAAGGCGATGCCGGAGAGCTAGTGCTAGTGGATGCTGCCCTCCTCGAGCAGGCGCCCGAGACCCTGGTGCTGTCCCTCGACCGCCACCTTGACGTCATCAAGCATGCTCACCATTCCCACATGATCCCCATGGTCCTAGGTGATGATCCTCACATGGAGGCCGTCACCCCCTACAAAGCCTACTTCATCCCCTTCCAATTGGTGCCCCTACTCCTAGGCAAGGGCCTTAGTCCAATCCAAGCCTTGAACATCATCTACCCCTATCTCGACACACTCAACCTGGCGCTCACTTGCACCCCCCTACTGAATACCCTCTGAGCTGCAGGTACCAACCCCACCATCGTCGATGGCGGTGTCCACTTCGCCACGCCCGGCACCCCCTTTCGAGGGGAGCCCGGCCTGACCTTGTACATGCAAAATCAGGTACTATACCGGGACCTCCCGGGCTTGAAGCAACCCTCCCATCCGGGGCAGCAGCCGGCACCCGGCCAACCAACAGGGGTAGATCCCACGCTGGCAGCTACCCTCACCGCCCTTGCCAACCAACAGCTCAAGCTCGGTGAGGGCCTAGACCAACGTCACCCCCCAGCCACGGTCAAGAACACCTGGGGCCCCTTGTACACCCAGCGCTTGCTGCTGCTATGTGGCAAGCTCGAAGAAGCCGACCTACCCCCCAAGCATGGGCCCAGAAAGGCAAGCACGAAAAAAACCACATGATCTTCCAGAGCCAAGTGGCCACATGTGCCGCCGAGTTCCTCATCCAGGCACCCTTGGTCACCACGGCGGCACTCAAGAAGTTCCAAGATGGCAACTTTCATGGGACTGACCCCTTTGACGTGGCGGACAGCATCCTCCCTTTGGCGTTCACTCCCCCCGGTGGATCAGCAGCCTCCTTGAAGAGGGAACAGGAAGCTGCAGCAACTGTGGCCGCCTATGACACCATGATCTCCACCGAAGGCAACTCCCTCACCTTGAAGGACTCCCTGGAGCTCCAGAAGACCAAAGCCTACCTACCCATCGACTGGACTGAAGCTACCACCCAACTGGAAAGCTATCTCGCCGTCCTAGCCACCATTCTAGGCATACATCACCCAGTCATGCAGGGCTACCAGAATGGACTCGCCAAGCTCAAGCTCCAGCAAATGCCCCTCCGCCGAGCAATTGCCGATGAACTGGGAGAGCTCATCACCCCCTCCATTGTTGTATACTACTTCCAAATCCGGGTGCAAGGTTGGCTTGAGGAACAATGGGGATCAACCTTCACGGTCCCCTCCCCCGACTTTGGGAAGGCCTTCCAAGCCTTCCGAATCACCCAGAACCTCTACTGGCTCCCCAATGTCACCAATGTGCCGGCTCTGAGGCACCTGTGTCGCGTAGCCGCCGTGGCTGCCCCTGCTTCAACCCCAGGCCCCACCAAGCCCGGCAAGACTACCCCCAGCCCCAACCAAAGTTCCGCCAGAGGTGCCCGAGTGTCCAACCCAAGTCTGGATCCCCAGCTACAGGTCTCTGGCGTAGCCAACAAAGTGAAATACTCTCGGCTGAGGGAGGTCATAGCAATCATGAGAGACAAAGGCACCACTCCCTTGTCTCGTCCAGATGGCAGAGACAGGTGCCATTCCTATCACCTTTGAGGAACCTGCTACACCAACTGCAGGAACATCCATGACCATGGTGCCATCACCAGCAGTGAACAGGACCAAGTCTTGACTTGGTGCCAAGCCGCCTTTGGTGTCTGACCAAATGGCAAGCGCCCCTTCAGCGCGTTGACCCTGCCCTCTCAATCCCCAAGGGGGGCTCTGCCTTCCTCACGATGACTATCTACCCCCCCATCTATGCCTGCCTCATGACGACTACCTACGCCTCCATCTACGCACTTACGAATCACACATGAACTAGGTAAGAACAAACCGCACGCGCGCGCATGTACCCCTCTCGCCTTGTATGTGCCTCCCAAACTTTCTACAGGTTCCAAGACCCCCCCCCCCCCCATCCCAAGTACCCCCTCCCCACGGCCTACGTCCGAGTCCCTAGTCCCTCCTACAGCTTCAGCATTACCCTCCCCACGGCCGAGGGCCAAGTCCCTAGTCCCTCCTACAGCGTCGGCATCACCGATCCGTTCATGCCCCTCCACTTCCACATTGCCTCGGTCCGATCTCCTAGGCGCTGCGAACCTATTGTCATTGCCTAGGCCCGAGCTCTTAGTCATCCCCACCAACCCATTGCCTAGGACCGAGCTCCTCGTCACTGCCACCCCATTGCCTAGGCCCGAGCTCCTCGTCAACCCCACCAACCCGTTGCCTAGGACCGAGCTCCTCGTCATCCCCACCAACCCATTGCCTAGGACTGAGCTCCTCGTCACTGCCAACCGATTGCCTAGGCCAGAGCTACTAGTCAACCCCACCCACCCATTGCCTAGGACCGCGCTCCTCGTCAAACCCCCACCGACGCCAAGGCCGGCACCCCTCGTCACGGCACCACTCTCCGTTCTTAACAGCCAGAGGCTTAACCCCCCAAGCTGTTAAGCCCGACTGTACGCCAGTGTGTGTGGGCAAAGCAAACTTCTAGCCCTGCTTAACCCACCAACCCACCAATGAACTACAAGCATTTCACATCCATTACTACAAGTAGATAAGCTACTGAAGCTATCACAAACGTAGCCCGTGATAGCAACTTTGTCACACAGAATGCCCAAAATGTTGTGGTTTGACTCTCCAAATGGCAAACACGAGGGTATTTTTGGTGCAATTCCAGGGCACAAACTTACTTATTGGGTAATGACTCAAAAAGTATCTGGTCCAAGCCATGAATATATTCATCATGACCCATCAAATGCATATTGGGAACAACTTTGTCACACAGAATGCCCAAAATGTTGTGGTTTGACTCTCCAAATGGCAAACATGGGGGTATTTTTGGTTCAATTCCAGGTCACAAACTGAATTATTGGGTAATGACTCAAAAAGTATCCGTTCCAAGCCATGAATACATTCATCATGACCCATCAAATGCATATTGGGAACAACTTTGTCACATAGAATGCCCAAAATGTTGTGGTTTGACTCTCCAAATGGCAAACATGAGGGTATTTTTGGTGCAATTCCTGGGCACAAACTGACTTATTGGGTAATGACTCCAAAAGTATCCGGTCCAAGCCATGAATACATTCATCATGACCCATCAAATGCATATTGGGAACCACTTTGCCCCACAGAATGCCCAAAATGTTGAGGTTTGACTCTCCAAATGGCAAACATGAGGGTATTTTTGGTGCAATTCCAGGGCACAAACTTACTTATTGGGTAATGACTCAAAAAGTATCCAGTCCAAGCCATGAATACATTCATCATGACCCATCAAATGCATATTGCGAACAACTTTGTCACACAGAATGCCCAAAATGTTGTGGTTTGACTCTCCAAATGGCAAACATGGGGGTATTTTTGGTGCAATTCCAGGGCACAAACTTACTTATTGGGTAAGGACTCAAAAAGTATCTGGTCCAAGCCATGAATACATTCATCATGACCCATCAAAATCATGTTGGGAACAACTTTGTCACGCAGAATGCTGGAAATGTTGTGGTTTGACTCTCCAAATGGCAAACATGGGGGTATTTTTGGTGCAATTCCTGGGCACAAACTGACTTATACTCCAAAAGTATCCGGTCCAAGCCATGAATACATTTATCACGACTCATCAAATGCATATTGGGAACAACTATGCCCCACAGAATGCCCAAAATGTTGAGGTTTGACTCTCCAAATGGCAAACATGAGGGTATTTTTGGTGCAATTTCAGGTCACAAACTGAATTATTGGGTAATGACTCCAAAAGTACGTCCGAGAACTGTTTCGCGGGGTTCGAATTTACTTCTCGCGCACAAATTTTGTGCGTAATTTTAACACGGCAATATTTCTGGATACCCTGAAATTCGCGACAATCGTATAAGGGTATATGTAAACTCAGCACTATTTCTGTGCGCGTGATGCACATTACTCTACTCTCAAATAAAAATAATTTATTTCAGTCTCTAGCAGAACCGAATTATTATTCTGTACGAACAACACTTACTTCTATTCACAAATAAAAAAGAAATCTTGAGTCAGTATTAATTCCAAAATATTAATCTACCAAACAACAATTCGATTCTGCTCCCCTAGTTGTGAATTATATTTCTTGACTACAATATTCCCTTTTTAAAATGTAGATTCTATTATGCTTGATTTATTCCTATTGCGACGTATTACGAATCCTCCATTATTTCTAATATTCTCAAAATTAAGTTCAAGATTAGTAGTAGTTTTGTATTATGTATGTACTGTTATTTTCTACATTAGTTCACCCATAGATAAACTTTCATTCATCAATGCTGTTATTGCCGGATCAATATAGACGTTTCTTTTCTTTTTCTTCTTTGGTCCACTACAACTAGTGGAGCTGCTACTAGTAATATTTGCATCGCCCTGCTTATTGTTGGTGTAATTTGTCGAACTTTCGTTCCTAAATCTGTCCCTCATCATTTCTTCCAATTTCCTTCCTGTTTCTGGGTGTTTTCGCATCTCGCCAATTTTGTCGCACAAGTCACTGAACAACTCGCGACCTTCCTCCATCCATCCATCCATTTCTGCTTCCACTGTCTGAATCGCAGAATTTTTTTTTTTGTTGCGGAATCGTGGCATCACCCTTTCGCCGCTGCTGGTTCACCCATACATGATGCTCATTGTAGATTAGTACCAATGCAAATGCTTCATCTGCTATAGTAAATATATCACTCAGCAAGTGCCTCTCCTTCCGTTGTTTGAAATTGGAATTTGTCGGATTGATTGCCGACATGATTCTTGTAACAAAATAATAAAAATCTTCATCTTCCGCGTCTTTGTATGTTCTGTATTGAGGGTTTAAAATACCTGTGTTTTCATATTCTGTGTCTTGAATAACTGCAACAGTACCAGGGAATGTAATAGGGACTCGACCTTTTCTGTAATCGGCTGTACGGAAGTATCATAAGTATCAACGGGCAGCATGTTAGTGTTGTCGGACCAAAAATAGATTCTCAAAATCCTAATTTCAACAACCAATTCTCCCACCTGTATTTACCTATCCAGTTTTTTCTCGCTAATGTTTGTGAGTTGTGCCTCAATGCAGTCAGTACTGTCCCTACTCGTTTCCTGTAAAAGGAACAGAATGCCGCAAGTGGAATATTTGGTGGCTTCATAACCGCACTTTCTCCAACAGCTTTATTTATTACAAGCGCCGTTACCTTGTCATTGATAGGGAACTTCATGTTGGGGTACCAATGTTTTTTGATGTAATCCCTTAGCTGCTTGTCCAGTGTTTCAGTCATATCACTCAAAGCCTTAAGCATATCGTTGTCTATTATAAGTCCATATTCGTCTGTAATTGTACTTACTGCTCGTTCTCTTGTGTCGCCGGCATTGTAACTCCCCTCTCCCTGCATGGTTGCCTCCGTTTGTTTAGGTACCATTACTACCTTTCCCACCCCTATATGTGGTTCCCTCTCTTGTTTCCGTAAGCGTTTTGCCACTTCCTCTGCCAATTTGTCATATTGGATATTTTTCATGACATGTTCGGCAACATCCTCTAAATTGTAGCATTCTCCGTTAGATGTTTTCTCTACCACATTGGTTTTTGTTCCTTCTTTCTGTTGGTTCGTTACTGTAGTGGTGGTTGTGTTGGTAATGGTCAGCGCTGGTTCGTTACTCTGGTTGATGGTGTTTTGTTCTTCCGTGTTTGTAGTAGTAGAAATTGTGTTGTCGGAACCATTTTTTTTACTGTTGCCCTTTGATGCGTTCATAGTTGTGGTATTACTGTTACACACTTTGTTAGTAATTGCGGTGTTTGTTTTAACTCTTCTTTTCTTACCGTTGTTGTCCCCTGTATTTTGATGTTCACCGGGCCGGATGGTTTTGTTGTTTCGAAGGGTCTTCCCCTCGGATTTTTTGCTTCGTCGTGTCTTTCCGATAGCATTCATATTTTTTTATTTTATTTTCTGAATACGGTGTCGATCAAGAATCATGTGTTTCTTTTTGTGTGGTTTTGTGTGTGTACTAATAATTTTGTCGGGTTGTGTACGGTGTTTTGTGTTGTGTGTGTTGTGTGTGTCGTGTGTGTGTGTGTGTGTGTACGGTGTTTCGTGTAGTATGTGTACGATGTTTTGTGTGTAGAATTTTTCCGTGGGTTCTGTACTATGTTGTTTGCCCGAACATCTTCTGTGTGTTGTCTGGTTTTGGGCGCGCTGTTATATTTGTAGCAGTAGAGCACGTACCTGTGCAAGCCACCCCTCTCGCGCCATAATTTTTTCAGAAGGGAAACATTTGATCACACTAAGGTTGAGTTATGTATTTCAATCCTCTAGTCACATGTAGAATCTCGTAGACTGCTGCACCTAACATACCGTACTGTCTTGTGTGCCATTTGTATCTACAAACCACATCATTGTCTGTACTGTGTGTGTCAAAGTTGTTCCCAATATGCATTTAAAAGTTGTTCCCAACATGCATTTCGTAAGTCATGTGATATGCATTCATGGCCTGGTACAAAAACTTTGGTAGTCATTACCAAATGAGACTGTTTGTGCCCTGGAATTGCACCAAAAATACCCTCATCATGTTTGCCATTTTGAGAGTCAAACCACAACATTTTGGGCATTCTGAGTGGCAAAGTTGTTCCCAATATGCATTTGATGAGTCATGATAAATGTATTCATAGTTTTGACCGGATACTTTTGGAGTCATTACCCAATCAGTTAGTTTGTGCCCTAGAATTGCACCAAAAATACCCTCATGTTTGCCATTTCGAGAGTCAAACCACAACATTTACAGCATTCTGTGTGACAAAGTTGTTCCCAATATGTATTTGATGAGTCATGAGGAATGTATTCATTGCTTGGACCAGATACTTTTTGAGTCATTACCGAATAAGTTAGTTTGTGCCCTGGAATTGCACCAAAAATACCCTCATGTTTGTCAGTTGGAGAGTGAAACCTTAAGATTTTGGGCATTCTATGTGTCATAGTTGTTTCCAATATGCATTGGATGAGTCATGATGAATGCATTCATGGCTTGGACCCGATACTATTTGAGTCATTACCCAATCAGTTAGTTTTTGCCCTAGAATTGCACCAAAAATACCCCCATGTTTGCCATTTGTAGAGTCAAACCTTAAGATTTTGGTCATTCTATGTGCCACAGTTGTTCCCAATATGCATTGGATGAGTCATGATGAATGTATTCATGGCTTGGACCAGATACTTTTTGAGTCATTACCGAATAAGTTAGTTTGTGCCCTGGAATTGCACCAAAAATACACCCATGTTTGCCATTTGGAGAGTCAAACCACAACATTTACAGCATTCTGTGTGACAAAGTTGTTCCCAATATGTATTTGATGAGTCATGAGGAATGTATTCATTGCTTGGACCGGATACTTTTTGAGTCATTACCCAATAAGTTAGTTTGCGCCCTGCAATTGCACACAAAATACCCTCATGTTTGTCAGTTGGAGAGTCAAACCTTAAGATTTTGGGCATTCTATGTGACAAAGTTGTTCGCACTATGCATTTGATGAGTCATGATGAATGTATTCATGGCTTGGACCCGATACTTTTTGAGTCATTACCCAATAAGAAGTTAGTTTGTGCCCTGGAATTGCACCAAAAATACCCACATGTTTGCCATTTGGAGACTCAAACCTTAAGATTTTGGGCATTCTATGTGACAAAGTTGTTTCCAATATGCATTGGAAGAGTCATGATGAATATATTCATGGCTTGGACCAGATACTTTTTGAGTCATTACCGAATAAGTTAGTTTGTGCCCTGGAATTGCACCAAAAATACCCCCGTGTTTGCCATTTGTAGAGTCAAACCACAACATTTTGGGTATTCTATGTAACAAAGTTGTTTCCAATATGCATTGGATGAGTCATGATGAATGTATTCATGGCTTGGACCCGATACTTTTTGAGTCATTACCCAATAAGTTAGTTTGTGCCCTGGAATTGCACCAAAAATACCCACATGATTGCCATTTGGAGAGTCAAACCACAACATTTTGGGCATTCTGTGTGACAAAGTTGTTCTCAATATGCATTGGATGAGTCATGATGAATGTATTCATGGCTTGGACCAGATAATTTTTGAGTCATTACCGAATAAGTTAGTTTGTGCCCTGGAATTGCACACAAAATACCCCCGTGTTTGCCATTTGGAGAGTCAAACCACAACATTTTGGGCATTCTATGTGACAAAGTTGTTTCGAATATGCATTGGATGAGTCATGATGAATGTATTCATGGCTTGGACCCGATACTTTTTGAGTCATTACCCAATAAGAAGTTAGTTTGTGCCCTGGAATTGCACCAAAAATACCCACATGTTTGCCATTTGGAGACTCAAACCTTAAGATTTTGGGCATTCTATGTGACAAAGTTGTTTCCAATATGCATTGGAAGAGTCATGATGAATATATTCATGGCTTGGACCAGATACTTTTTGAGTCATTACCGAATAAGTTAGTTTGTGCCCTGGAATTGCACCAAAAATACCCCCGTGTTTGCCATTTGTAGAGTCAAACCACAACATTTTGGGCATTCTATGTAACAAAGTTGTTTCGAATATGCATTGGATGAGTCATGATGAATATATTCATGGCTTGGACCCGATACTTTTTGAGTCATTACCCAATAAGAAGTTAGTTTGTGCCCTGGAATTGCACCAAAAATACCCACATGTTTGCCATTTGTATATTCAAACCACAACATTTTGGGCATTTTGTGTGACAAAGTTATTCCCAATATGCATTCGATGAGTCATGATGAATGTATTCATTGCTTGGACCGGATACTTTTTGAGTCATTACTATCCAATAAGTTAGTTTGTGCCCTGCAATTGCACCAAAAATACCCTCATGCTTGCCCTTTGGAGAGTCAAACCACATCATTTTTGGCATTCTGTGTGGCAAAGTTGTTCCCAATATGGTTAGGGTTACATCCGGTTCGCAAATTCAGTAATTATTTGTTCGTATATGTGGACTTCTCGCAAGTTCTTTACCCCCCTGTACCATGTACCAGCATTGTAGTGGGAAAAATGAGTAGGAAAACACGTACATTCAGTACTAGCATGTACATTCAGTACGAAGAAGAAAATTCGAATTCGAACGTTCGAACGTTCAAAAAATTCGAACGTTCGAACGTTCAAAAAATTCAAACGGATCACATACAGCACAGTACTAGCTAGCATGTAGATTCAGTACTAATTCCAAATTAATTCGAACGTTCGAACGTTAAAACGAACGTTCGAACGTTCGAACGTTAAAAAAATTCAAATGGATCACATACAGCACAGTACTAGCTAGCATGTAGATTCAGTACTAATTCCAAATTAATTCGAACGTTCGAACGTTAAAACGACCGTTCGAACGTTCGAACGTTAAAAAAATTCAGCACGTTCAATTCAGATTACTACTAAAAACGTGTAGGAGTCTACACTTGTACCAAATCATGTAGAATTCTACATGATCTACAAGGAAAAAGAAAATCGTACGCGAAAAAAAAAAAAAATCTCTCTCACACAAACACACAGTAATGTTATTTTCTACCTCGCGACAAAAAAAATCACTTTTTCTACCTCACAACAACAAAAAAACAATCTACCTCGCAACAAAAAAAAATACACTTCATAATCTGCCTTCTTACATCCGACTTATTTGAGTAGAGTGTTGGTTCTTGCAATCAACACTCCGTCCGAGAACGTGGGATCCGACCCTCTTTGAGCACAACGATCCGTTCTCATTTATTTTAGTCCGAAATAACAGCCTTGTACTGGAAAAGAAGTAGTTAGCATTTGACGAGAAGGGGATTTGCTGGATAGATATTGTTTGGACTGCAGCCTTACATATACGTCTTGAAATCAATGAACTGGCTTTGTCCCTTGCAATTATATCAACAGGAACAAGGTACTGTTTTTCGTGACATGGAGTAAGAAGTATTCTACGGCAGCAACTACAATTTCATCGGGTCGATTGTCGGAACGACGGTACGACGGTACAAATAAACGGTAAGAATGAGAGAGATAGGCATCGGCAACAGCAACGGCAATTGATTGGTCTTCCATTCCACCGCCATTACTGATTCCCTTCTGTTTTCTTCTTATTTTCACAGGAACAGATCGGAAGCAACCATCGAATCAGAAGGAACGGATTGGGAGCAACCATCAAATCTAAACCAACAGATTGGAAGCAACCATCGAATCGGAAGCAACGAATCTTCCCCGTGTGAATCGGAAGCGACTACTAATCGAAACGGATCCGTCGGCAAATCTTTAGTCTTCTTCCCTGTAGGTGCGGGGAATTTTCCTGGTTGGTGATAATTACGAATTGGTCGGCATGCTGTGCATTATCATATTATTCTGTTGTTATTATTTACTCTATGTAGTACATCAATAGATACTCACCCATTTTGTTCAATTATCATATCATCTATTTGAATAGGATCGTCGGCAACGAGAACGGGGAACGATCGAATAGAAGCAACGGGGAACAATTGAATAGAAGCAACCGGGAACGATCGAATAGAAGCAACCGGGAACCATCGAACCGCAACCGGGAACCATCAAAGCAACCGGGAACCATCAAAGCAACGGGGAACGATCGAATAGAAGCAACCGGGAACGATCAAATAGAAGCAACCGGGAACGATCGAACCGCAAAGTGATCGAAGCAACCGGGAACAATCAAAGCCAACCGGGAACAATCGAATCCAACCGGGAACGATCGAAGCAACCGGGAACCTCGCAACAGCGGCAAGCGGCAGCCCCGAGGAGTCAACAACGGCAACTAATCGTTGGCATCGAATTGCTCCTCCTCCTCCACCGGCGCATACGGTTCGACACATCGATCTGTCTATCCTTGCTCGGCATCGGCACCGGCACATCTTGTGGCAGCGTACGATTGGACACATTGATCCCTCTATCCTTGCTCGTCATCGGCATTGGCATCGGCATTGGCACATCTTGTGAGAATAGAAGCAACCGGGACCCATCGAATAGAAGCGGGAACAATCGAAGCAACCGGGAACAATTGAAGCAACCGGGAACGATCACAGCTAGAGCACTACAAGAGCAACATCAATCCACCCGAATTGATCATCCACCGGCGCTCCACACGAATCACTCCTCCTTCTCCACCGGCGCAAACCCCTAGTAGGAGGCAACAACGGCAACGAATCGGCCTCCAATCAGTTAGCAGATTCTAAGATACCGACTTCTTCGATAGTCCGCACCTCCAACGCGTCCAGTCGACTCGACTTTGGTCCCCACAGATCCGCACCTCCTCACACATCCAGTCAACCCGCACCTCCAGCGATCCAGCCCAATCCGCACCTCCAAGCAGCCAGCCGATACCCCGCCTCCGAGGACGACTACGACCAGTCGACACCCCTCCTCCGAGGACTACTCCGACAATCCGATCCAAGCGGCTAATTCTCCACCAATCGATCCGCAACAGCAACACCAATCGATCTGCAACAGCAATCGATGGCAACAGCAACGTCGCTCATCCTCGTCCTCCTCCACCGGCGACTTCTCCTCCACCCGTGATCCACCAACTTGGCTCCTCCTACTCCTCCACCTGCGATCCACCATCGAATCGCTCCTCCTTCTCCTCCACCCGTGATCCACCAACTTGGCTCCTCCTACTCCTCCACCTGCGATCCACCATCGAATCGCTCCTCCTCCTCCTCCACCGGCGATCAACCAACTTGGCTCCTCCTCCTCCTCCACCGGCAAATCGATTCGTCCTCGTCATCCTCCAACGGCAATTCGTCTCGGCAACAATGAAACCAACCACAACGAATGGAAAACAATTGTCAGCACGAGGAAGGAGGCAAAAAGCAAATAGGAAACATGAGAGAAGACATAAACAGAGAATGTCTTCCAACTTTCTGAGGATTGCTGCACCGGTGTCAAAGAGCCACGAAACTTATACGAACTTGTCTCTGATAAAACCGATGAAAAAGGAAAGGAATAGGCGTTCAACTTGCAAAGATGGCGTCCGTACAATAGCGCTGAAAAATAAATCCAGTACCGCTGCGGTGGCAGGTAAATACATGGAGATAGATTGGGGTGGCAAGACAGGAGGAAAGAAGAAGTATCGACCGGAACAGGCTTTGTCCATCGGAAACTTCAATACATTGGATAGTACAGAAGATAAGCCTATTCTTGCATTTGACGATTCTGAACCATCGTTGCGAATTTTTGCCAAAGTTTCACGCCATTTTGCGGAACGACACCTCGCTTCGAAGAATAATATCGAATTGTTGAGACAGTTTGCTCCTGCCATTGTTGGAGCAAAACCAACCGTTGGAAGAGGGGTTAAGCGCGGCAGTATCAATGATGATTATGCTATCATTGGAATTCGACCAGAAAGATTGGATTCAAATATTGGTGAGTATGTTTTCAAAAGTCATGTCGATCCCAGCATCAAACTAGAGCTAGAAGAGACAACAGTTGAAATTGTGAAGCATATGCATCATAGTTTAATTGACGTCGAACCATTTGTTGCGGAGGAAATGGATGTGTTGTCTCAGATTCTGTCTCGTACAAAGCTAAATGCAAGGCCTTAGCATTTTCGATCGGTCGCAACTACCATTCTAGATGCCATGTGGACGATGACATGTACTACACTCGTTTGACAGTAATTGCTCCGGCGGAAGTGTCTGCTGACGAGGTGATTTATTATTTTGTCTTCCCCACGTATGGAGTGAAAGTTCCATTGAGGTCAGGAGATACTCTATTGTTCAATCCATTAGTATTACATAGCTGTTCGAATCCAAAATACGAAGGCTGTTATATTATGAGCGCCTATGTATCTCGCAAAACTGTGCTTAGAGCTAACCCTCTATAGTAAAATTAAACAATAGTTTAAAGTTAGCCGGTACATTCACCCTTGCTACTCAATCGGAACTGCTGTCCGAGCTTTCGCTCTCTGAACTGGATAGAGAATCACTGGATTCGTTATCATTCAATGCCATCTCAAACGGTTCCAACTGGATGTCGTCCTGTAGTGTGCATGCGTTGTACAAAGATTCGTAAGATGGTGGTGTAGCAGCATTTTTGCTTTCAAAAAAATGTAGCCAGGAGATCCGATTCGATATCACTAGCCAATCGCAATTGGTTATGGACCCATCAAGGCCTTGCTCTGGAACAACTGCCAGCTCGGAATGGATAGTGTCAACATGAAATAGGTACAGTGAATTCATCAGGCGACCACGTTGGACAAATTCAGAAGCTGTTTTCTTAGGCACATCTTGAAACCGACGAGCCACAGCATACATTCCGTTTGTATCAATTGGATAGCCACCAATACTACTGTATGGCTGCTTCAAACTCTGTACAGTTAAGAAGCATACCAGATGGCACGGTATGAGCTTGGGATTGTTATTTAAATCAAAGTCCAATTTCATCAAACACCAATCCATCCAGACGGAGTTCAGCAGAGAACTATCCGATCTATATGAAGGATGCGAGCGAAATATAAAATTAGACCCACAAGCAACATCGAAACGATTGTGCTCTGTAACTCCACAAATGTGTGAAGGATTCTCCAATAAAGGTAGCACAGAATCACAAACAAAGTCGAGTATGTCAGAAGGAAAAAATGGTTTGCTTTTGTTCGTAGAACGAAGCCACTTCATTGTTGATTCCCCATTTTCGGTTCTCATTATATGAAAATGAGAACCGCCACCATCAGGTCGTTCAATTGGAGGAGGATCAGGCGGATGCAAGTTGTAGTGATATGTTGCCTGGCTTAGCATCATTTTCTCGGACTTTCGCTTCGCCGTTTGACCGATTAGTGATGCAGCATTACCTTGCGTGTTCTTGGAAGGAGCTTTAATCTCAGTTTTATGGTGAGACTCATTCGGAGCACTATCCCAGTCTGCGGGGCTCCCCCATAAAGAGATATAATCTGGTAGGTGAAAGTACAGGTGATTCTTGATTAGTTTTGTTCCCATCCCTTTCCTGTGACATGTGGAGTTTATACAATTAATAAAGTGAACAATTGTTTTTGGGAGATTCTTTAAGGAACCATATTTCATTCGACCGTGTTTAAGAAATTCTTCCATTGATAGAATTAGCTGAATTACCTCTATCTGTTTCTTTACAAAACGATGGTCACCAATAATGTCAGATCCATGTTTGGAAACCATAGCGATCAGAAGAGAAATAAGCATTCCAGAGAAATCATGCCCTTCTTTCTTCGTAGTTGATAATAGCTGAGTCCCAAATTTGGTGCGAGGAAAATCTCTATCAGACTGGCGTGATAACAAACCACCGTACCGTTGTGCTAAATGGCCAATACTGTTAGCAACAGCCACACCGTGCTTCAAATTGGGGGCATAAACACATGGAACACTTCCGCGGAGCAACAATTCAATTGACTCGATGGCCCGTTTGGCAGTACCAAGCTGGTGCATGTGCAAACATTCACCGGGAGTTGCAAAATGAATGTTGTTCTGATTAGTACCAAAGCATAAATCATGAAATACATTCCTTATGTTGTGATGAGAGTTGTTTTTGAAGTTCTTATTGATATCGTTTAGATCTGTGCCGGGAAAACAATGGAAATCAACAGGTGACCACTTCTTTGTTGCAGGTTGAACAGAAGGAATGTTTATGTTTGGAGAATAACAGTTGCAGTGACGGCACATCCGCATGACACCCTTATTGAAGGAGCCGTATTTTCCACACAATTTATCGTGAAGTTCTGTGTCGCCAATAACATAGGCAATGGCAAATTTCATTTTTACCCTCCACTGTTGATTTGCGTACGGAAGATAATTCCATTCGATACCACCGTCTTCGTTACACGCGGCTTTGAAGGAACGAAACGCTACTTCCAAACCATTGTGAAGATTCTGAATTTTTTCCTTTGAAGTGGCAGGACGAGAGTGTCTGGTTGACTCCCATTCGGGGTCGGGATGGAAGTAAATAGTTGTCCATGCTTCAGGTCGAGAACGAGTCTCCACATTAAAAATACCAAGTGTCATGTTCAATGGTGTTAACGTAAGTCGTCCGTGCGCATCCAAAGATATGCCGTCCATGTAAAATATAATAGGAACAAGAATTTCTTGCGAATTGGGATTGCAAATTTCTTTCCAAGAAGATTTCCACCACGAGCCGTGATGCAATTCTGAGATTACAGAATTAGGATTCAACTCAGGATTATTGTCGGGAGACAGAGGGGTGGAATAGTCGGGAAAGGAGAGGTTTTCTTCTATCATTAGCTGCTGGTCAGAAAGAAGAGAATAAATGGCATCCTTAAAAGAACGGACATACACCTGAGTGGGCTTATTATCAGGTAACCAATTCAGTATATGAGGATGAAATTTCATATCGGAGAGACCAAGATTGGATTGGAGATTGTCAAAAATTGCTTGCCGAGATCTAATTTTGGCATCGCAAAAATCAAAACCCGGTCTCATTTGACTTTTCTTTGCCCACTGGAAAATGGATTTGAATGTGTTCAGTGGCAATTTATGTCTGGCCATTAAATTCATGAGTTCCAATTCAGCAAGAAGATGAGGGGGCGGCGGTAGTTTTGTGTGGCTTTGAAATGCATCCTCTCTTTCGTTCAAATTAATGCTTTCATGAAAAGAAGGTGGTGGAGGGGCGGGCTGAGCAGTAACGACATTAACAGCAGAACCATTAGTGTTATCTTCTTCGTTGTCTCCACAATCAATGTTGTTGGTAGAATTGTTGTCGTTATTTTCATTTACGTCATCGTCATTGTCATCCTCGTCATCGGAATTGTCGATATCATTATTCAGCGGGAATGCATCTTCATCTTGAACAGCAGAAACAGCCATGTAAGATTCAATGGCGTTCCGATCCATTGGCGGTAAAAAGACATCATGTACAATCTGTTGGTTTAGAACAGAATGAAGACCCGTCGCTGACTGACTTGTGACAGTGTGTTGCTGGGAGAGATGGGAAGGGGGAACAGATGGACCGTTTTGTGTCATAGTCATCCCAAAATCAGACGGAGAATGTTGAACAGACGGCAAGGTAGGCTGCACTTTGATAGAGGTGGAGAGGTTATAGATCTTTCGTTTAATTAGACCCTGACTATGGTAGAAATCCCGGCACTCATCAAGACAATAAAGATGTCTTCTTAGGCCAACGGAGACGTATTTCAAAGTACCCTGCTTGTTTGCCGTGGATTTATATCCTAAAAACTTGGAGTTTTTGCCATTCAGCGCGCAACAACGGCAGTAGAATAGAAGAGGGGTTTTCATAACAGGAGGCATGATGTTGCAGAGTTGTTTGAAGGAAAATATCAGTAGATGGGGTCGAAACGAAGGAGATCACAAAGACGAATCGTTGAAAGGAAAAAATTACATGTGTTACTTTGTGTGTGATGTGTTTTCTTGTACGGTAGATTTCCTTACTACCGTACTTCGATTGCAAAAATGGTCCGTAAAGTAATTACTACTTAGTGATGATTGCAACATTCCTCGTACAATATGTTTAGTAGTGAACAGTACGTACAGTCAACTCCTTAAGAGGGTTAATACACAGCGCCGGACGGGTCAATCCCATCAGTTATTCCAAACATTTGTTGGCAGGCGCGTCAGTTCTTCCATAAGGTGCACGGAAATGTGAATCGAAATGGAAATCGTGGACAATAGCGTTGTTGATTATCGAAATGGAAATCGTGGAGAATTGTTTTGTTGATTGCGATCAAGTTGATTCCGACTTTCATGTACCCGTAAAACCAACTAGTACGCTATTTTTGCATGAGTTATTACTAGTAGATACTAGTACGAAATCGTGGACAATTGCGTTGTTGATTATCGAAATGGAAATCGTGGACAATTGTTTTGTTGATTACGATCGAGTTGATTCCGACTTTCATGTACCGGTAAAACCAACTAGTATGCTATTTTGCATGAGTTATTACTAGTAGATACTAGTAATACATTATTTTCGCTAGTACTTCATCATTATAATTGATTATTTCATTATCTTTCCGACGAGGAAAACAAATACCAACGTGTTAGGTGTTACTACGACCTAATCTTCGAATAGATAATCTACTCTACTGATACTACTAATACTAATCATCCAATCGACAGTCGAACCAACCATGGAGGGAATTTACAAACTACAAAAGGTGGTTCAGGAACACCCAGCCAATCTCGAACAAGAACTCCGGAAAATGCTTGTTTATCACAAGAAAGAGACTGCTCGAATCCAAAAAATGATTCGTAAGATTCGTGAAGAAAAAAGAAATGATCCAAACGTTAAAATTGAAAGCGTCGATCCTACTAGCAATGATCAAGTCGATCCGAATGTAACCAGCAGCATCTATCCACAAAGCGGG
The DNA here is from genome assembly GCA_037355745.1 of Pseudo-nitzschia multiseries. Lineage (NCBI taxonomy): Eukaryota > Bacillariophyta > Bacillariophyceae > Bacillariales > Bacillariaceae > Pseudo-nitzschia > Pseudo-nitzschia multiseries. Next base: position 13,063,406 of record CM074787.1, on the reverse strand, counting down.
TTATTTGAGAGGAGCGAACAACATTGGAGTGGCGATTCCGACGGTGTAGCTTCTGAAAATACAGCGGATCTTCCTGGCGTTAAACACGAACAAAACCCTTGAGTGCAATAGCCCGCCTGGGGTGGATTCGACTTGGAGTTGACATGGAGTTGGAGCTGGGATTTGAGTTGGAGTTGGAGGATTTGGGTCGGAGCCCATTATACCGGTATGGTGGAAACATGTTGAGAAAATGAAATAAGTCATTCGTGCACAAGTTGTACACAAAATAGTGCTTGTCACGAAACGAATATGATATCCTTAACCCTAAAATAGTTATTTTATTTGAGGAGTGACGAGATATTTGTCTCAAAAGTAAAGGTGTGCGACGCGCGAGGTATTTTAGTAGACACGCGACCTAAAAAGGTAGGAAATTTAAAAAATAGGGTCGAGAATTGTAAAAATAGCGCGCGATAGCCCGCGGGGGGTCGAGAAACAGTTCTCGGACGTATCCGGTTCAAGCCATGAATACATTTATCATGACTCATCAAATGCATATTGGGAACAACTTTGTCACACAGAACCCCGGAAATGTTGTGGTTTCACACTCCAAATGGCAAACATGAGGGTATTTTGGGTTGAATTCCAGGTCACAAACTGAATTATTGGGTTATGACTCCAAAAGTATCCGGTCCAAGCCATGAATACATTTATCATGACTCATCAAATACATATTGGGAACCACTTCTTTTCCTCACAGAATGCCGGAAATGTTGTGATTTGATTCTCCAAATGGCAAACATGAGGGTATTTTTGGTGAAATTCCAGGGCACAAACTGACTTCTTATTGGGTAATGACTCCCAAAGTATCCGGTCCAAGCAATGAGTACATTTATCATGGCTCATCAAATGCATATTGGGAACAACTTTGTCACACAGAATGCTGGAAATGTTGTGGTTTGACTCTCCAAATGGCAAACATGAGGGTATTTTTGATGCAAATACAGGGCACAAACAGTCTCATTTGGTAATGACTACCAAAGTTTTCGTACCAGGCCATGAATGCATATCACATGACTTATGAAATGCATGTTGGGAACAACTTTTAAATGCATATTGGGAACAACTTTGCCACACACAGTACAGAAAATGTTGTGGTTTGTAGATACAAATTGCACACAAGACAGTACGGTATGTTAGGTGCAGTCTACGCGATTCTACATGTGACTAGAGGATTGAAATACATAACCTTAGTGTTATCAAAAGTTTCCCTTCTGAAAAACTTATGGCCCGGGAGGGCTGGCTTGCACAGGTACGTGATCTACTTCTACAAATATATAAGGGCGCGCCCAACCCAGACAGCACACAGAAGAAGTTAGGGCAAACATCATAGTACAGAACCCACGGAAAAACTCTACACACAAAAAATCGTACACATATTACATGAAACACCGTACACACACACACACACACACACAAAACACAAAACACAAAACACAAAACACAAAACACAAAACACAAAACACAAAACACAAAACACCGTACACAACCCGACAAAATTATTAGTACACACACAAAACCACACAAAAAGAAACACATGATTCTTGATCGACACCGTATTCTGAAAATAAAAAAATATATGAATGCTATCGGAAAGACACGACGAAGCAAAAAATCCGAGGGGAAGACCCTTCAAAACAACAAAACCATCCGGCCCGGTGATCATCAAAATACAGGGGACAACAACGGTAACAAAAGAAGAGTGAAAACAAACACCGCAATTACTAACAAAGTGTGTAACAGTAATACCAAAACTATGAACGAAACAAAGGGCAACAGTAAAAAAAATGGTACCAACAACACAATTTCTCCTACTACAAACATGGAAGAACAAAACACCATCAACCAGAGTAACGAAGTAGCACTGAGCATTACCAACACAACCACCACTACAGTAATGAACCAACAGAAAGAAGGAACAAAAACCAATGTGGTAGAGAAAACATCTAATGGAGAATGCTGTGATTTAGAGGATGTTGCGGAACGTGTCATGAAACAAATCCAATATAACATATTGGCACAGGAAGTGGCAAAACACTTACGGCAACAAGAGAGGGAACCACATATAGGGGTGGGAAAGGTAGTAATGGTACATAAACAAACGGAGGCAACCATGCAGGGAGAGGGGACTTACAATGCCGGCGACACAACAGAACGAGCAGTAAGTACAATTACAGACGAATATGGGCTAATAACAGACAACGATATGCTTAAGGCTTTGAGTGATATGACTGAAACACTGGACAAGCAGCTAAGGGATTACATCAAAAAAAATTGGTACCACAACATGAAGTTCCCTATCAATGACAAGGTAACGGCGCATGTAATACTAAAAGCTGTTCAATCAAATGCAGTTATGAAGCCACCAAATATTCCACTGGCGTCATTCTGTTCCTTTTACAGGAAACAAGTAGGGACAGTACTGACTGCATTGAGGCACAACTCACAAACATTAGCGAGAAAAAACTGGATAGGTAAATACAGGTGGGAGAATTGGTTGCTGAAATTAGGAATTTTGGAATCTGTTTTTGGTCCGACAACACTAACATGCTGCCCGTTGATACTGATGATACTTCCGTACATCCAATAACAGAAAAGGTCAAGTCCCTATCACCTTCCCTGGTACTGTTGCAGTTATTCAAGACACAGAATATGAGGACACAGGTATTTTAAACCCTCAATACAGAGAATACAATGACGCGGAAAATGAAGTTTTTTATTATTTTGTTACAAGAATCATGTCGGCAATCAATCCAACAAATTCCAATTTCAAACAATGGAAGGAGAGGCACTTGCTGAGTGATATATTTTCTATAGCAGATGAAGCATTTGCATTGATACTGATCTACAATGAGCATCATGTATGGGTGAACCAGCAGCGGCGAAAGGGTGATGCCACGATTCTGCGACAAAAAAAATATTCTGCAATTCAGACAGTGGAAGCAGAAATGGATGGATGGAGGAAGGACGAGAGTTGTTCAGTGACTTGTGCGACAAAATTGGCGAGATGCGAAAACACCCAGAAACAGGAAGGAAATTGGAAGAAATGATGAGGGACAGATTTAGGAACGAAAGTTCAACAAATTACACCAACAATAAGCATGGCGATGCAAATATTACTAGTAGCAGCTCCACTAGTTGTAGTGGACCAAAAAAGAAAAAGAAAAGAAACGTCTATATTGATCCAGAAATAACAGCATCGATGAATGCAAGTTTATCTATTGGTGAACTAATGTAGAAAATAACAGTACATACATAATACAAAACTACTACTAATTATGAACTTAATATTGAGAATATAAAGAAACTGCGTCGTGTCGTAACAAAAGGAAAACGCGATCGGCCTTACGGTCGATCGATTTAGTGAGTAGAATAGGTTAATTACTCTCGTCATCGTCTTATCGATTATTGGCATATTACTGAGTAATTACCACAATAATGTTCGTAATCTTAAGACACAAAACACACGTAAAACCGGCCATCTTCGGTCGGTCTTTTACCGTATAATTCACCGTGATATTCTCATCGGGATATCACATGAACAATTGCATCTTATCGTGTAGAATTAGTACTAGAGTGTACATAAATTTAGGGCATGATAGTGTTTTAGAGTTGTTAATTCTTCAAAGAGTGAGCTGATGAGAAAAATCCCGCTAAGAGGCAATCCACATAAAAGCACCAAGGATTATTCACTCATCAGGTTAATAACCTTACGAATAAGGTTATTGCCTTCTTCATGACTCTTCGTACGATACGCCCGCTCAGTACGTAAGTACGTACTTACACGGTGAATTCTTTTCAGTCCCCTTCAGTCGTAAATCCTCCAACCGTTAAACGGCTGGATTCTATGACTTAACCTATTCATCGTGAGTCATTGTCGTGCGTTGAATACCAAACTGTATCCAGTCTACTATCAGAGGCCCTATCCAAAAAAAATGGGGAGGCATTTTGCCATTCATTCTGGCTTGTATCATGGCATTTTGCCCTGATCCTTGCCGGTTTGATATATTGTATTCATGGATCAAATTATCCATTTTCGAAATGCTCATTGCAGATCGATTCGTTTCCATGATCAAACTTAGTAAAATCAACTTGTTACTTCGATCAAACGATCGATCGAACATTCCATCAAACGATTGATTTGAACAAACTTACTTACCACATGCATCGGGAACAATGTTCTCGGAACACAGCTCCACTCATAAGCTTGGTAAACAAATCAGCAATATTTGTTGAACCTGGTTCTTTTGCAACTCTGATAATTCCTGCTGCAATAGATTCTCGGGCCTTGTGGTATGCAATGCTGTTGTGTTTCTTCTTGCATGGGCTTTCAGGTCGTGTAACATTTGTGACAACTGAATCATTATCACAATACACATTGGGCTCCCATCAATTGGAACACCCATCATTCTCAACTTGTATCTTAGACCTTCAACCAATTCGATTACAATTTTTAATGCAATGATTTCAGATCCAAAAGTTAATGTTTCAACTGTTGTTTGCCGCTTGGAAAACCAAATAATTGGCGCATTATTGATGAAGATAATAACACCAGTATGTGATCTTCTTGTTGCTTTACATCCAGCATGATCCGCGTCAACAAAACAACTCATCGTTACATGTTTTCCCAAAACTTCAGGCATATCTGCTGGTATGACTTCAGTAGCGCCAGGGTAAAATTCAGACCAGTCGCATTTTTGAAATTTACTCTGATCAACGCTTGGTACTGAATCATCAAAAACCAATTTTGACCTGTTATACTTCTTCAAATATGCAAATATATGGAATAACTGGTTCAAATGCCCCATTCTTGCTTGAGCCAGATATCTTGACATGAGAGAAACTGGCATTACAATGTCAAGCCTTCCAAGTTCACAAATCCATCGGAGAACTCCAATCAAACCTTGATAGTAGTTCTGTAATTCGGGATTTAGTTCCTCTGATATATCAATCTCCGGTCTGTAATCATGTGACAGTGGACTGGATGCGGACTTTGGTAAATATTTATAACCATACTTCTCAGTTCCAAGCTCTTGTTCAACAGCCACGACAGCTTTTGCAGTATATTTGGTGCTTGATAATGACCACCTTGGTTTTGAATCACCTTCAAAGTAAAATTTTCCGATATCAGCTCCCAAATACAGAGTTGGTTCTTCAATGGTATCATCTTTCAACTTGAACTTTCGTTCAATGTTTTCTAGCTGGAACTTAGGATCTTCACCAGAACATAAGATATCGTCAACATAAGCAATCAACATTGCCCAGTATCTCGATCCATCTTTCCTGGTTTCAATTCTTAAGTGCACGTCCGGATCTGCTTTGCAAGGGGAATATCCAAGATCTCTCAAATGTTTCGTGAGATATGATCTGAATGATGCTCCTGCAACTGGTAATCCGTATAGTGCCCGGACTATCTTGCAAGGCCGACCTGCAAGGTGTGGAGGAAAGCCATCTTCAGCTCTTGCCCGGAGAAAATATTTCTCCTTTATTGGAGCTGTCAAATATGCATTTTGAATATCTGCTGAGAGAACCTTCAAATCATTCAGCGCTGCCAGCAAGAAGAATATTCTCACTGAGTCACAACTGGGAACAGATGAGTAGTATTTTCCTTCGCTACAGCAGGGACTTTGTGACCGTCCCCTACCAACCTAGCCTTTCTTGTTAGGGATCCAAGCTTGATATCAAATATCATGTGCGTTGTGATCTCCTATGACCAACTGGGATTACATCTTCGTCAGAAAATTCAAAAGCTGCCATGTTGTTTGTCATTTCCTTATGAATTGCGCGTTCCCAGTGGTCAGTACCTGTTTTCTTATCAATTGCCAGTGCTTGTGTAATTGAATGTGGTAATTCAACACAATATTTGTGACTTTTCAACTAATACTTGGCTGTTTTCGCTGCCTTAAGGATGCGTTCCTTTCTTCTCAAAATTTTATGCACCCACCATCTGAAGGCTGGTAGTTTTGCAAGTTTGTTCTTGACTGCATATTCTGCTAGCTGCACTGGGAATGATTCTTTGACATCACTTACCTTACACCAAGATTCGGTCCCATCTTTCCAACTGGCCAAAATTCTCCAGCCCCTAGTTGTTGGCTTATGGGTTTTCCTACCATTTTTTGCAATGGTTGTTGCCTCCTCTTCACTTAAAGCAGTGTTGTCGCATTCGTGATCAATTAGCTCATCCAGCAGAGTGAACATTCGTCCATCATCATCAATAGAACTGTAGAGACTTTCTGCTGTATTCCTCTATGGTGCCATCAGGTAGTTGCAATTTGTATAACCTCGTGTCCAGTATTGGATTCTCATTCCTTACTCCAATCGGTCAGTTTTGCAGATCGCGTACCCTATCCTTGACAATGCACCTGAGCCTTTCATCATTTCTTTCAATGATTACTTCATTTCCCAGATACTCATCTGGTTCATCAATATCTTCAACCGATGCCTCTGGCTCAGCCATTTCAAGTTTCAGATCAGATGATCTCACTGGTTGTTCATCAAATAGCTCTTGTTGAGGTTCGGGGTAATTTTCCTGGAAAAAAGATGCGCTGTCTTTGACTTCATCACCAATCTTGGATTCAATTGATTTATCAATTGCTTCCATTCTTCTTAGGCCATCTCGGTCCCTCCATTCAAATTCCTTTACTGGCCTTATTGAATTCGTAGAGATTGGTATTGCTAATTCAGTCAGGATTCAAAAACAATCACATCCATCCACCTTGCTGCCACAAGGTCCGAGCCATCGTCCCAGTCTTTCAACTCCGCGAGTTGAAGAATCACCTTTATCAAAATAAAATATAAAATCATACCATTCCGATGATGTGTATAATGTTATATCAGGCCTATAGCCATGCACCAATTCAAATGGGGTTCTTCCCATTGAAGAAGGGTTGCTTGATGCAGTCCTCTGCCTGATATTTGCGCATAGCTCACCACAAAATGACCATAGCCTTCTTGGTGACTTCTTCTTTGCTGTCTTGGTTATGATTACATTACCAAGGTGGCCTATTGCTTGCTCTGCTTGATTTTGGAAAGGGCAATGTGGTTGGATGAATGTCTGATGTATATGGTTGCGTTTTACAATTGAATTCCAGTGCGTCTTGTATGTCCTTGGTGAGCCTTGTTCTGGGGCACCATCAGAAATCAAGTGTTCAGGAACTCCAACTTCATGAATGAATATTTTCAATCCTTGATGAGCTTGCGACTTGTTTTGTATTGGTATAAATACTTCAAACCCATTTCCATTTGTGAAAACCTGAGCACATTTTTCTTGTCTCATAATGCTTGTGGTTTTTGCATGCCAAGTATCAGTATACCAGGTTCCCTGAGCGACTATCTTGTTTCTAAAGCGCTGTGTTGGCAGACGCTTCATCAAAGGCAATTGCAAATTCCTCAGGGCTTTTTGAGTCGTGACCTTCAGTGTCTGTTCTGCCCTTTTGAAACTGATATTCCAAGTCTTGGATAGGCGTTCGCAATCTACTTTGTTTGGACCTTCAATAGTTGTCACTGATAGTCCCCATTGGTTTCTTCTATCAAGGGATCTCCTTTCAAGTGTATTGTCAATTTCTTACAAGCTAGGGATTTGTTTTGATTCATCCTCAGGGGCTTCTGTGAAGTCAAATTCTGTGTCATCAAATAAAAACTGGTCTATCCTTCGCGCGCTTGAAATATTTGTTACTGAAGAAATCCGATGAGAAATATTGCCATCTGTTGCAATTTGACATTTGGTCAGCATTCTCCTGGTTGATACCTGGTGTAATCTCATCAGCTTGCAGCGTTCCATGAGACTTGTATGGTTGGGCCCTCTGCTAGTCTTGGAGGGCATGTCGGTAACGTTGCTCGTTGGTTCTGTTACCACTGAACTTGCATCTTCAGTTGACATAGCTTGAACGCTGGATTGGTCCCCTGAAATTGGATCACCATTGTCAATTGCTAACTCAGCCATCCTAAATTTCAGTGAGTGGGGATCCCATGGGGTGTCATTTGTCGCAATCAGATGTTGACATTCATCAAGCTCCATTCTTGTTGGCTTCCTTGTTGGAAAATATGAAATCACATTTCTCATACTCAGTTTTATGAAAACTTTCTTGGGGTCATCATCTTCCATTGGGGTTTGAATTGTAATCCCATGCTTGGATCTGGGGTCAAATTGACGAGGGGTTTCTTCAACAGAGTTGAAATTGCAATCCCTTACTTGATTTGGACATATCAAGCTGTTCTTCAATTTGTTTCCAAAGTACAGCGCTTGGTGGAACACAATAATGTAGACTTGACCTGATGTTGGACTTGTCCAAGCAGTCGCGCAGCTTCCAATTGGGATTTTCTTGATTGGCTTGTACTCTTCAGAAAAAGGGGCAACATCAACATGTGTTGTGATCTGATCAGGATTAAGCAATATCATATTGCTTCCAGCTGCGGTGGTGTCAGCATGTGAGTCTAACTCACAGTATCCATCTTCATTTTCACCATCATCAAAATCTAGTGGAATATTCATCTTATATAATGACCGGCTCACCATTTTTAACCATTTGTTTTCTAGTGTCCGGTTATGATGTCATTTCTTAGATTTTGAGCCAAAGCTGTCACCGGCACCTTCCTTTTCAGCTTCCTTTGCCTTCTTGGTCTCAGCAGCCTTGAGAGCCCTCTTTTTCTTACTTGCCTGTCTCATCTGGTAAAGTTCCTGACGCTGGTCTTTTGACATTGTTTTATAAACGCTTGTTGGATAGGTCTTATTCTCAAGTTTTCCTGTGAATGTTCCAGTTGTCTTCTGCCTTTTATTGCTTGATGTGCCTACTGAATATACACTTCTGGAACCCCTTTTATGCTTTCCATTTGTAAGCTTCTTCAATCCAAGTCGATTGGTGAATAAAATCAAACATTCATTGAAGTTGTCCCGATAGTCTTTGCTCTCATCAATCGCGTCGGCTTTGGCAGCGTCAAGTCTCTCATCACTGATTGAATTGATAAAGTCCCAAACAAATCTCCTTTCATTATGATTCTTTTCGAATCTCAGAATTGTTCCATGGAATGCAGTCCAATTCCTCTTGTGCTTGTTCCAATCATAACTCTTATGGTCACCGGTGTAATGTGATTCTTTCATTTCCTGGTAGGTTTTGTTAAGGACCATAGTGATATTGGTATCAGTGTAAGCATGTTGCATCAATGAAATGAAAGCGTTTCTTGCATAACCTGAGTTCAATTCAGTATTTTGGAAATGTGCCACACATTCCCAACCCGGCCCTTTTCTTGTTGCATCACACAACAACCTCCATACAACATTGTTGTCTTCATCATACTGATGACCCAACAAAACACCACACCTTTCATTGTAGTCACTCCAAGTTGGATAGGCATCTGTTGGACTTTGTCCGACTGTGCCAGACCTGGCTTCATCAGTAACATCTTCCTTTTCTTGGGGTCTTATGACATACAAGATTGGGAATCCTTCAGAGTTGAATCTGTATCTCAAGTTTTGACAAAAACCTTCCTCCCATTCTCTGAATTTTGTAAGGTCCTTTAACTCAGGTGGCGTCGCTTTTTCTTGTGACTTCACACTTGATTCCATCATCTTGATTCTGAATTGTTGCAGTTCTAGGTTGTTTGGGTTCGCGTTCCAGCCAATAGCTCAAGGTTTGACTCCAATCAATGGTTGGTAGCGTGCCCAATTTGCCCATGTGAGAAGCCTTGACGGCAGCCTGTTACCATAATGGATGCTTTTAGGATTAGGACAGTCTGGGCTGATCAATTTCAATCCGTGCATGAATGATTTGATGCTTTCCTTGTTGAGGTCTGTAATTTCACGAATATTAGACATTCCTCCCCTCATAATTTCTTCAGCTGATTCGTAGTTGATACCAAAATCCATCAAGCTGCTTCTGAAAGCGAGCTGTTCTGGATTCAGTAATTTTCCATTGTTGAATCCCCTGATTGTTATTTTGAGTTGGGATGACCTTAGTAAAGAAACCGTGTCATCTTGTTGGTTTTCACTATCATCACTGCTGATTTCATCACTGCTAACATCATCTGGATTCCTACCTCTTCTTGCAGCGTCATGTAATGCTCTGATCCTTTTCTTTACTTCTTGGTCAATGATGCTCTTCATAGTTGAGCTCATTTGTGGATCAGTTATAGCCTTTTCCATTACACGCATGATTCTTTCCTCATCAGATTTGTCCTCTTCTTTCTCTAATTCCATATCCTTCTGACTCTGATTGTCGCTATCAAATTCCGGTGGATTTTGTCCCACATCCATTTTCGACTCCTCTTCATTGGGATCATAGACATCATCATCTTTTGGCTTTGCTTTTGTTCTTGTTTTTTTTTTTGCTGGAGCCATGATGGGGACAAGGTTTCGAATATTTAATTGGAGTAATCTTTTCGGAGTATTCGTTTCGAGATATTCGATGGAAGTTTGGAAGTTGCGATTGGATATTTAATCAAAAGGTGGTATGTGGAAAGAGAGTGTAATCAAATCGGAGGATTGGGAGTGAGATGGTTGGTTAAATGTTGGTGACTGTTGAATGTGATTTCTTGCTTATCTGTTTGTGTATTCGTATATGTATTTTTGGATCAAATTTTCGTTCTGGTTATTCGGATCGAGTTTTCGTTCCGGTTATTTCGTTCGTGTATTTGTGAGCTTTTGATTTTGTTGCAACTTAAGATTGTGAGCGTTTCTATCCAGTCTCAGGATTTGCTCATTCTGTATTTCTGTGGTGAAGGACCGATGAATATTTCATCATTTTGTTTTCTGAGAATTTAGTGTTCTCTTTTCTCTTGGATCTTTGGATATCCAAGTGCGTTTGAGATTTAGTGTTCTCGTTTCCATATCTTTGGATTTTCTTGCGGGCAGATGCTCTTTGCAATCTGTTTCGTCCAATCTGTTTCACCATAATCAGAATACTTGAGGCTCAATCTTCTGGCTCACGTCATCCTTGTTTTCAGTGAAAGATCAGTGTTCTTGGATATTGATTCCTTTCAGCTGATGCCAACCTGGGCGATTTCTCAATCAATTGTCCAGCCCTTTTCCCTTGCTTGTTTTGCTGGATCTCGAAACCCGGTGGAGCCTACCACCGTGGTTTGGGTCTTTGGTCTCTTCTTTCAGGGAGACCGCCCTGGTGTTGGCCTCTTCCAGGGCTCCACAAGCAACTGCCTCTTTTACATCCTTGAGGGTTGATGCCGGTTGCTGATCAGGCTAATCCGGTTTTATCTTCAAGCTCAACTGTGTTTCTCTCGGGAAACGCCATTTGGTTCTCAGCATTGTAGGATGCTGGGTCTGATAAACTAAAGAAACTGCGTCGTGTCGTAACAAAAGGAAAACGCGATTGGCCTTACGGTCGATCGATTTAGTGAGTAGAATAGGTTAATTACTCTTGTCATTGTCTTATCAATTATTGGCATATTACTGAGTAATTACCACAATAATGTTCGTAATCTTAAGACACAAAACACACGTAAAACCGGCCATCTTCGGTCGGTCTTTTACCGTATAATTCACCGTGATATTCTCATCGGGATATCACATGAACAATTGCATCTTATCGTGTAGAATTAGTACTAGATTGTACGTAAATTAGGGCATGATAGTGTTGTAAAGTTGTTAATTCTTCAAAGAGTGAGCTGATGAGAAAAATCCCGCTAAGAGGCAATCCACATAGAAGCGCCAAGGATTATTCACTCATCAGGTTAATAACCTTACGAATAAGGTTATTGCCTTCTTCATGACTCTTCGTACGATACGCCCGCTCAGTACGTAAGTACGTACTTACACGGTGAATTCTTTTCAAATATAAGAAATTATGGAGGATTCGTAATACGTTGCAATAGGAATAAATCAAGCATAATAGAATCTACATTTTAAAAAGAGAATATTGTAGTCGAGAAATAGAATTCACAATTAGGAGAGCAGAATCGAATTGTTATTTGGGAGATTAATATTTTGGAATTAATACTGACTCAAGATTTCTTTTTTATTCGTGAAAAGAAGTAAGTGTTGTTCGTACGGAATAATAATTGGGTTCTGCTAGAGACTGAAATAAATTATTTTTATTCGAGAGTAGAGTAATGTGCATCACGCGCACAGAAATAGTGCTGAGTTAATTTATAGCCCGCCACTTACTCGCGAATTCCAGGGGGTCCTGAAATATTGCTGTGTTAAAATTACGCACAAAATTTGTGCGCGAGAAGTAAATTTGAACCCCGCGAAACAGTTCTCGGACGTAAAGTCTGTGATTCAAGCTTATGATTCCATTCTTTGACTCAAACCTACGATTAATTTATATGATTAATTTTTATGATTCCATTCAATAACTCATCATTCTATGACTCAATTTTATGATTCGATTCTTTGACTCACTTGCATGATTCACTTGCATGATCCAATTCCATGATCCAATTCCATAAATCAATGCTATGATTCAAAAAATTCCATGATTCAATTCTTTGACTCAAGTCTATGATTCATTTCTATGATTCAATTCTATGATTAAATTCTATGATTAAATTGCACGATTCAAGTCTATGACACAATTCTATGATGCACTTCCATGATTCAAGTCTATGATTCCAGTCCATGTCTCAAATCTAAAATTCAATTCTGTGACTCAATTTCATGATTCAAGTCTATGATTCCATTTTTTACTCAAAAAAACAATTCAAAACCTTGATTCAGTTCTATGGCTCCCTTCAATGATTCAAGTTTATGGTTCAAGTCTATGACTTGCGTCAATGATTCAAGTCTATGATTCAATTCCAAATTCATGATTTCAAATCATGATTCAAATCCATGATTCAATTCCGTCATACAAGTCTATGATTCAATCCTATGATTCGATTCTATGATTAAATTTTGAGTCAAGTCTATGAGTCGGGTCTTTGAGTCAATTGTATGATTCATTTTCATGACTCAAGTGAATGATTCCATACCATGACTCAAATCTATCATTCGATTCATCCATCCAAGTCTATGATTCAATGCCATGGATCAATTCCATGAGTCAATCATAAAGTCTATGATTCAATTCCATCATTCAATGATATAATTCAATGATATGATTCAATTCCATGATCCAAGTCTATGATCCAAGTCTATGATTCAAATCCATGATTCATGATTTAAAATCATGATTCAAATCCATGATTCAATTTATTAGAAATCGAGAATCATCTCTCTACTCTATGCCCATGATGTATAGACAGAGGTGCATGCAGTTACTGTTATAATTGGGGTTAATAATAATTATGAGTTTTACTGCTATCTTGTATGTGTGCGCGCTTGATACCTATCTGTGTTATGACCAGTAGAGGTACAAGCTGAGGTGCGGCGCTGTCAATTCGATACGTCGCTGACACCCTTGAGGTGCAAGCGCTAACGTCACTGACACCATATGCGCGCGCTGCGCGCGCACTTGAGGTGCAAAATTACGTCACGCTGGCACTTGAGGTGCGAACTTACGTTCGTACGCGTTTACACTTCTAACACACCCTTGCAGATATGTTATCTGCGCCCACTCTTGTTGTACTTATGTAACCACATCCACGTACGCATTTGATGAATGTTCTTTGCATATGCTGTTCCTGGTTCTTTGTCCTTCATGAACAATAACTTCGTTTCGTTTGCGCACCTTTGTTCATCGGCACTTGCAATAAAAAAGTATCAACCGACATCATCGATCGTCGGCTTTGTTGTTGTCCTTTGCTCTTCCTTTTCTTCGTCCTGGGTATCAACTTGGAATTGGAGAGGAAGGTGTTGATGTTGCAGTAGCTAGCAAGGCACCACCCTTGGAGCTGCATGCGCCACTAGAGCCTTTCTGACTTGTAGTTGCTCTAGGAGAAGCCGTAGGAGGATTACAATCCCTCTCTCAACGAGGGGCTTTTGGCGGGCGTTGACGATTGTTGTTGCCTTTGCAATCAGATCCGGTTCTCCGATGCAGCGGCGCTGTTTCTGTTGCGCTGTTTGTGTATCGCTGACGTCCGGATAATTATTATTAACTATTAGAAATCAAGAATCCTCTCTCTACTCTATGCCCATGATGTATAGACAGAGGTGCATGCAGTTACTGTTATAATCGGGTTTAATAATAATAATGAGTTTTACTGCTATCTTGTATGTGTGCGCGCTTAATACCTATCTGTGTTATCACCAGTAGAGGTACAAGCTGAGGTGCAGCGCTGTCGATTCGATACGTCGCTGACACCCTTGAGGTGCAAGCGCTGACGTCATTGACACCATATGCGCGCGCTGCGCGCGCACTTGAGGTGCAAAATTACGTCACGCTGGCACTTGAGGTGCGAACTTACGTTCGTGCGCGTCTACACTTCTAACACAATTCCTATGAGTCAGGTCTATAAGTCAATTCTATGACTCATTTTCATCATTGATTCACTTCAATGATTCAATTCTATGATTCAATTCTATGATTCAACTCTAGTATGATTCAATTCTATGATTCAAGTCTAATACAACTCAAGTCTATTATTCATTCCAATGATTTGATTCCATAATTCACTTCAAGCGTTCAATTCTATGATTCAATTCCATGATTCAATTCCATGATTCAATTCCATGATTCAAATCTATGATTCCATTCTTTGACTCAAATCTATGATTCAATTCAATGACTCAAGTCTATGATTCAACTCAATGATTCAATTCTTTGACTGCAGTATATGATTCAATTCTATGATTCAAGTCTATGATTTCATTCTTTGCCTCAAATCTACAATTCAATGCAATGATTCAATTCTATGATTCAAGTCTATGATTCAAGGCTATGACAATTCAAGTCTATGATTCAATTCAATGATTCAAGTCTATGATTTCATTCTTTGACTCAAATCCACGATTCAATGCTATGATTCAATTCTATGATTCAATTCTACCAATCAAGTCATTGATCACTCAATTTTTATTTGAAAAGGCACAGTTGGAAACTACTGGTACAACCAAGCAAGCAAGCTATAGATGTTCATACTGATCCTACCAATTGATCTATACTACCAATCATGTGACATCATTCTTAAAAAAAAATTAAATTCGAACAAGCAAGTTGTACCGGTACGAGCTACCAATAATTACAAGATACTGGTACGTACCGTATCACAACAACGATAAGAGTAGATGACTGCATTTGTTCTTAGATCCAGTGCATACTCATACTACATACCTTGCTTGAGTCATACTTCACTTCTTAGGGGGTGAAAGAAACTATTTTTTCAATTTTTAGTTTTTCAAAAGATTTGTTTTAGATCCAGTACATACTCATACTACATACCATGCTTGTGTCGTACTTCATTTTTGAGGGGGTGAAAGAAACTATTTTTTTAATTTTGGTTCAAGAGAAACTATTTTTTTTCAATTTTAGTAGGGGGTGAAAGAAACTATTTTTTTAATTTTTAATTTTAGTTCTCCCCCCCCCCCCCCCCCCCCCCCCCCCGCGCCCCCCCCCCATCCATACTGTAATTAGCTACCTTCATACTGATCCTACCAATCAATATATACTACCAATCAAGTTTTGCCCCCGACAGCCACTCGTACCTAGGTGATCTACCGGTATTACCAATCGATTCGTATGAGAGTACAATATTTCTCGCACCTCGGCTATCACTCACATACGTTTGTGATAGCCTCAGTAGCCTACCTACTTGTAGTACTGGATGTGCGGTGTTTATAGTTCATATGTGTGTTGGTGGGTTAAGCAATGCTAGAGGGGGATCCGGGAAGTGCCAGCCTGTGGCTAGTTTTTGCAGGCTGGTCCGGTCCCGAGTTGCTTTGCCCACACACCGGCGCACAGCTTTGGCTGTTAAGCCTTTTCTGCCATTGGGCCATAGGCCACAGGGTGGGAGCTGGCGGAGGATGAACCTGGAGGGGACATGGATGGCCAGCGAGGGTGGGAGAATCATCAGGGAGGATTGAGAGAGGAAGATTCCCCAGGGGGGGATCAGAGAGAGCTGCCAGGGGGAGTGGGGGCCGAGGCCGGCACCCATTCCTCAGGCAGGAAGGAGTATGTTCCGTTGTTGAACATTACAGAGGCAAGGTTCTTGAAGATGGGGAGGGACTGTTGATGCAAGTACCTCATCATGCAGTCACTGTGCCATCTCGCGAGGAGCTTGATGACATTAGAATCACATTTGCCCTGGAGCAAGGCCATAGCGCCTCCGGCGCGAAGGGACCGGGCAGAGATAGCTGCAGGGGAGATGCCAGTGGTATGGTAGAGGGTCTGGGCATAGACTCTCATGGAGGCTGTGACCGATGCTGCTCGAACTAGGGTGAGAGCCCCATTGTCAAAGTAACTGGCCAGCTTGAGGGATGGGCGGAAGGGGTGGGTGCCAGTGCAGCAGCGCTTGAGATGGAGTATCTGGCGAGCGCACGCTGCCACAGGGCAGCAGAGGGAGTCCCCACTTCGCGCATGAGCGACTACTTCACCTTTGTCGCCATTCTTCTGTGTAGTGAAGGTGAGGGTAACAGAGGTAGCAGCAAGAAGCTCATGCGCAGGACCGTCATGGTGGACTATTTTGGAGCCTAGGTAGAAGGAGACCTCCTTGAGGTGGAAGGCCTGATCATCCCTGGTAGTACCAGTGTACTCACCAGGACGGAGGCAAAAGAAGAAGGCTATGCAGATCATGTTAGCAATGGCCTGCCTGGCTGGGGAAGGGTAGTCATGATATGCAAATCGAAGTGCATGCATGACAAGGGTGATTGGGACTGGTTTGACCCTGCAAGGGGCGGGGTCCAATTTGGCATAGGCTTTGAACTGGGCAGTTAGCCTGAAGTCAAGACTGCCGGTTGAGTTGGTTCTGGGGTCTTTGGTCCCCATGCGGGCCAGCGTCTGGCCCACTGACCTGAGGGTGTCCGATACTGTGCGAGATCTGATGGGCTTGCGGCTACAGGAAAGCCTGCCGTCATGGAGGCGCTGGGCAAAGACTTGGAGGATTGGGATGGGGTCTCTAACAGATTGGAGGGTTGGTTCAAAGTCTTGAGACACACAGAAGTGAACCCATTGATTCCAATGGGCATCCTTGCGCTTGGCATAGAGTTCAGTGACTGAAGCGCGCATGGTCTTCTGGATAGAGCCAAGGTCAGAGCAGAATGCATGGCAGGTTTCAGGGGACATAAGATCCAGGGCAATTCCTGTGGGTAGGTGGTGTTGAAATGAAGGAGCAAGGCAGCGTCAGAGAGGGGTGATCGGGAGAGCAAATCAGCGAGGTGATTCACAGGGCCAGGGATGTAATCCCTGAGAGGGACATATTGGTGGAGGCGCTGGTGAAGGGACTGAATTCGAAGGAGGTAGGCTGCAGGCCCAGTAGTAGTAGTGGCGCCTTTCCTTTGCCAGTAGACAGTAGCCGTGTTGTCATAGCAGTTGTGGGTGGTTCTGTATTGGACACAGGCAGCATGGGCAAGGATGTCATTGTGTGCAATGGAACCAGCGAGCTCCAGGTCACTGTTGGTGATGGTGCCCTTGGGGTTGTCAAAGGTGACTAACTGGGAGGAGACCCACTTTGGGAAGGCATGTCTCCACAGGAAGGGTTGAATTTTTCCATCAGGGCGTGGAACAAAATGAATGCCCCCCATACCATCTCCAGAGGCATCACAGGCGCCCAAGGTGGCAGGGAAGGTGTCTGGCACCAATTCAGCAATAGAAGTTGGTCTGGTGGATAGACTAGTGGCTAGCCATTGGAAGTCTTGAATGAAGCGGTGTACTCATTTGGTGAGCCGGATGCGCTGCCGGCCTGGATCTTGGTGTCGCAAGGCTTCTTGGAGGATGGAGAAGAGTCCCATGGAGCCAGGAATGGCAATAGCCATGGAACGTAGTTCACCCAGCAGTTGGTGCCACTGTTGGGTGGGGACATGGCGCTGGTGGGGGGTGATGGAGTGCAAGATCTCCTGTAGCCGTGTGACGCGATGGGGAGGGAGGCTGATGGTTTTGTTGATGGAATCAATGAGCCAGCCAAGGATAACTTTTGTAGTGGTCCAGGTGGCATCTCCTTGGAGCATTTTCTTGAGGGATGCGGGTTCCTGTCTGAATGGGTTGTCCGAGGCCTCAAGGGGGCGGAAAACTTTGTCTAGGGATTGGAAGAGCACCCGCTTGATGGCGCGGCGAGTCCATTGGTTGCCTTGAGCAAGGCCACAGAAGTCATCCACATAGACATCCCAGTAGCGAACAGGCTGCTTGCTGGGGGTGGTGCTATGGGGGGTGCGTTGGGTGGCCTCGGGAGGGGGATCCGGTGGGATCGCAATGGGGAGGGCACTGTGAGATAGGGCTTCAGAAGGGAGATCCAGGCGATGGGGGGTGAGCCTGGCCGCTGCCAGCCCCGTGGAGAGGGTGGCATTGGCCAAGTCTGCAATAGTTTCAGTGAATGCACAGAAGTTGGGAGGGCTGGATGTCCACCCCATTGGGTTGGTGAGGGGGATTCCAATGAGGGGGGGTTGGCCCTTTCTGGAAGGGAACAGCACTCCGAGCTTCATGGTGTCGTCGGGGTTCAACTGGACCCGGTAGAATCCATCAGCTAGGTCTATCTTGGACATGTACACTGGACCGAACCTGTCGTTGGCGCGGTGAAGCTTGGTGAGTAGCCGGGGAAGTGTGTGGCCAAATTGCATGGCTTCTGCTGGGGCTAGAGGGATGGTGTCTTGGTTAACTTCAGAGTAGGTGTAATCTGAGATCATTCGGGGGCGCCGGTCTCGCTGGGGGACTAGCCCTAGGGGACTTAGCCGGAGGTGTGGAAGGTCTTGGATGAGGCTGGCTGGGAGGACAGTCCATTGTTGTTTGTCCATCATGTCGGCATATTCTTCGCGAAGGAAGTCGATGCCCTGCCGGGAGGATTGGTGGGGGCCCCTGGCTAGGGCCCCAGCTATCCGGGCAGTGGTCCAAGGGGGGTCATGCATGGAGGCCGGGGTTCCCTCATGCCCAAAGTGGGCGAGGAGGTGACCGGCTGGATGGGGTATAGCACCCACATCTGGGTGGATGTCACCGTTTCCCCGGATGGTCAGGATGAAGCCCCCCCAGCTAGTGCTGTTGTTGTAGGCGTGGATGGCTTTGGCGATGTGCACGTCCAGCCGGTCAATGGGGTAACTGGGAGGTGGGCAGGTGGGCGGAGGACCCCGAGGAGGACCCCGTGTGGGGGATGGGCGCCCCAGCGTCGGGCTGGGGCCCAGCTTGGGGGTGCTGGATGGAAGAGGATGGCCCAGACCGGCGTTGGGGTGTGGGCGGGGACCCAGACCGGCGTTGGGGTATGGGCGTGGGAGGAGAGGAGGCCGCGGCGAGGAGCTGGGTGGGGGCGCGGAGCTGGGTGGGCCGAGGGGTGGAGCTACCAGCGCGCTGCAAGGCGGGCTGGGAGGGGGGGGGGGGGGGGGGGTCAGAAACAACAACGCGAGGGTGTGGCTTACCTAAGTCAGATGGGAGGGGGGGTTCGGAGTGTGGAGAAGCTGCCGAGTGCGGCGCCGAGTGCGGCGAAGCTAGATGTGCTGAAGGCGGCGAAGCTGCCGCGTGCGGCGAAGCTGCCGCGTGCGGCGAAGCTGCCGCGTGCGGCGAAGCTAGATGTTCTGAGTGAGGCGAAGCTAGATGGATGCGTCGAGGGGGGATGGATTGGGGTAAGGGAAGGAAGCGTAAGGGAAGGCGTTGCGTAGTGTGGAGTGGGGAGGGGTGGGTATTGGGATGGGGTGTGGTGAAGTCCCCTGTGGCAATTAGCTTGAGAGGGGGCGCGGCGCCTTGGATGTGGTGGCGCTTGCCGGCGAATCAGGCTGCATATGCCTCTTGGCACCACTCCCAGAGCTGGTCTTGCTCCCTGGATGTGATGGGGGAGTGGTCATAGAAGTGTCTGCATCCAGTGAAGCAGTTGCCCCGGATGTGCCAGGAATGGCAGCGCTCCCGGCCATCGGGGCGTTTGACAGGGGTTTTGCCTTTGGTTTTCATGGCTGCGATGACAGACCTCATGGTGTTCTTCGTGATTCTGGCGCTGATGGGATCGGAGGGATCGGAGGGATCGGGAGTCTCTGGTGGGGTTGTACAGCTGGTCTTGGCGCGGATTGTTGCCTCTCCCTCCTGGTTGAGAGGGAGGGGCGCCTCCCGATTGAGCGGGAGGGGCGCTTGGAGGGGCGATCGGTGTGCTAGGTTGCTGGAGGGCTCGCAATGCATCGACGTTGGACACATTTGGGAGCCAGTTGAGGTTCTGGGTCATTCTGAACCTGTGGATGTCTTCCCCAAAGTCTGGGGAAGGGAGGGTGGTGTCTGCTTCCCATTGTTCTTCTAGCCAACCTCGGATGCGGACCTGGAAGTAGTACACCACAATTGCAGGAGTGATCCGGTCGCCTAGTTCATCTGCTATGGCCCTTCTGAGGGGCATTTGTTGCCACTCTAACCTGGAGAGACCGCGTTGGTAAGCTTTCACTACATTATGTGTGGCGCCTAGAATGGTGGCTAGTACCGCCAGGTAGCTTTTCAGCTGAGTGGTAGCCTCTGTCCAATCCAGGGGGATGTAGGCTTTGGTCTTTTGCAAATCCAGAGAGTCCTTGAGTGAGAGGGAGTTGCCATGGGTGGAGATCATGGTGTCATATGCTGCTACATTAGCGGCCGCTTCATGCTCGCGCTTGAGGGTAGCCGCTGATCCTCCTGGGGGGGTGAAGGCTAGGGGGAGTATGCCGTCTGCTACATCAAAGGGGTCAGTCCCATAGAAGTTGCAATCTTGGAACCTCTTGAGTACTGCTGTGGTGATGAGTGGCGCCTGGATGCCAAGGTTGTAGGCATCTGTGGCCACTTGACTTTGGAGGACCATGTGGGTCTTTTCATGCTTGCTCTTCTTGGCCCAGGCTGTGTAGATGGGGGGAAGATCGGATTCGGTTGTTTTCCCACAGAGGAGTAGGAGCCTTTCAGTGTAAAGGTTCCCCCACACTTCTCTTACAGAGTGCAGCTTAGAGGATTCTTGTCGTCTTTGGTCTAGAGACTCACTCAGTCTTAGTTGCTGGTCAGTGAGCGCTGAGAAGGCTGCTGTGAGGGAAGGGTCTGCCGGCGCCGGGCCTGCTAGGCCTGGGAGGTCTCGGAGGAGGACATTCTTCTTCATGTAGGCGCGGAGGTTGGCTTCAGCTCTGAAGGCAGGTCCGGGTTCTAGGAGCCGGATGGCGCCCAGAAGAGTGGTAGGTTGTGTCCCCACAGCCCGGAGTGTATCTAATAAGGGTTTGCAGATGTCCTCCAATCCTTGCTGGTGGATGTGGGGTTGGAGAACTTGGAAGGCCTGCTTCGGGGTGAGGCCCCTGCACAACACCAGTGGGATGAATTTGAAGGGTAGGAAACACACCTTGTGAGCCTGGAGCATTTCGGTGTGGGCAGTCCCTTCAGGAATGGCCGGGATGTAATCTCTCTCGGGGTGTTGGGATACATTGGCTTCATGGTGAGCTAGAAGGTACACCCGGCTTGCTGCCGCCCTTGACAGCAGGGCTGCGTCCACCCGCACCAGCTCCACCTCTTGTCCTTCCACATCATCAATGTATCCAAAGGCTCGGCCCCGGTTGGCTGAGGGCTGGGTGATGGTTCCTGGATAGCGTCGGAGGCCATGGATGACCCGGAGGCGGTTCACCCCTGCTGCATCTTCTTGGAAGATGCCCAAGCCGCCAATAGCTTGTGCATTGAAGATATCCAGGAGGAGGGGGAGAAGCCGTTCCCCATCAGCTTCATTGAACAGGGTGTAGATGGCTTGGTAGATGTCATGCCTCGCAGGCGCTTCCCCAAAGGGCCCTTCCCCTAGGAAGAACTCCCTGTAGTTCATTGTCGTGCGGCTAAATCAAGCCGGATTCCTGGCCTGTGGAGGACGGCTAAGTCGGTCCGATTCGAGAGACGCGTTGGGCTTCTCTGGTGGAGGATCCTCGCGTAGGGCGAAAACCGACGCGTCGCGATAGATAACTATCGGACCACTTGTACGGGTACAGGTAGACTATTGTCGTGTCTCTAAGGGCGAACGAGAGACGCGTTGGGCCTCTCTGGTGGGGGATCCTATCGGGCCTTGGGTCGGTCGGTGATCCTCACGTTGGGAGAGTTTGGCGATACGATAGAGGACTATCGGACCAAGGTAAGAGACGCGTTGGGCCTCTCTGGTGGGTGGTCCTGTCGGGCCTTTGGTCGGTCGGTGATCCTCACGTTGGGAGGGTTCGGCGATACGATAGATGACTATCGGACCAAGGTAGGCTTGTACGGGTACAATAGGGAAGACTATTGGACCTGGACGTATAAACCTTTTATTCTACTACTAATCGTTTTAGGAGCAAAAAGAGTGAGCTGTAGGCTTGGTTTTTGCTGGAGGAATCCTTTACCGGCTTGTTTGTGCTTTCCCTGTAATTTGCTGCTTACAGTGGAATTGCTGTATTCGGTGAGGGGTGATCGTAGTAGAGTTCGTACCTACGTTGGTGATACAGTGAGATCTTGATACTCAAGGGTGTTCTTTGGTTCGTACGTGCGTCGTACGTTCCACGTGGCACTACCATTCCTTACATTCGGTTCGCTACATCAATTTGTACCAAATCTAAAAAGTTCGATTGTATTTTTCACCAACTCTCTCATCTGGCACGGTCGGCTTTTTCGATCGAATTTCGCACCTCGACTCGTACCGTGGAAAAATTCGAATGTAGTCCGACTCATTCATGTACAAATTGTACCAAATCTAAAAAGTTCGATTGTATTTTTAACCAACAACTCTCTCATCTGGTAATGATGACGATGACGACGGGGACTAACTTCATCTTGTATCTAAGACAGATTTTAATCGTTTTCAATATTCAGGTTAAATCTTATGGTTACATGCAATCATAAAAATGAGAGTTTGCTACCATAAAAATGAACGCGCGCCACTAGATATTATTATTGCTTTTAGACAAAGCATCTCATTTCTGTAAATAATTGTTTGGCTAAGCTTTTTAGCAATTTTTAGTCGTTGCGTTTGTACCAAGGCTACTTGTTAAAAACAGATTTTTTTAATATTTCTACATATTTCCCCCCCCCCAAACCCCCCCCATAAACTCCGTCTACAAGGTTACGTTGTCAACTCTTAGGGTTAGTGTTTAACGTTCAACTAACAACTCCACCAATTACGATAGACTACAAAAAGACGTGGGTACATTCGAAAAATGTACTCAGTAGAAAATAACAAAACAACAAAAAGGGCATTTCCTGCAATGCCATTGCAGAAAATGAAAAAAACAATAGATACATGAATCAATGCTTGGGCTACATACAATTATGCTCTGTGGAGCCTACGGATTATGGTCCGCGCCAAAATTAATTAAGGGGGAAGTTTCAACCACATTGCACAAGTTCCCAAAAACAACAAAAAGGCATTTCCTGCAACGCCGTTGCAGAAAATGGAAAAACAATAAATACGAGAACATAGGATGGGGAACATCAAAATGTTCGGGTCCGCGCCAAAATGTTCAGGACACCACATTCCAGAATATCACGGTGATCTACTTATTAAAAAAAAAAAGGGCGAGCACAAGCCAGACAGCACACAGAAGAAGTTAGGGCAAACATCATAGTACAGAACCCATGGAAAACAGTCTACACACAAAACATCATACACATACACAAAACACAAACACACGAAACACGAAACACAAAACACAAAACACAAAACACAAAACACAAAACACAAAACACAAAACACAAAACACAAAACACAAAACACAAAACACAAACACACACACACACACACATACACACACACACAAGAAACAAAAAACACCGTACGCACACAAACCACTGTACACCCACAAGAAACCCGAAAAAAAATTAGTAGTACACACACAAAACCACACAAAAAGAAACACATGATTCTTGTTTGGCCCCGTATTCACAAAATAAAATAAAAAATATGAATGTTCTCAGAAAGATACGACGAAGCAAGAAATAAGAGGGGAAAACCCTTCGAAACAAC
The DNA here is from genome assembly GCA_037355745.1 of Pseudo-nitzschia multiseries. Classification (NCBI taxonomy): domain Eukaryota; phylum Bacillariophyta; class Bacillariophyceae; order Bacillariales; family Bacillariaceae; genus Pseudo-nitzschia; species Pseudo-nitzschia multiseries. The sequence goes on along the minus strand of CM074787.1, from coordinate 13,039,463 downwards.
AAAACCATCCGTCCCAGTGATCATCAAACAACAGGGGACAACAACGGTAAGAAAAGAAGAGTGAAAACAAACACAGCAATTACTAACAAAATGGGTGGCAATGATGCCACAACTATTAACCCAGCCAAGGACAACAGTAAAAAAATAATACCGACAACACTACTACCACTCCAAACATGGAAGAGCACACCACCATCAACCAGAGAAACAAAGCAGCACTGAGCATTTCCAAAACACACACCACTACAGTAATGAACCAACAGAAAGAAGGGACAACAACCAAGGTGGTAGAGAAAACATCCAATGGAGAATGCTGTGATATTGAGGATGTTGTGAGACGTGTCATGAAACAAATCCCATATGACATGTTGGCACAGGGAGTGGCCAAACAGTTACGACAACTGCAGAGGGAACAACATATGGGGGTGGGAAAGGTAGTATTGGTACATCAACATATGGAGGCAACCATGCAGGGAGATGGGAGTTACAATGCTGGTGACACAAGAGAACAAGCAGTAAGTACAATTACAGGCGAATAACAGATAATGATCTTCTTAAGGCTTTGAGTGATATGACTGAAACACTGGACAAGCAGGTAAGGCATTACATCAAAAAAGATTGGTGCCATAACATGAAGTTCCCTATTGATGACAAGGTAACGGCACATGTTACAGAAATGGCAGTTAAAAAACAAAAGGTTATGGTGCCACAAAATATTCCACTGGCATCATTCTGTAATTTTTATAAGAAGAGAGTAGGGACAGTACTGACTGCATTGAGGCACAACTCACAAACATTAGCGAGAAAAAACTGGATAGGTAAATACAGGTTGGGGAATTGGTTGTTGAAGGTAGGAATTTGGGAATCTATTTTTGGTCCAACACCCATGCTGCCCGTTGATACTGATGATACTTCCGTGCATCCAATAACAGCAAAGGTCGAGTCCCTATCACCTTCCCTGGTACTGTTGAAGTTATTCAAGACACAGAATATGAGAATACAGGTATTTTAAATCATCAATACAGGAAATACGATGGCGCTGAAAATGAAGATTTTTATTATTTTGTTACAAGAATCATGTCTGCAATCAATCTGTTGAACTCCAATTTCAAACAACGGAAGGAGAGAAACTTGCTGAGTGATATCTTTTCTGTGGCGGATGAAGCATTTGCATTGATAGTGATCTACAATGAGCATCATGTATGGGTGAACCAGCAGCAGCAAAAGGGTGGTGCCACGATTCCGCGACCAAAAACAATTCTGGGATTCAGACTGTGGAAGCAGAAATGGATGGATGGAGGAAGGACAGGAGTTGTTCAGTGATTTGTGCGGCGAAGTTGTCAAGCTGCGCAATCAGCCAGATACAGGAAGGGAGCTGGAGGAAATGATGAGGGAGAGATTTAGGAAAGAAAGTTCGGCACCATACACCAATAAGCGTGGCGATGTAAATATTACTAGTAGCAGCTCCAGTAGTTGTAGTGGACCAAAAAAGAAAATATTGATCCGGCAATTACAGCATCGATGAATGCCAATTTATCACTTGAATTAATGTAGAAAATAACAGTACATACATAATACAAAACTACTAGTAATTGAGAATTTAATATTGAGAAGAATATTAAAAATATCAGAGGAATAATCATTTGTTGTAATAGCATTAAACAAAACATAATAGGATTTACAGTTTAAAAACGAATATCATAGTCCATAAAAAGAATTCAAAATTAGGAGAGCAGAATCCAATTGTTATTCTGGAGCTTAATATTTTGGAATTAATACTGAGTAAAGACTTCTTTTTTATTCGTGAATAGAAGTAAGTGTTGTTTGTACGGAATAATAATTTGGTTCTGCTAGAGACTGAAATTAGAGTAATGTGCATCAAGTGGACAGAATTATTTTTTGTATGATTTTAAGGCATTGACTAGGATTGCGCGGGGGTGGGAATTTCGGGGTGTTGAGAAAATTTTGCCCGTGTTAGAATCAGGCACAAAATTTGTGCGCGATAAGTTGATTCGAACCCCGTGCAACAGTTCTCGGACGGGCAGCTGCTTACAATGATACAGTAGGAAGGGTATACACATACCGTAGAAGGAGCAGCGCCGCATGACTCCACAGCAGGCGGGCTGGTCCTACGGTATGTGGGATGAATGCAGTTAATAGGGGCACAGGGGCCATGGTCTTGGAGGAAGAAGAACAAGGCGGGCTGTACACTGGGGGGGTCCTATGTAGGATGGGGAACCATAAAAGAACAACACTTAGGGGTCACAGGGGCCATGGTCTTGGAGGAAGAAGAACAAGGGGGGCTGTGCACTGGAGGGGTCCTATGTAGAAATGGGCTCTAAGCAAAACCACTTAGGAACCAAGGGGATGTATGTGTGAAAACAGATGCCAGCTGTAGGGCACACCTGAAATTTATATGTAGGAAGTAGGGCTGTAAGCGAAAACACTTAGGGACCAGGGGCGATAAGTGAAGTTGCATTTAAAGGTCAGGGGAGGAACAGAAAGGAACTTGAAGTTCGACCTGTGAGACCTCTCTTATCTTGCAGGGAAATAGACTTGAAAAACCAGAGGGTTATATAAAGTATATTACAACCGCAACTTGCAAATACTCAAGGGTCAGGACTTTAGGAATCTTCTAGAAAGGAGGGTTATGTGTGTGTTTGTCAACTTCAACTTGAAAAGACTTAAGGAAACCAAAATGTTAAAGTGAAGATCACTTAAGGGTCTAAGGAATGAAGAACGTTGAGTGTAACAGGGTAGAGCTTTAAGTAAAGATACTTAAGAGCCTTGGGGGAGAAGCTTGGAAACAGATCAAAGTGTTAGTGCTTCGCAAAAAGAAGGAGCTTCTTGGGTTTAGTACTGGTCTATAGGATTCAGTGTAGGTAGAAGTGATACTGGATTCAGTGTAGGAAATTAGTGTTGGTTTTCAAGCTCCGTCAACCACTGACCAACGACGAGGGCCAACGACGACACGACCAACAATGGTGAATAGGAGATCACAGGGGCCAAGGAAGGCACCAAACGACCAAGCTGATAGCAAAATTGAAAAGATCAGGTCTTGGTTAGTACATGTAGGTCCTGGTGCCATTTGTGGCGGTGTAGCAGTGAGCAAGATATGGCAGGGGAAATTTGTGTAGAAATCTATGTGTCTTTAGTACTGGAACATTGGAACGTCGGACAAAGTTGCGCGAGGCAAAATTGTAACAAAAAATACAGGAATATGAACAAAAAAAAAGTACGGGGACTATGCCCCACAAACCAATCCTGTTTGAAGGGGTTGTTATCCTTGTACTTGGGAGGAAGCTTGTGTTGTGCTGTGAATTCCCCCTCTTTAGACATGTTGTAAGCACGGTGAGTCCACGGTCGGAATTTGCACTTGGTGTTGTAGCATCCTAGGCAATGATGGACTGGGGTAACCAGCCAATCAAGTGTGTTGAGGAGATCTGCTTCCTCTATCTTCTCTGGGGTGGGTGATAATGCCGGTGGTTTTGCTGTTGGATCCATCACGGCTTCTATCTTCCATCTGTATCCAGGATCAATACTCTTGACTAGATGCTGAGCCCTTTGCGCCTTGGTGACTGAGTGCCACTTCTAATAGAAGTGTCCCTTGTTAAGGTTGTTGCTTCTTGTCACCAAGCCTTTGGATAGCGAGGGGAACAGTTTCTTTGTGGCTTTCATTGCAAGTTTCTTTCTTCATTCCCTCTTTCTTCGAATTGAAAACCTAAGGGATCTTGTGCAACCCTCGCTTTGTTGCCATTGGTTCCAAGAGAAGAATCTGGCAAATGTTGGAATACATCAAACTGGCTAACCCTACTAGTTTCTTTTTCATCCTCATCTTCACACTTGAAGTATGTCCCATGGAACTAGGCTGCTCGGAACAAAGGGGTTTTGATCGGTTCTGGCGATGACATCAATTGTTCCAATACCGGTTCCGGTTTGTAGAAGTGTTGGGTTGCTGTGTTCAAAGCAGCCTCCATGGTGGAAAAAGAATGGGAAGCTCAGCAACAGCGACTTACCTCAGCAGCCTCAACAAAAGCTCTTCCTTCCTCTTGGGCCAACAGGCTTGTCATTGACATAGTTGATGGACTAACAAATGAACGACTACCAGACAATAATGCCGATGGTAAGTTGTTTGGAAGAAAAGTAAGTATTAGATGCACAAAAATCTCAAAAATTGGTGATCATGATTGAACTCATTGCTTGAATTTTATAATCCAGTGAGTCTTAGCATGGGAAAAAAGATGCCCATATACCCCGGTTTTGGTTTTGGTTGCATAGTCAGAAGTAAGAAGTAGTCCATTATGGAAAAAGTGATATCTTGGCCGCCAACAACTTGACTGACAAGCCAAGCACATGGTCTTCTTAAAGAGGAGATCATAAGGTTTCCAACGGTGTGTTGTTGAAATTGGATACTTATATCTGTAATTTTAACTACCATACATTAGCCCATATTAAAATATACGGCTATGCCGGGAAATTTCGGAGTGCCGCAGCCCGACGATATGGACGCAGCATTGGTGAACACATATGAATTAGAGCACAATATCAAGCCATGATGGTATATTCAAAAAACGCATCTGAAAGAGTAAAACATACTAAAACGAACATGAAGAATATTATCAAACTCTCCGAAAAGCAAATTATTTGATACAAGAACACTCACCAAGGCGGAACAAGAAGCAGACCGTGAAGACTTCACTCATACCGTCTTACTCATGGCTGACAATGGAATATCAGCGACTGAAAACACCCCAGAACGAGGAAGAACAACAAGCTGTGTTCCTAGCAGGGCTCGGCAAATGAAGAAGAAGCCACCTGACCCACGCATACTGCCTTCTTCGAAACAAACTCCAAATTTAATTTAATATACTTATTTAAGTAACCTTAACCACCGAAGGTGCATCTACACTACGCAGTCTGTATCCAGACTTTAACGCCGCCTCAATTGAAGAGAGCTTAAGCCCCAAGTTGTAGAACGACAATTTTTCAAACAAATCCTGAAAGCAAGCAGGGAGGGTACAAAGAACAAACTGATGAATGATGCCCCAAGCAGAAGCCTAACAGGAGGCAGCTGCCAACAATCATACAGTAGGAAGGGTATACACATAGGAGGAGTAGCGCCGCATGACTCCACTCAGGCAGGCTGGTCCTACGGTATGTGGGAGCAGAAGAAGACCAGGGCCATGGTCTTGGAGGAAGAAGAACAAGGTGGGCTGGAAGGGAGGGTACAAAGAAGTTTAGGAAGGGCATAGCGCTGCACTGCTTGGTGGAAGAAGCAAGCGGGCGGTACACTGGAATCCTATGGTAAGGAAATGGAAGCCCCTAAGTGGAATTCAGTTGGTAGAGGGGCACAGGGGCCATGGTCTTGGAGGAAGAAGAACAAGGCGGGCTGTACACTGGAGGGGTCCTATGTAGGATGGGAACCATAAAAGAACAGCACTTAGGGGCACAGGATCGTTGGCGTTGAGTTTTGCAATCGAATTTGGTCGGCGTCAAGTTGTTCAATCGAATTTTCCACCAACGTGCGTCGAGTTTTTCAATCAAATTTGCCGCCAACCTGACTTATAGGTCAGGGGAGGAACATAGAGGAACTTGAAGTTCGACCTGTGAGACCTCTCTTATCTTGCAGGGAAGGGGCTTGAAGAACCGGGTGGTACACTGGAAGGATCCTATGTAGAAACAGCCTCTAATCGAATCCACTTAGTAGGAGCCAAGGGGATGTATGTGTGAAAACAGATGCCAGCTGTAGGGCACACCTGATGGTATATGTAGGAAGTAGGGCCTTAAGCAAAAACACTTAGGGACCAGGGGCTATAAGTGAATTCACACTTAAAGGTCAGGGGAGGAACATAGAGGAACTTGAAGTTCGACCTGTGAGACCTCTCTTATCTCTCAGGGAAGGGACTTGAAGAACCGGGTGGTACACTGGAAGGATCCTATGTAGAAACAGCCTCTAATCGGATCCACTTAGGAGCCAAGGGGCTGTAGGTGTGAAAACAGATGCCAGCTGTAGGGCACACCTGATGGTATATGGAGGACGTAGGGCCTTAGGCAAAAACACTTAGGGACCAGGGGCTATAAGTGAATTTGCACTTATAGGTCAGGGGAGGAACATAAAGGAACTTGAAGTTTGACCTGTGAGACCTCTCTTATCTTGCAGGGAAAGAGACTTGAAGAACTGGGGCTGTACACTGGTAAAGGCCGGTGGTACACTGGAAGGATTCTATGTAGAAATGGGCTCTAATTGAAACCACTTACAAACCACAGGGCTGTAGGTGTGAAAACAGATGCCAGCTGTAGGGCATCCCACCTGACAGGTATATGTAGGAAGTATGGCTTTAAGTGAAAACACGTAGGGACCAGGGGCTATAAGTGAATTCACACTTAAGGGTCAGGGGAGGAACATATGGAAACTTGACGTTCAACCTGTGAGACCTCTCTTATCTTGCAGGGAAAGAGACTTGAAGAACCAGAGGGTTATATAAAGTATATTGGAACCTCAACTTGCAAATACTCAAGGGTCAGGACGTAGGAACCTTCTAGAGGCTTCTAGAAGGGAGGGGTATGTGTATGTTTGTCAACTTCAACTTGAAAAGACTTAAGAAAAACAAAACGTTAAGTGAGAAGAACTTAGGGGGCTTGGCAACAGTTCAAAAGAACCTTGAGGAATGAAGAACGTTGAGTGTGACAGTGCTGTCAGATACTTAAGAGCCTTGGGGGAGAAGCTTGGAAACAGATCAAAGTGTTAGCGCTTTGCAAAAAACAGAGCAAAGAAGTAGCTTCGTGGGTTTAGTACTGGTCTATAGGATTCAGTGTAGGTAGAAGTGATACTGGATTCAGTGTAGGAAATTAGTGTTGGTTTGCAAGCTGAACAACCACCGGCTGACATCGACAATGGTGAATAGGAGACTACAAGGGCCAAGGAAAGTACCAATCGACCAAGCTGATAGCAAAATCGAAAGGGCAGGTCTTGGTTAGTATGTGTAGGTCCTGGTGCCATTTGTGGCGGTGTAGAAGTGAGCAAGATATGGCAGGGGAAATTTGTGTAGAAATCTATGTGTTTTTAGTACTGGAACATTGGAAATTTGGAACGTGGGACAAAGTTGCGCGAGGCTCAAAATTGTGAAAGAAACTCAAAAACAAGTATGAATGCTGAGCAAGCAGTCATGTGCATCAAAGGACAAATTAATCACCCAGACCAAAAAAAACTATTTGAATATGTTGTAACCCTTACTGCTCTCTGCTGCGTCACATGTAACAATAAAGCTGCAACATCAACATCAACATCAACATCAACGACAACGACAACGACAACGACAACGACAACGCACAACGCACAACGCACAACGCACAACGCACAACGCACAACGCACAACGCACAACGCACAATGCACAATGCACAATGCACAATGCACAATGCACAATGCACAACTGCACAACGCACAACGCACAACGCACAACGCACAACGCACAACGCACAACGCACAACGCACAACGCACAACATCAAATAACAACAACCTCTGAAATCTAGTAACTTTTTGAATTCAAATTTGGAACAAACTTCTACATCACAGTAGTCCAGAATCACTTCTAAGTTCTAGATCCAAACAAAATCAAACTAATGCAGACAAACAACAGAGTGCAAAACTGACACAACAAAGCACACAGAACACAGAAATTCACGCCGGATCCCCCGAAAATCTACCAACTCAACAAGGCCACACTCACATGATTCTTTCCACTTCGCTCAACCTAACACAAGCACCCGGCTCAACCGCTATTAATCCTAACACAGACACAAAGACAAACTCATTGGAATTGAACATACAGGAGCATTGGATTCCACCCATTGAAACGAATATGATGGATTCCGAGACTAATGGCAAAGAAACAAAGAACTTATTACATTGGCATAAACAAAAGAACAGCATCACAAAAACCAAAACAAATCACACCACCCAGGAATTACACCTACTAGCTATAGCCCATCAAAAAGCCCTCTAGTACAACCATCCTTGTTGGGAAAACTACCATTTTGACATTAATTATGCTAAAGCTTTGACTATTGCAACAGAGTCAACAGCTTCTGATTTCTACAAGGAACTTTCTGATGGTACTCATAGAGTTGCTAAGTTGGTACAAAAGAAGCAACAGTTGAATTATCAGGGGTTGAGGCAAAAAATAGCAGAGCAGACGGCAGGTTACAACCCGAAAGAAATGTTGTATCCAGTAGATGGTCTTCTTTGTGTCCCCACCCCACCACCCCAACCGTCCTTCAGGGTGGATCCAATGTTCTTAACCCAGCGATACCCATGCACGTGATCTATTTTCAACAAATGTGGCATTTCGAGCTCAACTGACCACTTGTTTGACCCAACAGACTGTTGATCAGAAGACATTAACATATTCGAAACAGTGTCTTTGTCAATGTTGTCCATTACATACTAGTTGTTTAGGAGTAGGTACAAATTTTGGTGTGTGCCGCAGGAAGCTAACCATTTTGACTGTCTTATACAACTGCTACTTTGATATGCACTCCGCAATAGCTAAATAGATCAAGATGAGAAGGGTTTTTCATCTCGAATAGGATCCTTCATCCACGGTTTCTAATTTTACAATTCCGCTAGAATACCGAATCTTTGTGGTCGCACCGAGCGACATTCTTACATGTGGGTTTAGTATTTTTCCTGGGCACAGACATGGTCCCCCTACATGAAATTTGACTCAGATAGCCGAAGAAACCGATAGAAGACATACTGTTCCAAAGGTTCCGTGTTCTGGTAACTATTTGTTCTATCACAAAATTATTCGTGAATCGTTATTCCACGATACCGTCGCTATTATCATTCTTATCATTATTTACCAAGGGATCTGTTTCCCGTCTTCGGAATTCACGAATGTACCGGTATTTTCGAGGCTAGATTGCATGGCCTCGTAGAGAACTCGCTTGGCACCCACGGAAGGTTCAACAGCACCTTCGATGTCCCAGATATCTTTGTACTTGGCGGTCATTTCCGTTCGATTGAATCCGGGGTGGACCAAGAGGACGGAGAATCCCTTGCTTCGAAGTTCTTCGGCTTGCAAGACCCCGGCAATGTTACAAGCGGCACGGCTCATGTGGTGCCCGTAGTCACCTCCCTCGTCCTTGTTTTGAACTTTTCTCCATTCAGCTGATCCCGCTTGACTGGTAATGATGATCAGTTTGGCATCGTCCGCGAGAGCGTTGCTGTTGACGGCTGCGGAATTGACACGGAGCGGTCCGAGGGCGCAAATGTTAATCTGCTTGAGTTGTTCTTCAAAGTTGAGGGAATCGTCCGAGATTTTCTCGCATGGTTCGTAGAAATATCCCGCATTGTTGATAACGTAATCCAGGGCTCCTCCGTCCGACTTGATTCGTTTGAGAGCAGCGTTGACGGCATCGGTGTCGGTAACATCCACTCCCGAGTAAACGTTCCATTTTCCTACCAATTCTTCCAGCTCGTCGTTCGAGGATCGGCACAAGACAATAACGGTGGCACCATCGGCAACGGCCTGCTTGACAACCTCGTAACCAAGCCCCCGGTTTCCGCCGGTGACCAAGATTCGTTTTCCCATGATCTCTCCTCCATTGTAGACAGAGTCAATGTTAAGGAAGCGTTCGTCTTTTTCGGCTTGTGCGGCGGCAAATCGTTGCACCTGATCGGGGTTGGAATATTCTGCCATGTTCAACAAGGTAGGAGTGCGTGCAGCTGACGAAGCAAGAGCAGAATTAGACTTGACGACGGCTAAGGGTTGCGAAACCCAGGCAGCAACATTGGACGTGGCTACGATGAATCCAAATACAAGGGATGTCTGGCGAAGGAACATCATGATGTCTTTTATACTGCTATGCTATATGATAAATAGTGGAACTCGATTGCAGAATGTGCAAACGCAAACTTCAATCGCGAAAGTAAACTCACCGAAGTTTCTTGTCGTGATCCGTCTGGCTCTTGTTGAGGCTCTGCTACCTAAAAGGTAAGGATGGTACTCTTAGTCGTACGGGTGCGTGATCGGTTGAGTTTGAGAGACTTAAAAATTGTGACTGACGACTGTTCCCGATGGAACAAGATTTTCGAGATCTTTGCTACAAGTGGAAGTTACACGAAAATGGCGCGTACTGGCAAATGAAAGTTTTCCAAATTGTTCTCTGATGCGAGTTTTTGGAGTTCTTGTTTGTTACCCGGGGGAACATTCAAAAAAGGAAAGCCTTCGAAAAAACCCGAAATCCGTCTTCGGAATTGCTCTGAAGATCTTAACTATGTTTCAGTCATAAAAATTACAGAGTTCGTACAGCAACATTTCAAAGAGGGTGTTGAGTTGGTCCGATTACCGCGTATTCTCAATTTGAATCTGGTGTGCCCAACTACTAGTACGTCACTTAAACGATGCTCACGTGCATCACAAAACATTCTCTACAACGCAACAATTCAAAGGAGGATTTGAAGGAGGACTATTTTCGCAAGGACGACAGTTTCAGCCCCATGATTCTCTTGGTGCTTCCCGATTTTGGAATTGTCCAACTTCGTTCGTTTGTTTCACAAAATACTCATCTTTTGTAATAATATCCTCTATGTACACTGATATTGTCGTAGCGTTGATACGAATTTGTTAACAAATATATGAGCTTCTTGATAACCAGCAATGTATTCTGTTACACCAATTTCACAATACTCACACTACGTATCGAATACCAAAAGGCAACAAACATATTTTTGTACTAATAAGAAAGTGTTTTATCCAGCATTTGCCATAACCTTGTTCCTACTATTCAATTTGAGTAGCAGACAAATTTATTGCGGCTACCCACATTGGATTCCAATAAAGTACTAGTAACTGCTGTACTATATTTTTGTTACTGTTATTTACTTTTATAATTTGTCTCTGTTTGCAAGGTAATATTTGTAGTCCTCATCGTCCTTGTCAAGAGTGTCCATCATGCCATGTTTTCGCTTCCGTTTGCTTTCGTTCCTTTTGGCTTCTTCCTTTTTACGTCGTTGTACTATATCATACCCATTTTGTTGTTGGTATGTTTGAAGTAGTTTGATCTCTAAATCTTTCGTTTGTTGTTCCTGCCTTCGTTTTTCTACTTCCTCTTTGACATATACGTAAAGGTCTTGTCCCTCCTCACTCCACCCCTCCTTAATTCCTGACTTACTGTCAGTGAATTTCTTTCTTATCCTTGTCCCATGTGTTGTGTTTAGCCCCAATTTGTAGTCCTTGTAAAGGAAAAGCAGCGCAAACACTTCATTGCTCGAGGTGAAAATGTTACTGATTGTTGTTTGTATCAATTTTTTTTAAGTCCGTATCTTTAGGCGACACTGCTCCAAGAATTCTTTTGAAGAAATATTGTAATTCCATTGTATTTTTTTCGTCGATAGTCTTCATGTAATTTGTACTTATTTTCTGAGTTTGTGTTTTCGTTTTCCTTCATTGTTCCTGGGAAACTATCTGGTATCTGTTTGTTCCTTTTATCATCTATGCATCAGTGTGAATGATACGATATGGTTAGTTATTTGAAAATGTGTCTACTGGGAACAATGTTGTTCTTGTCGGTTCTTACCTTTATAATTTTTCCTCGCTAGTGTCTGGGCATTGTGCCTACATGTAGTTATTGCTTTGCAGAAAATTCCATTCCACTTCAGTGCATGGACCTTCCATATTAAATTCCTTTCGTACGTATGTAAGGGAACCACAGGCCGGTACTTGAACTTACGTAGATTCCTACGTAATTTATAGTACTACAGCTGGAGTGGTACGATACAACCGATTGAGTCATATGCACCTCTATGAGCAAGATTGGAGTATCTCTGTAAACAGGATTGGAATGTTCGATGACTGCATACAGCTCATATCTTATGGTAAATGACTGGGAAGGCCCATTCCTTCTGTTTTCAGAGATACTCCAATCTTGCTCATAGAGGTGCATATGACTCGATCAGAGTACAATCGTTCGTCTACTAACACACTAACACAGCGTTGCTGTTCTTCAGAAGCCTTTGAATCAGACTCTCAACGGACCGAATTCAGAAGGAACATAATATTCCATGTTGCTGGTACTTTGTTTTCATGATTCAATTTTAAAATCTTGGTAATAATCGTCTTTATGTATCATGAACCTTGTTCGTTTGTTATTGAAAATTTCATTTGCCTGAACGTTTGTTCCTTGAAGTACGCAGTAATGTATTTTTTAAATGTTGTTGTCAGTGCACTCTCTCATGTTCTGTATTGCATTGCTGATGATACTGGTGTTATTGGTTGTATCTATTTTGCTCTCATCCGTATTTGTTGGCTCACTTCCTGATACACTGCTTGCTGAGCTGTTTGTTCTCTGTGTATCAATCGTTGTACCCTGAACCTTCGGTGTGCAAACGTGTTCCACCATTATTTTTTTATTAAATAGCAAATAGGAACTTACCAACTGTTCATTTTCATGTATTTGGCGCGCTAGTTTTATGGGAGTTGAATTGTTTTGGAGTATGTTGATTTTAGTTTTCACTCACACTGTTGTACCATGCTAAAATTCTTAGTAGTTGTAAGTGCCTGAGTTACTGCATCCTGAGGATTTCAGTATCACTACTTATTTTTGTAGTATTGTTTCACTTTTGTGTGGGGTTGTACTGTTGTCTGCCCACCGTTTTTCCGCGCGTGCCCTGACAATCTGGAATGCGGTGTCCAGAAAATCCTGGTGCGGACCAAAATCCTGGCGCGGTGTCTAATATTATAGTGTACCCCACCCCAGGAATGGTATGTTCCACTGATAGTAGTCTTAGCCCAAGCATCGTAATATCTTGTGTGTCTGGGTGTATTATGATGATAGTAGTAATGTAGGTATGAGAGTAATAACTTATGCTGGAGGGGTGAAAGCTTTTTTTGTACAATTCATGTCAACAATCATGGAACGGCGTTTCAGAAGTATATTACTGGAACGGCGTTGCAGTCTTTCTGTTCGAACCATGTTTAAATTTGAAATCTCAAAATAAAGCATCGAATCTCAAAATGCAGCTTTGTTTTGGTCAGTCTTAAAAAATAATTTTGTATTGGCGTTGCAGGTTGTACATGTTACTGGGCGTTAAAGTGTTTGGAAAATCTCAACATAGAGCACCGTATCTCAAAATTGAGGATCAGTGTTTCATATCGTTATGGTTTGTTTTGTTCAGTTTTTAAGTTTTCTTTTGGAACGGCATTGTACGCTATACTATTTACTTGCCGTTAAAGTGGACAGAAAATCTCAAAATATTTGTACATTGTTGCATGATGTTTGTTCGTCATTAGAGGCATTGTGGTTTGAAGTTTTGTTGAATATGTTTTTTGTTTCGTCATTTCGGAATGTCTTGCTATGTCATGTTTGGTTGTGTTTTCTGATTTGTTATGCGGCGAGTTATTGATATCAAATTGTAGCAACTTAGATTACTTTCACACAATTTTATTTTGTTGTTCTCTAAATTATCAATCAAAGAATGCCACAACGAACGGCAAGAAGGATGAGAAGTATGTCTAACTCACCAGCAGATGAAGTCGCAGCCGCACCTGCAGCCGCACCTGCACCAGGCAACCCTAATCCACCAGCAGATGAAGTCGCAACCACAACCGCAACCGCACCTGCACCAGACAGCCCTAATCCAGCAGCAGATGAAGCCGCAGCCACAACCAAAGCGTCAGAAGACAACACTAATCCACCAGCAAATGCAGCCGCAGCCGCAGCCGCAGCTGCAGAAGACAATACTATTCCACCACTAGATGAAGCCGCAGCCGCAACCATAGCCGCAGAAAACAACACTACTCCATCAGGAGATGAAGCGGCAGCCGCAACCGTAGCCGCAGAAAAAAACACTACTCCACCAGGAGATGAAGCGGCAGCCGCAGACACAGCCACAGCCCCAACCAAAGCACAAAGGTTGTCTCAAAAAGGTCTAAAATCTCCTCCGGGCCGTCCACGGGGTGCACCAAAACAAAAGAAGAGAAGACCATCTGTAAAACCAGTTGGGAATCCAAAAACAGAGAAAATTGCCTCAAACACATCAACAGGCATCCGGTGCAAAACAAAATGAGAAAAGTCTTTCTCACAAATCTCCACAGCAGGGTCGTTGTGGTGGACAAACACCAGCAGCTGTTCCTGCAACACCAGAGCAAGTCATACCTGCACAACCTACAGCTGTGTTTGGGCAATGACGACGGTGGTACTTTATCATTACAATTGTTTGAGGATGAATCACAATACAAGGTTCACACAGATGCAATGAAAAGACGTGTCAAAGCTTGTCTTGAACAGCAGGGTCCTAACGGATTCTCTGAGAATATTTTGACTGACAAACTCATCACTGCCGTAAGTCAGGACATCGCATCAGTCTTTAGCCAGCTCATGAATAAGGTTTTCATCGTCACAAAACTCTTTTCTTCTGGAACCCGTCCTGACTTCAGCGAGACAGCAACGGGTGACAAGCCACCATTGGGTCCTATACCAAGGGTTGTTGATGTGATGGTAAATCTTTACCTGCGTGACTTGGGTTCACAGTTGATAAAGAAGGTCTGCATCTTAGATCCAAAGCAGCTGGCAACTCGTTTCAAGGAGTATGAGATAAAAGATAAATGGAACGCCTTCCAGTCAGCGCTCAACTCTGTTATCCAAATCAATGATACTACTACAGCAGGTCTAACAGAGTACACCCGGGCTGAAGGACAAAACAAAGTAGCGGAAGGCACAACAGCATGCTGTTTGGTCAAAGAATGTTGTTAACTACAACACCATACTGAAATACATGAAAGTGTATTTAAGCCTACTTTGGTGGTACGTACGTTGTGTTGAATTCCCACCTGCACCTTCACCTAACAAGAAGGAAGGTCCATTTTTCCCATCAGGCATTTTCTTTCAGCAAGTCACTCCTTTGAACAGTTGGACAAAAGTATGAATCAAATTCGGGGGCAGGAAGCTGTATGCGCACCAACAAGAGAAGGTGCACCAGCAGTCAAGTTAGTCCCCTCAACCAATTCCCAAAAACACCTCAAGTTGGATTTGCCATCTGATGTGTCGAAGGCACCTCTTGCGTTTCAAAATGTCCTCATGTATTTGTGGGTACACTTCCAACGAGAGAAGGCACAAATTTTTCAAGAAGTCAGCCTGGACCCCTTTGCCGATGAGCTCATTCCTTGATGACAATTTGTACAACAAACTATTGCCCAATCTCTATCAGTCTTCGTTTTTGGTTGGATGGTACAAAATACCAGGAGTTGACAATTTGGTGGGGAAAATTCAATTTAAACTGTTATCTTCTCTTCACTTTTGCAAGGTTATGGAGCACCGGAAAACTCTAAACAAGTGTTACAGAGTAGGCGTTGACTTTGCAAAAAATTTGGTGACTCTTTCTACTGCAAAGTTGTCGGCGGAACGGGGCATATTTGTCAACGATTTCATTCTGGAAGACGAACAACACGTGAAGACATTGTTGCAACATTACCTCCTGAGTTTGTCATGGGTGGACAATGTGGTTTCCACGCAGGAGCAACTTGAACAGTTGAATCTTTTTTGCGAAGAATTGCACGACAATGTTCTAACATCTTGGTTGTCATGTGGTCCTAATGGTACGCATGTCCCAGTTACTTGGATTATAGTTTCGGATGCAATATTTAAGGCAGTACTGGGCAAGGAAGAGAAAACACCTGTTGTCAACGTTGACAGGGCACACGAGAATTTGGACAAATATTTGAAAGCAGAGCGCCAATCATTGTCCAACTCCAATCCTGGCAAACCTAACCTGCAAAGATCGGTTATTCATTTTCACCAATGGTGGTGCTCGAATCCATTCAATTTGAAGAAGGAGCTCCACCTGAGCTTCTAAGAGGTGAAGAGTGTCGCCATACTTACCCCCTCGCAAAAGAGAACTACAGCTTATCTGTCACAAGGTTCCTTAATTTTGATGAGAACCACACGTACACGCTGGACAACCAATTGTTCTGGGAACATACGAGATTTGTATTCCATGCTATTTTTATCAAGCGACCAGAAATACTACTAAAGGTTGTCAATGTTTTGACAGGTCCCCTGCAATTTCTCACAACTTACAATTATCTACCGGTTGGGGGGCAATTGTTTGTTCCTTTGACCAAGGAACTTCTGTGTGCAGTTTTCCAGAAGAAAAAATACGTAGTACTACTTCTCCACATTGGCTTGATGTTTACAACAAAATGGTTGTTGACTGTAACAAAGAATCGCAACTCATATTTACTAGTACAATGTATTACTTTAATGTTTTCATATTATTCTATTATTAGTACTGTCCAACCTGTTTGTATTGCTTACTTTAATGTTTTCATATTCTTCTACTAGTAGTGCTGTCAAATCTGTTCGTATTATGCACAAGAACAGGATGCATTATCATGAAACAATAATGTGAGCCAGCAATGAACCAACAATGTGCTGATGCATGTTCTTGAGAAGTAATGAGTTGTACTAGTTGCTTCATTTCAATGGGCTGAGAGAAATAGTGCCACTGGGTCGCCAATAGTGAGTTTGCTAGTACTAGTAGTAGTGAGACTACTACATCATGGAACATATTACATTCTAACCTAGTGCCTGCTAAAGTATCAGCTTGTTTCTTGTCCAGGTTGTTTCATAGTCTAGCCCATACATAGTACAAGCAATATTGATGATGAAATTGCCTTGGATGACACGCATTTGCACCCAAAAACTGACTAGGACCCATTATTTTTGTCCATGCATGTCCAGGGACAAAAATGATTCAAAAATTCATAATGCCAAAAGTATCAGCTTGTTTCTTGTCCAGGTTGTTTCATAGTCTACCCCATGCATAGTATGAGCAGTATTGATGATGAAATTGCAGGCAATGTCACAGATTTGCACTTAAAAACTGACTAGGACCCATTATTTTGGTCCATGCATGTCCAGGGACAAAAATGATTCCAAAATTCATAATAACTAAAGTATCAGCTTGTTTCTTGTCCAGGTTGTTTCATAGTCTACCCCATACATAGTATGAGCAATAAAGCTCACTGATAGTCTATGTGCTATTAATTTTTATTCATCATGAAGGATCCTGGATAGGATGAATAGGGCAGGATGAAAAAAAAATTCTGCATGTGTGTACCTGTGAACAAAATGTACTGAGTAGAGGACATCCAGAGTGTTTTTTCTCAATGGTTAATCACACTCGTGTTGGGGGGACTCGATCCAATGCACACGGTGTCACCAATGTCTACCAATTGTACTGAGCAGTGAACGTTACACTATTTATAGTTAGTCTATTTTTGTATGAAAAAAATGCTGTGTCCAGTGGAGATGCCGGTGTGTACCTGTATTCCGTGTTAGAAATACACAGGCCAAAAGTCAACAGCGTACACAGACTACATGATAATCACGACTCACAGAAAGATTACAATGAGTTATTGTAACATACTGGAGTATTTGCCAAATGTTGGAGTATCTTAGAAGTAAGAGGCAGGTAAATGGAGAACACAACACCACAATCAGTGTACAAGAGGAAGGTTTTGAAGCCACGGTTTTATTGGGATTCCATGGAGTACAGTGAACAAAGTAATGAGCTCAATCACAGCGACAGAAACAATGAGCGGCAGGAACCCATTCTTATATCATTTTGAAACTGGGTTCCATGCACTATGTTCCCAAAACGGCCACTTGGTACTCATAATACTTAATGGATGCAACAAGACCGACAATGTGAGAGCAAGACTCAACAGCCCAAAAGGACATTTTGATGAAGAAGAAGGTTTGGAGATTTGGGAACAATGCTTAAAGTACGTAACAGAGGTAGTATTTCCCTTCTATGAGGAAGGTGACACTGATGGCATTGACCACATGTGGGGTGTGGGTATCATTATGGCGCACGTTTTATATGGTTATCCTGCATTGAAAGGAACTGAGGACATACAGTGCTACAATAACATGGGTATTGGACGAGAAGTACAAACCAGAGAACAAGAGAGGCTAGAACTGGATGGTCATACTTTCCCAGCAAAGGAATGGTGTAACCTGATGCCTGAGGCCAGAAAGCACATCACGGAAGGCATACATTTTAACCCGGGTAACTGTTCCTGTCTGACAAGCCTTTGGTTGAACAAGTGGCGCACAATGACAGAAGAGGCAATCATTGAAAAGTACCGTAGAAGGTACATAGAAGAAGCCAATGAGGTAAAAGAACAGAACAAAGAAACAGAGAAAAATAAGATTAAAGATAAATGGGATTCATTCATGAACAAAGCGACAAAACAGTCTAAGAGGAAAAAGCGGAAACTAAAACAATTTGCAAACAAAGAGAAAAGGGAGGAAGAAGATGGAAACAAGAGAAGCATTGTGCACTGGCTACATCTTTACGAAAAACATTGGAAATCACCGGATGATTTGGAGGCGTACAACAACTATCGCATTCCTCGGGGCGCATGGGGACGTGTGAAACAGTACTAATAAGCTTTATTGCAAAACTTGTCCCTTCTTAGGAATACATACACGTTGCTATCCTTGTTGAAAATGTAAATAAAAAATTAAGTACTAAGAAAAATGTTCCATACAAATGAAGAAGTCATCATTGCCGTTCCAGACAACTCAATCTGAAACGCCATTGCAGACACTTAACCCTGAAACGCCAGTTCCAGATGTTGTGCGGATTTTCCCTTACAGAGAATTGTTATCTCCAACACCATTCCAGACACTTAACACTGCAACGCCATTCCATATATCGTGCTTATTTTCCTGTTCCAGGCACATCAATGTGCCTCACCGTTGAAAACACTTAACCCTGCAACGCCATTCCAGGCATTGTGCTTTTTTTCAGTTCAAGGGATTTCAATCTGCAACGCTGTTCCAGACACTTTACCCTGCAATGCCATTCCAGACATTGTGCTTATTTTCTGTTCAAAGGATTTCAATCTACAACGCCGTTACACTTAACCCTGCAATGGTGTTGTGGACATTGTGCTTATTTTCCGTTCAAGGGAATTCAATCTGTAATGCCGTTGCAGACACTTAGGAAATTCAATCTAAAATGCCATTTACAGGCACTTAACCCTGCAATGGCGTTCCAAACATTGAGCTTATTTTTTCTCATACACCGTTCCGGGATTACACAAAAATGAAACGACAATTGATCATGTTGAAATAAACAGTGTTGGAGTTGCACCAATAGAGAAAGTTGTGTACAAACTTCCGATCAAAGAATTCAAAAATGGAATCCTCACCGTCACTTACATGCACTGCTGTAGAAAGAAGGATTACAAATGAGTACTGATTTCTCCGGCTTTCAACAGAAAGAAAGCAACGAGCAACGGCGTAGTAACCCTCGTGTACTAATTCAAACCCACTGACAGAACTTCCAGGGGGGAAAGGGCCTTCAAGATGAAGCAGGCACAGAATCTGACATGGATAAACTTGCAGACCACGTCTGTCCAGTAGGTCTAGTTGAAAATTTTCCCAGTCGTACCATACGTTGGACAACTGTCCAGAATCAGACTTAAATGATGGATGAGCGCAAAAAAGTAACCCCATACAACGATAATTGTCATACCTCTTGTGCTCCGTGGATCCACAAAGTGTGCTGGTCCCCGCAGCCGGAAGAACCATGTCGCAACAAAATTTGCAAACATCCGATGGAAACCAAGGCACATTTGTGTTTTTCTTTTCGTCCCACTTCATGTAAGGCAAACCATCCATAACACCAATCGAAAAACTTTGACCCTGCTCACCGGCCGCCCTCTGTAGGATGACTTACTCCTGTAAAAGATTTGTGATGAAACAGATTAAATTCACGGTCAAGCCAATCAATAGTGCAGTATTCCATTACTTGCTTGCAGGTTTGTTTGATTAGCAGTGGATTTGATTTGTTGGGTTCTCTTTGCGGGAACCTTCACTTCAGTTTTATGGTTGGTCTCACTTGCTGCGGAGTCCCATCCTGTTGGAGGACCAAATAATCTCATGTACTGTGATAAATGAATTACTATGTGATTCTTCACCAGATTGTTACCCTCAACTTACTTTGTTGTAGATAGTTATTTATACTGTTAGTGAAATGAACAACCATCTTGTCAAGATTTAAAACACTCTTGTTGTCTTCTTTGAAAACCTCATCAAATGTTCCAGCGTATTTCAGGAACTCTTCCATACCCAACAACAACTCAAGGGTGTAGATATGTCCGTCAATTTCTTCCTCACACTTTTGGCTCCTATTCTCAAGATTGGTTGTTGTTCTTGGGGACAACAACAATTGACGACCTTCAGCAGACAAAAGTGGTGCGAGCATCTGAATATAAAGCATGCCAATGTACTGGTTCCCCTCCTTCTTTGTTGTATGTATCAACTCAGAAAAATTGGTTCGCAGAAAATCACGATCGGATTGCCTCTGAACAGCACCGCCATAGTAACTTGCTATACGGTTTATATCACCTAGTAACCGCGTGTTATTCCCTAAAAAGTCCTCATGGAAAGTATCCGCTGCTTGCTTTGCGCAACCAAGTTGGTGCATATGGAGTCTCTCTCCTGGTGACGCTAGACGAAATATATGTGAGTTTTCTCCAAAATCAAGATCATAAAACGTGTTACCCTTATGAACACGGTGATGGGAGACATTCTTGAAATACTGTTCAACATTCACTCCTTCCTCCACCATCAGGAGAAGTAAAATTGGACATCTTCCATAACTGAACGGATTGATACTCTTCCCCATTTTTGTGATTCAACACCTGCATGTTCCCGCTTTTAATTGAAACAGGAATCTTCAGAACATTCACACGAGAGTTGTTACCGTGTGCTCTTGGACAATTGCAATGCCTACAGATCATCTTTGTATTGGCCAGTTTGATAATGTCCACAAAGTTGGTTGTGCTGGGGAGTATTGCCTATGAAATACACGACCGAGAATTTCATTCGAACGGACCATTTCTTCTTGCTCCAAGGCAAATTAGACCACTTGATACCATCCATTAGGTTACAGGAGGCTTCTTTCAGAGATGAAAGAACACAACAAAGGCCAGAGTGAAGATTGTTCACATTGTCAATTGATTCATTCATAGTCTTTATCACATGAACCTGTTGGATGGAAATATATAGTTTCCCAAGCATCTGGCCAACAGTTCTGAGTTAAGGTGTTGAATATGCCAATTGTCATGTTCAGTGGGGTAAGAGTGGTTTGACCACTATTGTCAATTTCAATTCCATCCGTGTAGAGAATAATAGGCACCAAAATTTCATTTGATTCAGTTTTGCATTTCGTTTCCTAACTTTTGATCCACCATTCACCGTGGTGGAGTTTGTCTATATCAATATTGCCTTGTAGTTCTGGAAACCTGGACTGGTGTTTGAGGTTGATCGAAAATGGGCCGCACGCGACCAAAAATGGGCCGCGTGCGACTCAACGAGTCGCGTGCGACCAAACGACTGGACAAATGAATCGATCGTATGAGTCATCTTGCTTCTACAGGAATTTGACTAACTGGAATGGAACAGGGAATGGAAGTGGGAATGAGAGTTTACCACTAACCGACTCCAGGTTCTCCTTCTTACTAAAAATAAGTCCTTATGTATCAGGAATCTACAGGGCACAAGGTAAAGGCCTACAGCCCGTGGTAATAAAAGGTACAGGGCACGTGCAGCATATCGAAGTATAAGCGGGTCGATGTGGATATTAGTGATTTAGTGTGTGCATTGGAGTATTAGCGGGTCGATGCACCGATATAGTGATTTTAGGAAAGAGTGGTTTATCTGCTCACAATTTCAAATTAATTTAATGTCGTAAACAAACAATAATAACAACAAGAGTTAGCAAAATACCAATCTTCCTCCTCAAATTTCGGAGCCCTCCAAACATTCTTCAAAGAATTACGGAGCGCTCCATCCTCGAGGTCGGACAGTTGGTCCCAAGCTACAATACATCAGGCTGGCCAATAACAGGGAGCCAGCGGAAGAAGAAGAAACAAATTGTGAGGAAAGATGCAGACCGAGTGCGGAGAAACAAGACCCACCAACAAGCGACCCACGAAGACAAGCCGGAAGAAGAAGAAACAAGTGTGAGGAAAGACGCAGACCAAGTGAGGAGAAACAAGACCCACCAACAAGCGACCTACCAAGACAAGCCGGAAGAAGAAGAAACAAGTGTGAGGAAAGACGCAGACCGAGTGAGGAGAAACAAGACCCACCAACAAGCAACCCACCAAGATAACGGACAGACGCGGACCGAGTAAGGAACAAGACCTACCAACAAGCCAAAAAAACAAGAAGAAACGACAGATATAGGACTACGTAATATTTGGACGACCGGACAATCAGACACAGACGTTGAGCGGTCGGAAAATACAATCGATCACTACCAAAATCGGGTAGGAGGCAGAATCGGATATTGAGAAATCAACATCGAACGGACCGGTTATCAAGAAAAAAAGAAACAACGGATATATTATTCGGATGATCAGACACAAACGTCAGCCGGTTGGAAAACACAGTAAAACTCTACCGTACCAATATCGTGTAGAACACAACATCGGGCATTCGGAAAACGCCGTCGGAATAATCGAAACACAACAATATATGTCGTATCAAAACACAACAATATACATCAGGCACTCAAAGGGAAACGCCATTGGAGTAATCAGAATACAACAACAATCGAATGGAGGATCCCCCAACACGCAGTCAAGAGATAGAAATCGCATTCTCTGCAGCATCAACATTGGACGAGGAAGAAAGCAGTGCTCTGTCAAGCAGCGACAGCAGTTCCAGCTCAAGTAGCAGCAGCGGCAGCAATAGTGATAAAGCCAACGACAATACAATTGACAACAAGAAGAAGTACAGTTACAAGATGGTGATTTATACCGACAATCAGGTACCAAAGTTAGCTAAGTCCGGCGAGGGTAATTTTGAGGACTGGTATCAACATTTTGAGGCACATGCCGACAAACACAAGTACGATGAAATGTTGTCTGTGAAAGTTCATCCAGACCTGCCCCCAGAAGGCCAGTTGACACCTTGGGAGGAGCTGAGGAAGGCACAGAAGAAAGCACTTAAGAAACACAATACGGCCCTCAACGACTTTTACAAGGCTTTCGGTGAGAACAACACAGGTCTGGCAATCATGGAAAAGTCCAAAATGGACCGCGACAGAACAACAGAAACTAACGCCCAGCTTCGATTACAGTGGCCTTGCGGCAGAGTGCATTCGCGTTGTGGGCGAGCTTATGAGAGAGTACCAAAGAAAGAACAGCACACGGGACAAGCAACAATTGAACCAGGCTTTGAAGAACCTAAAGTTATCTGCTGGGACACCTCCACAGGAGTTAATTGACAATATATATGACTTACAACGGCAATACCAGTACAAATCAGTGAGCCCGACTTTGGATGAGCTTTGTGTGGCATTCATGGAGGCATTGCCCCCTTACCTTTTGATGCAACTCACACCCGTAATGGATGACCTGCGAGCTGATGACACCCCAGAATGGTTGCTGTGGGAGAAGCTGAACCTTAAAGCTACAAGCCTGTATAATTTGGCCCGGAGTGTGCAAGGCAAGGGCAGGCAGGGTCAAGGAAATGAGCTTGTTTGGAGCTGAGATGACCAATCTTGGCAATTCCAATACAGACAAGAGGGACAAATGGGCGAAGAACGCAATGTGTCATTGGTGCCAAGAAAAGGGACACAAGGCATACAACTGCAAAAAGCACAAAGCGGACCATCCCCGGGTCAATAAGAAGGCTAAAAATAACACCACCAACAGCAACAGCAACAGCAACAGCAATAACAACGGTTCGAACAGATACAATGGCAAACAACAAGAAGACCAAAACGTGGTTTGTGCGGAGGCATGCATAAAGATACAAATTGCTGGGAAGACGCAAAAAATGCTGCCAAGCGCCCAGCTGGTTGGAAATCCAAGTTGAAAGATGTACAGGGAGTCACCATTGATTATGATTTTTGTCTGTCGGCCATGCAAACCTCTACATCACTGCAATTACTCAATGCCCAGAAGTGAGCCACCAAAGGAGATGTGTTACCAGATGGATTGGACCTGTTGTATGATGACAATGTCTTTGTGTTTGATACTGGAGCAACCAGTCACAGCTCCAATAGTATGCGCTGTGCAACCAATTTGCGAGAAAGTGGAGCAACAATCACCACGCAGAGTGGGACCAAACTGAAAGGATGCAAAGTTGGGGATATCCCCTGCCAAAAGATGGACAAGGATAGCAATCAAGAATATCAAACACTGTTGCAAGGGGTGAACTTCAATCCAAATTTCGCTTTCAACCTGTTCTCAGCCAATCTGGCATTGCAGAATGTATGGATCGCCACAGGAAGTGACATAGCAGGATGGTCTCTATGCAAAGGCAACACCACGGAGAATTTTGACATTGAGATCCCGACCTACACCAGCTGTGGGTGGGTGGGTTACTTCCAGCGCATTGAAGACAGCAGTGTCCAAGACATCAGTGCTGCCACCGCTACAACCACCACCAGTGAAGGCACCAAGTTGTCAGTCAACAAAGTCCATCAGCTTTTAGGCCACATGGATGAAACCAAGACATGACGCACAGCAGGAGCACTCGGATGGACCATCACTAGGGGTGCCATGAAGCCCTGCGAAGACTGTGCCAGAGCCAAAGCCAAAAGGAAAGCGATTCCCACTGAGAGCCAACACCAAGCCACAACCAAGCCTGGAGAGAGGCTATTTCTTGATATGTCCTCAGTGAAACCTCCCAAGGAAGCCAAAGGCAACAAGTTGACTGCCCCATTCATTACCAAGCCCCATTTTTGCATGATCGTTGATGAATACTCCACATGCCGCTTTGTCAATTTCTTTGCAAGCAAGGATGGGATGGTTGAGCCCACCTGCAAATTGCTCAACCAGTGGAGGTCCCAAGGCCAGGCTTTGAAATATATCAGGTGCGATAAGGCTGGCAAGAATACAGATATCGATGATTGCCTTCTTGCCTCTGTCGAATGGCAATTTGCATGTTATGAGTATACCTCCGTTGACACTCCACAACAAAACAGTGTGGTCGAAACAGCCATCTATTGGTCTGTTTGTTGAGCAATGGTCCTCTGTTCTCAAGCAAATGTGCCCCGGGAGTACCGATTCCGATTCTTTCCTTAGGCCATGAGATGTGGAGTACATCCAGATTGGTTGGTAGCGGTTACAATTGACGGTAAAACTATGCCCAAGATCAAGCATTTTTCTGATAAGCTCCCTGCTTTTCATGCACATCTCCGAACATTCGGAGAGGCTGGGGTTGTTTGCGTCAAGCGCCCCACAAGTCCCAAGCTTAATTACCGAGGCAATACAGCTTTTTTTGCTGGTTATTGCACTGACCAACCAGGGGACTGCTATGTTATGTATGATCCACTGAAGAACACTTTTGCAGCTACTCGCAATGTCTACTGGTTGAAGAGAATGTATTTTCCAAGAAACGCCGCGGTTGGTGCAGCTATTGATTTTCACATTGATTTTCTTGAAGATGACCACCTGGATATCCCAGTCAATGCTCCAGATACTGCTCCTCCCTCGATCCTGTGCACCAAGAAACGCAAGCCTCGCGTCCAGTTTCAGGATGCAAGGGGGGGGGGGGGCACAGTACCAATTCCCTTACAACCTGAACCTGCAAACGCAGATGCCGAGGACGATGATATCGAGGAAACCAAGATCAAATACAATAGCTATGATGATGATATTGAAGAAACCAAGATTGAAAACGATAGCGACAATTATGACAATAGCGGCGGAGATAGGAACAAAGATGATGAAGAAGATTGACACATTGTAACCACCACCCAATATGGCCAAGTTGTTAGGAACTCTCACCTCAATCCTGACATACGATATGGAGACATGGCCAGCTATGCAGCACAAGAACTTACCAATGCTGAGATCCAGTTCCACAAGGCAATGGCTGAGTTGCAAGAATTCAACCTATTATCAGTCTTGATTCCCTCTCAAGAATGCGCTACCAATGCACTCAGTTTGGTTAGCGCGGCAGGCAACGCATTCGAAAACATCAATGAATTGAAGACCATGAATTACAAGGAAGCTATGGCCAGTCCTATGAGAGACGAGTTTATTGAAGGTATTGACGCTGAGCACAGGAAGATGGTTGAATATGGTGTCTTTGAAGAGCTTGATGAAGCTAATGTTCCTCCTGGCACCAAAATCATGGACACTACCTGGGCCAACAAGATGAAACCAGACGGAACAGTATGATGCAGAAATGCAGTGCAAGGATTCAAGCAGCTACTAGATGGTGAGCATTATGATGGACAAGACAAATCTTTTCTGGTTGTCAGTGATATTTCTATCCAAATTGCAATGATATTGATGGTCATGGCAAATTTCATGGCTTACATTGTGGATGTTGAAGGAGCCTTCCTGAACGGCAAATTTCAAAATGGAGAGAAAATATTCACCAAAGTTCTTGAGGGCTACCAGAAATTCTATCCCTCCTGTGTGTTTCTACAATTGCAGAAAACACTTTATGGTACAATTCAAGCAGCAATACAGTTCTGGAGAGAAGCACAACGAGCAATGCATACCATACAGATGGAGAGATGCAAGGCCAGTCCATGTTTATTTTTCAAGTGGATCAATGGCAAGCTACTTTTGATGTTGCTATGGGTGGATGATTTTTGCAACATGGGAGAAGAGAAGGAAGTCCTAAAACACAAGGAAGAGCTCAAGTCCCTATTTGAATGCAAGGATGTTGGAGAGATGGATGAGTATGTAGGATGTCACATCAAGCGGGACAAGAAGAATAGAACCCTACAAATGACCCAACCAGTCAAAATCAAGAGATGTATCAATGAGTTCGAGCTTGACGAATGCAGAGGTAATCCCACCACTCCAGCAGAGCCAGGGTCAGTGCTGAAGAAAGAAGACGAAGGACCAAATGACAGCATTCTCACCAAGGAAGCTCAGGCAAAATTCAGATCAGGAACAGCCATACTTTTGCACATGATGAGATGGTCACAAATTGAAACACAAAACGCTGTGCGGGAGCTGTCTAGGTTCATGACTGAAGCAAGGAAGTCACACATGAAGGCACTGAAGCGCGTGATGAAGTACTGTGTGGGGACTCCCAAGAGGGGCCTTACATTAGCCCCAAATGTAATATGGGATGATACCCGTCCGAGAACTGTTTCTCTACCTCCCGCGGGCTATCGTGCGGTATTTTTAAAATTCTCGACCCTATTTTTTAAATTTCCTATCTTTTTAGGTCGCGTGTCTACTAAAAAACCCTCGCACGTCGCACACCTTTACTTTCGAGACAATATCTCGTCACTCCTCAAATAAAATAACTATTTTAGGGTTAAGTATATCATATTCTTTTTGTGACAAGCACTATTTTGTGTACAACTTGTGCACGAATGACTTATTTCTTCATGTCGTCCAAGACCAACAAAAACACCTCTACCGCCACCCTCGCAAACTCCCAGGGGTTGTACACCCAAATTGCCCGGTTCCAAAAGCTGGTCTCGGAACTGGAATCGATCTCGCGGAACAGCAACAGCAGCAGCAACAACAACAACAACAACAACAACAGCAACAGCAACAACAACGGCAACAATGCCTCGTCGTCGCCGGAGGCCGCATGGAAGTCCCGCATCCTGCTCCGATCGGCCCAAGATGCCGAGCGAGATTTGGGATCCAGGCTTTCGTTGTTGCTGTCATCCTCCCAGCAGCGGGGAACAACCGGAGGCGAAGGTGGAACCAGAGGAGCGTTTGCCGTCCGCAACAAGAAACTCGCACGGGACTTTCGGCAGGCCCGGGATCAGCTGTGAACGGTGGTGGCGGAGATGGAGTGCAGGCAGCAGGTCGACGTCAGTTTTCTGACGGCGGCAGCACCGGCGGCGAGGACGAGGACGCAGCAGATGACCGAAGAGACTGCCGAAACGCTGCCAGCCTCTGACAACAAAAACTATACCGCCACTACCACCACCAGTGCGGCGCTACACAAGGAGGAAGACTTTTTCGACCGGGCCATGCGGGAACGCAACCATGAGGTGAAACGAATTTCGAATTCCATGAAGATGGTCCACGAGATCTACCAGGACCTCGCGGGGCTGGTCGACGGACAACAGGAACAAATCGATCAACTCGAGGATCTCAACGAGAATACCCAGGCCGAAACCCAGGCCGGGTTGGAAGAAATCCAGCACGGCATGTGGAAGCTCTGCGCGGCGGACCGGAGCAGCGGCGTGGCGCTCCTCGACCTATCGGATGAAGAACCGGGGGAGGGACACGGGGATTCCGGGGGGAAGCGCCGGGCATCGGCATCGCAATTCAAATCGAAGCCGCTCGATCCCGGCGAATTGCTGACCTGCATGATGTGCCACCATCCGCTGCAGACCAACTCGTCGTCGCACCACGTCCGGTCGTTCGACGTTAAAGCAATTGCCAACGCTAGCGCCAACGCGAAATCCGGGGCGGGAGGGGGGAAATCTTTCTCCTCTTCCCAGCAGCGGCCGCTCCGGCTGCCGTCCGTCTTTTCCAAATCGGCCCAGGACGTCTACCAGCGCGGGCATGCCATGGTGGGGGGCATCGTGGAGCAGGTGCACGAGGCGGTAGCGGTGGCTGTTGCGACCAACAAACCTGGATCGTAACAAAATGGGTGAGTATCTATTGATGTACTACATAGAGTAAATAATAACAACAGAATAATATGATAATGTACATGCCGATCGATTCGTAATTATCACCAATCAGGGAAAATTCAGCGCACCTACAGGGAAAGATTCGTTGCTTCCGATTCAATGGTTGCTACGATGGTTTCGATTCGTTGCTTCCGATTCTATAGATTCGCACCTACAGGGGAAGATTCGTTGCTTCCGATTCGATGGTTGCTTCGATGGTTTCGATTAGTAGTTGCTTCCGATCCGGTCCTATGAAAATAAGAAGAAAAACAGAGAGGAAATACATTATCAGTAATGCCAGTGGAGTGGAAGACCAATCAAATCAATTGCTGTTGCCGTTGCCGTTGCCGTTGCCGATGCCTAGTATCTCTCTCATTCTTACCTTTGCTTGTTCCGACGTTCCGACAATCGTCCCGATGAAATTGTTGTTGCTGCTGCTGCCGTAGATTACTTCTTACTCCTACGTCACAAAAAACAGTATCTTGTTCCAGTTGATATAGAGGCAAGGGATGCAGGTTCATTGATTTCAAGACGTATATGTTTGGGGGCCAATTCAAACAATATCTATCCATCAATTTCCCTCTCGTCGAATGCTTTCTATTGTCATGCAGTACAAGGCTGTTATTTCGGACTGAAATATCTGAGAACGGATCGTTGTGCTCAAAGAGGGTCGGATCCCACGTTCCCGGACGGAGTGTTGATTGCAAGAATCAACACTCTACTCAAATAAGTTGGATGTAAGAAGGCAGATTATGAAGTGATTGTTGTTTTGTTTTTGTCGCGAGGTAAAAAAAGTGTTTTTTTTGTTCGAAAAAGTGATTTT
Source organism: Pseudo-nitzschia multiseries (assembly GCA_037355745.1). Classification (NCBI taxonomy): domain Eukaryota; phylum Bacillariophyta; class Bacillariophyceae; order Bacillariales; family Bacillariaceae; genus Pseudo-nitzschia; species Pseudo-nitzschia multiseries. The sequence goes on along the minus strand of CM074787.1, from coordinate 13,009,990 downwards.
TTGTTCGTCGCGAGGTAAGAAAAAATTATTACTGTGTGTGTGTGTGAGAGAGATTTTTTTTTTCGATCGATCGATCGATACGTACCGTACGGTACGATACCATCTAGGATACTTAAATTTCTGTAGGATTCTACATGTTTTTTGTACTAGAGTAGAATTCTACACATTTTTCGTACTAGATAATTCCTAGTATTGAATCAGCGTAGGTTTCTACGCCTGTAGATTTGTACACACTTACTAGAAAATTCCTAGTAGTTAACCTGCGTAGGTTTCTACGCGAGTAGATTTCTACACGCTTTTCGTACTAGATACATACTAGTATTGAATCCGCGTAGGTTTCTACACCTGTAGATTCGTACACGATTTTTGTACTGGATACATACTAGTAGTATTGAATCCGCGTAGGTTTCTACGCCTGTAGATTCGTGCACGATTTTTGTACTAAATAATTTTCGGTATTGTATCCGTGTACGTTTCTACGCGAGTAGATTTCTACACAGTTTTTAGTACTAGATAATTTTCAGTATTGAATCCGTGTAGGTTTCTACACGAGTACATTTCTACACGTTTTTAGTACTAGATATTTTCCGGTATTGAATCTGCGTAGGTTTCTACGCGAGTACATTTCTACACGATTTTAGTAATAGATAATTGTCAGTATTGAATCCATGTAGGTTTCTACACTGAAATAGATTTCTACACGTTTTTAGTACTAGATAATTTCCGGTATTGAAACCGTGTAGGTTTCTACGCGAGTACGTTTCTACACGTTTTTAGTACTAAATAATTTTCGGTATTAAATCCGTGTAGGATTCTACGTGCGTAAATTTGTACACAGTTTTAGTACTAGATAATTTCCGGTATTGAATCCGCGTAGGTTTCTACAGGTAGTAGATTTTTTGTACTAAAAAATATCCGGTACTGAATCCTCCTAGATTTCTACACACGTAGATTTCTACAAACTTTTTGTACTCGATACATACTAGTATTGAATCAGCTTAGGTTTCTACGTGAGTATATTACTACACACTATTTGTACTCGATACATACTAGTATTGAATCAGCATAGGTTTCTACGCAAGTAGATTACTACATGCTTGTTGTACAAGATACATACTAGTAGTGGATCCGCGTAGGTTCCTACGCGAGTAGATTACTACACGCTTGTTGTACAAGATACATACTAGTACTGAATCCTGCGTAGGTTTCTACGCGAGTAGATTACAAGCCGCTTGTTGTACAAGATACATACTAGTAGTGGATCCGCGTAGGTTCCTACGCGAGTAGATTACAAGTTGCTTGTTGTACTAGATAAAACTTATTGGGTAATGACTACAAAAGTATCTGGTCCAAGCCATGAATACATTCATCATGACTCATCAAATGCATATTGGGAACAACTTTGCCCCACAGAAAGCCCAAAATGTTGTGGTTTGACTCTCCAAATGGCAAACACGAGGGTATTTTTGGTGCAATTCCAGGGCACAAACTGAGATATTGGGTAATGACTCCAAAAGTATTCAGTCCAAGCCATGAATACATTCATCATGACCCATCAAATACATATTGGGAACAACTTTGTCACACAGAATGCCCAAAATGTTGTGGTTTGACTCTCCAAATGGCAAACATGAGGGTATTTTTGGTGCAATTTCAGGGCACAAACTGACTTATTGGGTAATGACTCCAAAAGTATTCAGTCCAAGCCATGAATACATTCATCATGACCCATCAAATGCATATTGGGAACAACTTTGCCCCACAGAATGCCAAAAATGTTGTGGTTTGACTCTCCAAATGGCAAACATGAGGGTACTTTTGGTGCAATTCCAGGGCACAAACTAACTTATTGGGTAATGACTCAAAAAGTGTCTGGTACAAGCCAGGAATACATTCATCATGACTCATCAAATTCATATTGGGAACAACTTTGTCACACAGAATGCCCAAAATGTTGTGGTTTGACTCTCCAAATGGCAAACATGAGGGTATTTTTGGTGCAAATTCCAGGGCACAAACTGACTTATTGGGTAATGACTCCAAAAGTATCTGGTCCAAGCCATGAATACATTCATCATGACCCATCAAATACATATTGGGAACAACTTTGTCACACAGAATGCCCAAAATGTTGTGGTTTGACTCTCCAAATGGCAAACATGAGGGTATTTTTGGTGCAATCCCAGGGCACAAACTAACTTATTGGGTAATGACTCAAAAAGTATCTGGTCCAAGCCATGAATACATTCATCATGACTCATCAAATGCATATTGGGAACAACTTTGTCACACAGAATGCCCAAAATGTTGTGGTTTGACTCTCCAAATGGCAAACATGAGTGTATTTTGGGTGCAATTCCAGGGCACAAACTAACTTATTGGGTAATGACTCCAAAAGTATATGGTCCAGGCCATGAATACATTCATCATGACTCATCAAATTCATATTGGGAACAACTTTGTCACACAGAATGCCCAAAATGTTGTGGTTTGACTCTCCAAATGGCAAACATGGGGGTATTTTTGGTGCAATTTCAGGGCACAAACTGACTTATTGGGTAATGACTCCAAAAGTATCTGGTCCAAGCCATGAATACATTTATCATGACTCATCAAATGCATATTGGGAACAACTTTGTCACACAGAATGCTGGAAATGTTGTGATTTGAATCTCCAAATGGCAAACATGAGTGTATTTTGGGTGCAATTCCAGGGCACAAACTGACTTATTGGGTAATGACTCCAAAAGTATCCGGTCCAGGCCATGAATACATTTCTCACAACTAATCAAATAAATATTGGGAACAGCTTTGCCCCACAGAATGTTGGAAAAGTTGTGGTTTGTCTCTCCAAATGGCAAACATGAGGGTATTTTGGGTGCAATTCCTGGGCACAAACTGACTTATTGGGTAATGACTCCCAAAGTATCCCGTCCAAGCCATGAATACATTTCTCATGACTCATCAAAGGCATATTGGGAACAACTTTGCCGCACAGAATGTTGGAAATGTTGTGATCTATCGCTCCAAATGGCACAGAAGAGGGTATTTTTGGTGCAAATCCAGGGCATAAAATAACTGATTGGGCAATGACTCCAAAAGTATCAGGTCCAGGCCATGAATAATTTTTTCATGACTCATCTGATGCATATTGGGAACAACATTTAAACTCACAATACAGAAAATGTTGTGGTTTGTCTCTCCAAATTGCAGACAAGAGAGTATTTTTGGTACAAATCCGGCACACACTGACTGAGTGGGTAATGGCTCCCAAAGTATCAGGTCAATTCAATTTATTTTTCCGGCACATTTCATCTTATCTATAATTGGAGTAACACTTATAATCCAATCACCAAAAATGTAGTTTAAGAATGAGTGTCAAATAAAATTAATTCATAAGTTGTTTAATCAAAATGGAAATGCTGCTTTTGGATTATTCTCAGACAAAAATATAAGTGAGCAGGCATTACTAGTTGTAGATGATACTACATGCAAAAAGTTACACCATTGGGTACTTTGCAAAAAGTGTACATAGGTACCATTGGGTACTGTGCTGACCCAGGACAGTGTTGAACCACCAACTGGCTATCAGATTCTACAGATGAGTAGGGAATTTAAGTACATAACCTTCGTGTAATCAAAATTTCCATTTTGAAAAAATTATGGCACGGGAGGGGTGGCTTGCACTGGTACATGCTTTACTTATATAGAAAATAAAGGCCACACACAGGCCAGACACATGAAAGAAGTCAGGGTACACAGCATACACAACACACCAAAAACCACACACACATGAAAAGCTGAAGTAACACGAAAAACTGAGCACACACACAAAACTGCACACACACAAAACCAAAAAAAAAAAACATACTTCTTGGTCGGTACGGTATTTTTTTTCAAACACAGAAAATGAATGTTGTGCAACAGTCACGGACAACAGAACAATGGAACAACAAAGAAACACTAGTGAGTGTAACAGGGGAACAAGGGAACAACAAAATGGAACAACAACAACGGAATGCAAGTGAGTGACAACAATGACGGCAATTTGTTGGAGATTCTATTTATTTCTGGTCTTTCTTTCTTTTATTTTTATCGGACGGAACAACAGAGCGAAACAACAAATGAAATGGAACAATGGAGCAACCATATAACGAAAGTAAGTGACAACAATGACGGCAATTTGTTGGAGATTCTATTTGTTTCTGATTTTTATTTTATTTTTATTGAATGGAACAACAGAGCAGAGTAGCAAGTGAAACGAGCAACAGAACAACAATGGAACGCAAGTGAGTGACAACGACAGCAATTTGTTGGAGATTCTATTTTTTCTGATTGTTCTTTCTGTTATTTTTATTTTCAGAGCAAAAATGGAACAATGAAACAATGGAACAAAGCAACGACACAAATGAATGAAACAACAAACACGGAGCAACGAAAACGGAGCAACGAAAACGGAGCAACAAAAACGGAGCAACAAAAACGGAGCAACAAAAACGGAGCAACAAAAACGGAGCAATGAAAACGGAGCAACAAAAATGGACTAACGCAATCGGAGCAACGCAAGCCGAACAACGCAAACGGAACAACACAAAGGAAACAAAAACAAAAAACAAAAAAAGGAGCAACGCAAACCGAACATCGCAAACAAAACAACAAAAACGAAACAACAAAAACGGAGCAACAATGGAACATGGTCAAAACGGAATGCCAAAATGGAACAACAAAATGAAGTAGCGGCAGCAGCAAGCAACAAGAGCAACAGCGTGGCCACAGTAGTAGAAACAGCGGCAAAAGCTAGAGTAATAAACACAACTCCAAGAACCCATCAGTGATGAATGATGATCCGGCAATAACAGCATCAATGAATGCCCATATATCCCTTCAATTAATGTAAAAAATAACAGTACATACATAATACAAAACAACTACTAATTATGAACTTAATATTGAGAATATAAGAAATTATGGAGGATTCGTAATACGTTGCAATAGGAATAAATCAAGCATAATAGAATCTATATTTTAAAAGGGAATATTGTAGTCGAGAAATAGAATTCACAATTAGGAGAGCAGAATCGAATTGTTATTTGGGAGATTAATATTTTGGAATTAATACTGACTCAAGATTTCTTTTTTATTCGTGAAAAGAAGTAAGTGTTGTTCGTACGGAATAATAATTGGGTTCTGCTAAAGACTGAAATAAATTATTTTTATTCGAGAGTAGAGTAATGTGCATCATGCGCACAGAAATAGTGCTGTGTTAATTTATAGCCCGCCACTTACTCGCAAATTTCAGGGTGTCCAGAAATATTGCCGTGTTAAAATCACAGCACAAAATTTGTGCGCAAGAAGTAAATTCGAACCCCGCGAAACAGTTCTCGGACGCCAAGAATTTTATCTTCAAATTGATTGAATTCAGTGACTCGGAGTATGCCAAGGATGAATCTTGACACAGCGTCAACGGCTGGTCCACTTGGTTGAATGGTGCCAACGTGACCGCAAGATCAAGAATGATGCCCATTACTGCTCTATCAGTTATGGAGGCAGAGTTATATGCCGCCGTGTTATGTGTGCAGGACATGCTGTATATTTGGAGAGTGATGATGTGTTTAGGATTGCAAATCAAGCTACCTATGGTGATATACGTGGACAATAAGGGTGCGGTTGATTTCTGTAACAATTGGTCAACAGCAGGAAGAACTAGGCATATTGAAGTAAAGCAATATTTCCTTTGGGAGCTGAAAGAAATGGGCATTATCAAGGTGATGTGGAAAACAGCCGACAAGATGACAAGCGATATCTTCACCAAGAACTTACCTGGGGCCCTATTTGAAAAGCACAGTTCCAAGTTCTATGGAAGAGACAAATATTCCACAAAGGACAAACATAAGGATGTGAGCTTCTCGGGCATAGACAATCAAGCCCGGGAAGCCCATGTTGCCTACATCAATTTCTGCAGCAGTATTATTGATTTCAATTGAAACTGTTGATTGAGTCTAATATCCTTTGAAGCAGGGGAGTGTGTTTGAAGCCGATCAAGAATGGGCCGCACGCAACCAAAAATGGGCCGCGTGCGACTCAACGAGTCGCGTGCGACCAAACGACTGGACAAATGAATTGATTGTATGAGTCATCTTGCTTCTACAGGAATTTGACTAACTGGAATGGAACAGGGAATGGAAGTGGGAATGAGATTTTACCACTAACCGACTCCAGTTCTCCTTCTTACTAAAAATAAGTCCTTATGTACCAGAATCTGCAGGGCACAAGGTAAAGGCCTACAACACGTGGTAATAACAGGTACAGGGCATGTGCAGCACATCGAAGTATAAGCGGGTTGATGTGGATATTAGTGATTTAGTGTGTGCATTGGAGTATTAGCGGGTCGATTCACCGATATAGTGATTTTAGGAAAGAGTGGTTTATCTGCTCACAATTTCAAATTAATTTAATGTCGTAAACAAACAATAATAACAACAACAGTTAGCAAAATACCAATCTTCCTCCTCAAATTTCGGAGCCCTCCAAACAACTGGTAAGGTTGGCTCTTCAGCATGGGGGAAAGACGGTTTTTCTTCTTTTACCAAGGTGACGTTTGCTAATAGGGAATGAAATGCTTTAAGGAATGACCGAACATAGATTTCTTTACAAACGGGAACATCACTACTCATTGATTTCTTAGAACACCAGTCAATAAGATGAGGTTCAAACCCATCGCCTTCTATTTCAGACACAGTTGCAGAAATCTCCCTCATAACTGTTGACCTTGTCTATATGAGGTTGCCTTTTGTCCATGAAAATAAATGGAGGCACTCCAATTCAATAGCCCATTTGTACAATTCCTTCCCTGCAACTAGTGGTATGCTATGATTCTGCATAATTTTCATTAGCTTGATCTTTACCATCGGTTCGTCTGATATATGCCTCCCCGCATTGGCCGTCATAATTTTCATGTTTGAATCACGATGGGCATCATCAACATCAATGCCGTTGCCTTCACTACTGACACTCAAAGAGTGGGGGGCCTCTGTGCTGTCACTTCCTTCTTCCTCATTGTCACCGTTAGGAGAAAAAAAATTATCATCAGAAACAGAGTCATCGTCATCCTCAATGCTTGCTAACTAATTCCCGACCAATCAAGGCACGCTCCATTGGTTTGACAGAAGGGTCATACATAACTTGTATGTCAAGCACCTCCGGTACTAGGCCACTACTTAGTGGACCATTATGGGTGTTCGTTAGACCTAATCTATCACTAGCATCCTGTGACTTCTGTGATTTTTGGATGAATACGCAAGATGCAAAATTGTCTACATCTGAAGATTCCCTGTAATAAGAATATCATGATGCGTCATTCAAAATATGGTCCAGAAGACCGGGAGAAACAACTACTCCCGTATTCTTTCTTTGTCTCGCTGTAAACAAGCGGGGCTTCTTCTTCTTGGTGACCTTCTTCTTTCCATAACCTGTAGTGATTGGAGGAGAGTCTAAGTAGCAATGTTTACAATAAACCTGATATTTAGGAGTGCGGACCATCGTTACTACTGACATCTTACGGTAGCCAGTAATAACAATAAAATGAGGAACCAATTAGGATTGAGAAATTGTGACCATGCACTGTTTGTTTCAGGCATCAAACTCAGTAACATGCCACTAATTCGGAAACAGATGCCAGTGGGGTAGGAAAATGTACTGTGCATCAAAATATTAGGAGGAGTTTGACATTAATTTCAATAAATAGGGTGAAATTACAAAGGGGGACCAGTGGAGTTTGGCCCAAATATGCGCGTGAGTTTGAAAAACTATTTCAGCTCTGTGTGTGAGCACATTTACTGGCTTACTATTATTTTCACACAGTGTTCAACACAAACACAAACAAACACAAACACACAAGCAAGTAGTACTAGCTCATTAAGCTCACACTTCTTAATCACCTTGGTGAGCATTCACTCTTTGTGTTGTTCACCATGAGTTACTACTAGGGATGAAGCAGTGGTAGCTGGAGTACTCCTTCCAATAAACTTTTCAATACTGTAATACTGTGGATGATATGCCTCTGTTTCTGTCTCTGCGCCAATGCTTTGTTGATGCAGTCTACGGAAATGTGCAACCTCATTGCAAATCTACTACATCATGATCCGGTCTCTCTATTCTCCTTGCCAGTGGCTGCTCACAGCCATTCTTGTCTACAAGTCCAGATACAGAACTCATACACAGACTGCTCTTTGTTCTGCTCATGCCAAATTCTACGCTGCTGTCTCTGCCAGCACCAAACTCACCCTTTAGTACTACTACCTCCTCTGCTCTGTCCTCCCTGACCAATCTTGCTTAGTAGTACTAGCAACAACAAGAAGGATAAGAAGGATTCATGATCAATTCCGTTGCTGTTGTTGTTGTTGGAATCTCATAAAATAATTGACTTTAACAATCACACGAAGAATTGTTTGGTGTTGCAGTGCTGGGGGGAAAAGGTTCCCTGGCCAGGCCTTCCCTGCAGTCTGGACGTCTTCCGTGTGTTCTGGACGCCACTTATTATTATTTTCCCCCGGGCCGTCGAATTTGAATCATCGTCAAATCGCGATTCAGAGTTCTCGTTCATCCAAAACCTAGGAATCGTTAGTACCATACGGTCGCCGGGCATCTACCGTAAACGAGTAAGATACTCGAACATCCATCACATTGACTGATCATCATGACAGAGGTTCGATGCTCCGAGTCGGGAGGCCATTTGGGTCTTTTTGCTCTGAAGGATTTCTCGTTGGGAGATGTCATTCTCGAAGAAAATCCCGTCGTGAGATTGGCTCCACCAAACGAGAAAGCCTCTCGAGAGCTTCTATCGGAGTGGAAGGATGGATTATCGTCTGAGGAAGGTGCGGCAAAGAGCGCTGCTGGTGGTTGTGGGAAGCCAAACAACAACAACAACAACAACAACACTTTGTGGAGTTGGATAAAACCGCCACCTTCCAACCTGGTTCCCGGCCATCTTCGTGGCACCTTCAAGGGGATGGTACAGGCGGGCATCGTTTTCATTAAATCCGTCCATGACAAAATCGAGCAAAAGGATTTGGAATCGCTCCTGGATCTTTATTACCCGACTGCAAAAGACGACGACGCGACAAAAACAAAAACAACACCATGGTCGTCGTCGTCGTCGTCGGTTGGTGCAGAGAAATGCATCATCGACGTGGCAGAAGAGGCAATTCTGTTCCTGAAGCAACACGTGACGACCACCAAAACGACGGGAAGAGTGTTTTCCGGTTTCGATGACTGGGACAAATTGCGCAAGATTCTCTTGATATGGGCCTGCAACTCCTTTCAGGGTGGACGGGTGTATCCCAAAATATCTCGGGTGAATCACAGCTGCAATCCGAATGCGTTGATTCAAACGACAACAACAACAACAACGACAACATCGGACGCGGGGCAGAAGGACGAGAACTTCAGCAACAATAACAATAACAACGAGGGACAAAAGTTGTTGGCGGCCACCAAAATCAAAACGGGCACCGAGATTTGCATCTCGTATCTAGGGTTGTTTCTGTACACGGACACGACCGTCCGACGCAAGAAGCTCGAGCGCACGAAATTCTTTCGGTGCGCTTGTGCGAGGTGCACCGACGCGGTGTCCAGAGGCGGCGAGGAGGGAGCCGCACGAATCCCTTGTCCGAAGACCCACCCGCGGGACTCAAAGACTCTGTCACTCGACGAAGACGTTCAATACGACGACGATCAGAGCGTGAAGTATACCTGTTTTGTGCCAACGGCAACGGCGGCGGGTGCGGCGGAACCAACGAACGGAGGAGGAGGCGGCAACGACGAGGACGAGAAGCTACGGAAGGTTCTGCGGGGCGTGTGCAACAAAATCGAGCTGTTTTTGGATACCTACGACGACGATAGTGAAACCAACAAGAACACGAAGAACAACAACAACAACAACAATGACGACGACGACGAGGAAGAAGAAGAGAAGGATGCCATCCTGGAAGAGCACGCCAGCCTGGCGTCGACCATGATGGGCGACAGGCACTGGACGACGAACCTGACGCTGCTGCTGCACCTCGACCGGCGTCTGAAGGCCATGTCGCGGCGCATGATCCTCACGCAGGAACTCCCCGAGGAGGACGAAATCGCCGAGGCCATCGACAGCCTGCAGCGGGTCTACCGGTTCGTCGACTCGCTCCACCACGGGCGTGGCAAAGGCCGGAGGGGGGATCTCGATCTCGACACTGCCGAGCTCAACACCGACCCGGGGCACCTGCTGGGGGACGTGACCATCGGGACCGCCCGGATGCTGATCTCGCTGGGGGACGTGAAATCGCAGAAATACGGGGCGGACTGGCTGGGCAAGATCGAGGAGTACGTCGACACATTTTGCGACCCCGGCGTGCAAAAGGTCGTGTCGGTGCTGAAAGCCGCGTGGAAGAAACACAACCACGGTCGATCCGATGAAAGTAGCGGTGATGGTGGCAACAAGAAGAAGAAGAAAGCCAAGGTTGTTTGACGAGGAAAACACAACAAGTCGCCCCAGAAACGTTGCCGCCAATCCAATCAAACGGACAATTCTGAATCAAACCGACCCGAGAAGCAGTCATCGAGTAGTATTATAAAAGACATAAATAGACGAAACAGTTCAGTACTAAATAATACTTCTAATAGAATAAAAATTAATAAAAATTGTAATGTATCCCGACTGCATCCGTTGCAGTACCGTGCCGTGCCGTATGCAGATGCGGATGCGTGCGTCGTTAGGGTTTTAGCAGATACGTGCGAATCCACCGGTCCAGGGCACTGTACGCTAGATTCTGAACCACCCGCTGCTCCTTGGTGTCCATTGTGTCGGTTCGGCTCCGGGAATTAAATTGTTGGGAACCACCGGAAAGCATCCACCCCGCGTCGCCCGAGAGCATCCATGCCGTGTTCGCTGCCTCGAGGTTGTCCGCCGCGTTTTTTTTGTTGAGGGGTTCCTGAACCATGAGCAGTTTCCAGATGGTATCGATGGATTTTTCGTCTACTTTCGAGAAGCAATCCTCGAGTTCGATGTGAGAGCGAGAGCGAGAGGACTCGTCTCCTTCGTGTTGTTGTTGCTGTTGCTGTTGTTGTGAAAAATCTTCCTTCTTCCACACCGACAGTCCGGAAACAACGAGAAAATCATCGGCGTTTGCCAGGCCCACCTTGATCGCCGTTTCGGCGTCCTTCCTGGTGCATTTCCAAAAGATGCTGCGAGCGGTCCCTTGCACGGAAATGGGTTCCCCGATCCTCGCCTCCTGGAGCGTGAGGTGGTTGCAGTGAAACCACAATTCCGGGATGCCCTCGTCGTCCAGTTCGAATCTGCCCCCGTACCGTATGGGCAGTTCCGTGCCACCAATGCTGACACTGGTAGAGTGCGGTCGATTGAGCACGACCCCGATGGTCATTTCCGCGTCGTTTTGTAGTATGAGAACCAGTGACTGGTGGAATACCTGCTCGTCCAAGAGAATCGGAGTGGAAGACCGGACCAGAGTTCCGGGAGCAAGGTTGTCGGGAGAGGGTCGCTCGTCGTTCGTCTGTTTCTCGCTTCCACTCGAGCGCGGTGATCTCGATCCCGATCGCGATCTCGATCCCGATCGCTGGAGGCTTGCTTTTGTGTCTTTCTCGAGGAGCCTCAATCTCATGTACTGCCGCAACATCGCGTCCTCGAATTTTTGGTTCGGTGTCGATGCGATCAAGGATTCTTTTCCGATGCGCTTCATGATCTGCACCCACTTGTCGGTTCCGGTCGAAAACGCGGGCTCTTGCACGATCGTATCCCACAGCGACTCGGTGTCGGTTGCCGCAACGAACCAATCGCCCCGCTTCAATTCCTTTTCGAGCTGACCGGGACCCCACGTCGTGTATCCGTGATAGAGCCGAAAATCTTCCTGGTTGGCTTCTTTCTCGTCCACCAGACACTGCGCAATGTCCAGTGGCATGATCGCGATATCGTTGAGAATCCTCACGGCCATGCCGATCGTGACCCTCGACAGGTCGTTGAGTCGATACAAGCACCCGAGGGATTCGTCTTCCGAGCCCATTCCCTGTGTGTTGCCCCCGAAATACGAATTCCAGTTGTTTTTGTTGTCGTTGTCGTTGTCGTTGTTGTTGTTGTTGTTGTTGTTGTCGTTGTCACCGTTCGTTCCTTGCAGCTGTAGCTTTCGATTCAAAATGATCCCCTTCGTGCCTTCTCGGGAATGCTCGATGACGAGAATGATACACTTGTGAAAGTGTTGCTTCTGGAGTCCCCTCCAATCCTGGGACGGGTGGCTCACGATCAACGACCCGACCTCGATGAGATCTCCCGCGTCGTACGCCCAGCGATTGTTGGCCTTGGTTGTTTTAGCTGATGATGGTGTTTTCGTGGTTGCTGTGGATGTTGTTGTTGTTGTTGTTGTTGTCGTTGCCGTCGCATTGGTTCCCTCCTTGGAAGCAGCAGCAGCGGCAGCAGCAGCAGTAGCATCAGCGACGGTATTCTCCCCCATATCGTACTGCATCACCAGCTTGGCACGGATGTCTCGCCAGTCTTCCGTAGCATCGTTCGACGAGGAGGAGGAGGACGGACGACGACAACACCACCAAACCGCTTTGATGAACATTTTTCCCGATCCTCGAACCAAGCGGTGGCACGGCGAAACTAAACTGCTGAAACGACAAGGACGTTTTCATCGTCAATGCAATGACGATTGCAACTTGTCTCATCATTGTCATCATCGTGCTGGTCAGCTTTCTTGTAATATTACTGCCTGTTTCCGGTACACTTGTATACCATAAGCAGCCCGTGATTGCTTGATTGCTTGATTGGGTGTTTGAAATAATTGTTGTAGTTGTAGTTACAGTACGTAGTTGTAGTTGTAGTTGCTGTTTTCAAATTCAAATTTAATGAGGAAAACAACAGTTAGACTAACACAAAAAATTATGCTTGCCCAATGCGATACTCGTACGGCATCAGCGATTATGCTGCTGATGATGAATGATTTACAGTATTGTTGATTGAATCCCAAGAGAGAGAGAGAGAGAGACCGAAGCCGGATGCTCGTTCAGGCCTAGCTAGTTGTAGCTAGTACCTCAAGACAGCTGAGACAGCTAAGACAAGAACAAATAAAAATCGACGACAACAACAAGAATTTGTTGTTTCGGGAAAAAGAACATCCAGCAACAAGTCAAACGAGAACAGCGATCACCAAATCAGATGGTGATCACCTGACATCTCAGCAAGAACAAGAAGATGTTCGCATCAGCTCGCGATCATGAAGCTGAAGCATTGGGCAGGGCCTAAATCAATCGTGACTTAGTTAGTTTTTATTCACCATTAGAAATAGGGTTAGAAACTTGAAAGTGTGACTCAACCAATCGTGATTGATTTGAATTTTTGAAAAAGAAAAAAAAATGATGCAATCGCGATCGGAAGATGTCAAGGAATCGATTGCTCGTCATCGATAATCGGTCATCTACTACGGTACGGTACTCGTAGTTTCGATCGTCGGCTGTTGTTGCGCAGTGTTGCACAGTCCGAGTAATCTTCGTTCCCGGTCACTATCCCACCACCACGGTGTGCTTATTACTGTATTGTAGAGACAAGACGCAACTTCACTCCACCGACCCTATCTTGTACCGAACGAATACTGCAGGATGTTGGGAGGCGACAACAACAACAACAACAACAACAAAAACAACCGGGCTTCTATTATTTCCTTTGCCGACCTCTGCAACAAGAACATCCCCGATGGTTTCTTCCCGGTGCTGGGCGGATGCGTCGCCTTCGGATCGACGCTCGCGGTGTCCACCGCCGTCCAAAAACTGATCGGGGTGTCGACGGGGACGGCGTTCGCACCGTCCGTCCTGGGATTTGCCACCGTGTGCGGGGCCTCCCTGGCGACCGAAAAGGCCGTCATTCTGGCGCACGAGCTGCGAAGCGACCCCGAAAAACGAACGCTCCGATACGTGCGGAAGAAACTACAACTCCGTGGCCGTGTTTTCGAATCGTCGCCGCAATTGAGGGGAGGAAACAACATTAACCACAACAACAATTACAACAACAACGTTAACCGCAACAACAATCGCAGTTTCAAGCTACCGATGCACGAGATTCGAGTGTAAGAATCCTATTGTGGACAAGGTTGGACTGTTGTTGTGCTGTTGTGCTATTGTGTTATGATATGATATGTTGTATTGCGTTTTGTTGTGTTGTGTTGTGTTGTGTTGTGTTGCGTCATGTTACCAAACACAGTGCCGTCCTTGATTGACGGACGTTTGCTTGCATTGCATGTGTTGTTTGAGTCTCAACAACGTTCTCACGCTATCGGTCTACGATTGTGTCGTCCCTTCCCCCCCCCCCCCCCCCAAAAAAAAAAAAATTGTGTTGCTAGCTGCCTCCTGGGTCTGCTCGCCTTCAAGTCTCTGGGGGGACGGTTCTGGGCCATCGCGCCCTCGTCCTACACCCACCTCGGATCGTTCTCGCGGTGGTCCATTCCGTGCACCGAGAGCTACGCGAACGCCAGGGAGCGGATCATGATCGAGCAGATGGGGCGAAAATGGGGATGCCACACGTGCGGATCCAAAATGGTCTTCTCGACCCCCGCAAAATCCGCAATCACCGGCAAGACCTACCGATTCGTGGGGGACCACATGCCCCCCAAGAGCGTCGCCGAGCACATGAACAACCGGTGGTACCGAACCATGGGGTTGTGGCCCAGGGTGAAATTCCGGTTCTACCCCCAGTGCGTGTCGTGTTCGAACACGCAGGGATCGGTGCTGTCGAAAACGGGACGGAGCCTGGGCCGTCTCCCGAAAAACAGCTGGGCGTCCGCCATGAAGGGGGCCGGGGGTGGCAACACCGCGCACTTTCACGGATTCACGCCCCGGATTTATCACCTGGTGGGTGGAATACTGGCCGCAACGACCGTGGTGGGGGCAAGCGACGCGGAGATCGCCAGAGGCAATCCGAGACGGCTGAAACAATGGCAAGATCGGATCCAGAAACCCATAAAACGCACGCTGCGACGGTTCCAATAATGCTAATGCTATAATATCGGATAGAATAGGATAGGATAGGATAGGATAGGATAGATAGATAAAAAGCACATGAAAAAAACGCCATCGATGAAACTTTAGCTTTAATAATGCATTTGCAAAACTATCAGCCTAGTAAACGTGTACCGCTTTTTACACACACACACACAGTAACGTATATACCGTATACGTAGCGGGTTGAATGAACTAACGAACGAACGAACGAACGAACGACAGCATTCCTTCCGTCCTTCTAGTTCCAATAGGGCGGAGAATACCCGTCCGGATAGACATTGGAGATCACCTGCCGTCGTATGTTGTTCATTTTCGTGGTTTCGATGCTCCGGCGCAGCCGAATCTGGGAATCCTTCAGCAATTCCACCAGCTCGTTGACTTCCCGCGCCTGCGACGCCATGTAGGGATATTCCCCTACCTTGGTGGGGCTCGTCGCGGCGGCGGCGGCAGCGGTCTTGGCCTTTTCCTCCTCTTCCCGCTGTTTCTTCAGTTTCTCGTTCTTTCCCTGTTTCAGCAACCGGCGCTTCTCGGCACGAGCCCTGCGGGAGAGAATCACACCGATGCACCGGTGGCACATAAAGTCCTCGTCGGGTTCGGGTTCCTTCATCGTGAACTTGGTCAGGATGCAGTGGAAGTGCTCGACCTGGTTGCAGAACTCGCAACAGAACAGGCTGCCGCCTTTTTTGCACAGGAGGCAATCATCTTCGTGTTCCCCCTCGAACACCTTGATGCTCGGGTAGCGCCCCGATTTGATCTCGTCCACCAGGGCACCGACGTCGATGGCGGGCGGCAGCGGTTTGGGGGGCGGCGGTGGCTTGGGCTTGACGGCGCGCTTCCGCCTCTTTTTCTTCCCGACGTTGTTCCCGACGTTGGTCCCCTGCCGCTTGCCCGGAAACTTGAATCCCAGTCCCTTGTACACCTCGGCGTACATGCTCCCGTGCTTCTGGTCGTCGGCCTTTCGCTTCTGGATCTTGAAGGCGCCCTTGAGGTTCTCCAGGACGTGGTCCATTTCGTGGTTGGCTCCCCGCAACAGGGATGCCCGCGGCGGCCGGTCGGGCTCGAACTCGACCTTCGGGACAGAAATGGCTCGCTTGGCCACGAGTTTGAAGCCCATGCCGATCAGGATTTGGGGATACACGCTCGACTCTCGTTTTTTCGTCTTTTTCCACCGTCTCTTCTTTCCGTGACCGTTCACCCCCGCCCCGGTGGTTTTAGTGGTGTTGGGTTCGACCTTTCTCTTTTTGATGAACTTTCGTCGTTCCGGAAACCGAACAATGTCGTACACCTCCCGCTCGATCCTCGTTTCGATCGCTTCGCGTTTCTCTCGCCTCGTGCTTGCCTCCTGGAGGCACCTTTTTTGTCCGCAGTGGACTTTTCGGGCGTACGAGCTGCTGAACTGTCGACCACAGTCCCGACAGTAGTACACGCGGTCGGCCCCGTCGTAGCTTTCCGTGAGGAGCCGTCGTTGTAAAAACAATTTGGTGGGCGTTTGCGATCGGGTTTCCGATGGCCCCGCGTCTCGCACGAGAGAGACCTTTCCGATATCCAAAACGTGCACTCTCTCGTCGGGAATCAACAAACATTCCACGATGCGATCAGGGAAGGCGTCCCTGGGTTCTTTCGGATCGATTAATTCGGCAGCGGCGGCAGAGTTGGACGAACGAGTTGCTGCCGTGGCATTGCTGTTGTTGTTGTTGTTGTCGTTCGCGAGGGCCTTGTTGGCGGAAATGACACTCTTCATGTGTTCCGGGTCGCCATCGAAATACGCCTCGAAGATGGATCGGCGATTGGCGTTTCCCTTTTCGTAGACGGCGTTGACGGCCTTGCGACGAACCCGGAGTTTGCCGGACCGCTTCACATACCGCCCCACTTCCTTGACCACCCTGTGGGTCTCGGACTTTTTGAATTTTCGGTGTTGGTCCTGTATGTCGTCGGGAAATATGGCCGTGGGGGTTGCCCTGTCGTCCCTGACTACTTCCACCACTCCGAACTTTGTGACAAATTTCTGGCCGGGTTCCAGGGTTGGAAACGGCCGTATCTTGTGGTCGGCCGTGATCGCAAGAGGTGCTTTTCGGCACACCTTTTGCTCTGTTCACCGGTTTGGAGCAAGGAACAAAAAGTTCGTGGGTTTGTCCACGACAGTCACAAGCGAGGTTCGTCGAGATGCGGACAGCAGGCAACGCAAAGAATAGATGGGGCAGCATCGTCAGCAAGAATTGCGTGTGTCTAGGCATCGATCATTGTTTGCATGCCGCCAATACTGTAGTCGGTCAACTAGTTCAAACGACGCAATGCAACGAAACGCCCATCGCTATCGAGTCGAGGTTCTCTTGTGTTCCCGCAGGAGCCGCCAATGGTGATCCCTACGAATCAAACCCCACCCTTCGTTGTAGTCAATAATAATAATAATACTGTACGTACCGATGTGGTATCTCGCCCCCGTGGCACTGGTAAAAAGGCGATTGCAATGCGGACACGTTCGGTCCTCGATGGTCCCGCGAAACTTGGGAGACTTAGACTTCCGCTTGGTTGTCGATTTGGCTGCGGCTGCCGGCGACCTCGCTTTCTTAGGGGTTTTGGGAGTCACCGATTTTTCCTCTTGGCACACCTTTCTGTCGAGGTGGTACTGCAAGCCGTTCTGGGTCTTGTAGACCTTGCCGCAGTGCGGACAATCAAAAGTCTTCTTCTCGTCGTGTTGTGGTTCTCGCTTCGGCGGTTTTGATCGTCGCGTTCGTTTGCAATGGATGTTTCTGCCATCACCGCCGTCGTCGTCATCTGGTGCCTCCACGTTGGCCGGCACATAATCATCCTCGTTGTCGTCGTTGCTGTCGTCCTCTTCCTTATCGTCGTCGAGTCGCCGGCTTCTTGGTCTCGGTCGTTTGGTGCGCCGCTTTGGCGTTCTTCCCGTGTTGATGACGTGCTCTTCGTTTGTTTCGTGGCCATCGTCGTCGTTATCGTCATCGTCATCATCATCGTCATCGCCGTTGTTGTTTTTGCCATTGTCATTCACATTCGAGGGGTTCGATTCGATCAGGGATTTCGCGCCCCGCAAATTGGACCGCGAGGTGCGGCCCCGTGAATTTCCTTCGTTGGACGACGATTGGGAGTCGTCGTATTCGTCATCGTCATCGTCATCGTCGTCGTCGTCGTCGTCGTCGTGTTCTCGTTCGTCGTCGTCGCTGGAAGTTTGCATGGTCGTTTGGGTCGATGACTGCGCTGCCTGCGCGTGTTCAAGGTTTGTGTTGTTGCGGGATGAATCGATCGACGTTGTGTTGTTGCTTATTGTTTGTTGTTCACTCGGTTAGTCCCAAATCGGAATCGGATCTAGGCGTAAGGGTTGATATGCGCGCTATCGCTTTGGATGGTTGTTAAATTAGTACCGTATTACTTCGTAGTATTTTTTTTGGTGTGTAAGGTGTCGGATGTGATTGTTTCGAAGAGGACAAGAAAACTAATCTTACGAAAGGATTGCGGGAATGAATCTACCGGTAGTTTGTGCCGATCGTTACAAAACGGTACGAGTTTAGGTGTGAATGGGGCCGACAATTTTGAAACAGCTTTTTTTCCCCTCCCCCCACTGAACACCCATCCTTGCGAGTCTTCTTATTCATAAGGGACCATTGCTCCACCTGTAACTTCCTGACCAAAGTAATCACTACGCCAGAAAAGGCAAGGGCAACAGCTTTTCCATAGATACCCAATTTGCTGGGGTTGCGCGCACCAGAACCCCTTCAAACTTTATGATTCTTTCGGTCAAGAAAATCATGAAGAATGATAAAAAAAACTACATTAACACACCCATCACAATACCAAGTGGTCTCAACCAAACCATTTCTTAACCATAGCATTAGATGCGCCCGCTACTCAGAGATCTATTCCTTACACCAACAACAACAAGATCCACAAGTTCTGAATTGATCGGCCAAGTGGTTTAGAAGAAAAGAGCTTTTACAACAGCAGCAGCAACAACAACAAGATGACGAAGGGCAAAAATCACCTCCTCCTCATTGAAGCCCTTCCCCCCCCCCCCCCCCCCTCCATCTGCCTCCCTACACAGCAACAACAACAAGGGATGATACAGTGTAATTCAATTAGTTTAATGTTAATTTGTTATTCAGGCAGTGCTATTAAAGTAGTTGCAATTAGATGGAGTAGGAAGCAAAGAAGTGACATTCAAGTTTCGCAATAGAGGTTCGCAATAGAGGTTCGCAATAGAGGTTTGCAATAGAGGTTCGCAATAGAGGTTCGCAATAGAGGTTTGCAATAGAGGTTCGCAATAGAGGTTTGCAATAGAGGTTCTGCCTGTACAAGTAGTAATAAAGCGAGAAAAAATGTTCAAAATAATCAGTCACGAGACCAATTTAGATCATGAGTGTTATGTTGAACATTTTGCTTTGCTACAAATTCTACATAGGCCTACTTTGTCTCTTCGTCATTCACACCTAAACTCGTAGCAATTGGTGGAGTTGGAATCAGACTTTAACTCCATTCTTAATCTGATTACAGTACAACATACTGTCATTGGTATGGTGCCCCCCACCCCACCCCCTGTTAATTTCCTTCTGAAATGGATGCAGGCTGACGTTGATCCAAAGGCTTTGAAGAACAGCAGGAGCTGTATCTGGAGACTGAGTTGCTACAGTTGATTGAGGTGTCAATCTGTTTTACTTAGTAACTGATGATACACTACAGTGAAACTGGGGAATCACCAGATCTCTTCTCACTACCGATTGTCACAGCACAGTCAGATAGATCTTATGTGTGTAGTATTTACACCAGGTAGTTGCTGTCAACTGGTGCAGATTTCAAGATATAATCAATTAAACTAAAAGTATGAGATAAATAGATCAATCTTTGCCTGGAAGAGGAAGTATCTCTTTTAATACAGTGAAATACAGTGTTGCCGCTAGTCATACAACACTGTATAAAGCACTGTTTTACTATGTAATTAATACAGCAGAAACAGGTGCATGAGCAAGATTCATCATGTGAGTGAATACTTTTCATTGTGTGCAAACCTCTGCTGTCTTTTTTTAGAAACACACAGCTTAACAAAAGGTTGATTTGAACCTCGGCTGTGTTATCTTAAAACAGGCAAGTCTCAAAACTTTGGTCACGAAAACAAAAAGATTATCTTGCTTTGGTCGCGAAAACAAAAGAACATCTTGTTTTGGGTCACGAAAACAAAAAGAATCTTGCTTCTGATCTTAAGTATTGGGTATTGATCGTGAAAACAGAAATGAATGAACCTTTCTGGTCATTTTTCATAAGATATGAGCTGCTGGATATAATTTCCTGCCCTATGCATTGAAAATACATGACCTGAGAAGAATGCTCCTTCCTCCTGCATATAGCAAAATGCATGAGCTGAACTTATCCTCACGTAATATGCTTAAAAATACATGACCCACTGAGTCTCATTATTTCCAAACACAGAAATGTGCTTAGAACATATGACTTGATCGGTCATATTGTCATTTGTATCATGTCTGGACTTGTTCAGTCACACATACTGTGGACACAAAAGGACTTTAACACCCCCTAGTGGGTTCAAAGCTCCTTATCTAACCAGGAGGAGGCACTGTAGTCAGTGCATTCAACAATGACAGCATACAGGAACCCAAGACCAGGATGCTGGCCCGAGAAGGAACAAGACCACCTGATTGGGCCTTGGTGCTGACAAAACAAGTGGTGCATATATGGAACAACAAGCTCGAAAGGAATTCAAACATGAGGTCCTAGAGCAAACTCATAACAAACCACCACAACACATGGCACTAAACTACGGACAATTTTTAGTCAGCCCTGGCATCAGGAACAGAGCAGGTGAATATCACTTCCTAGGGGACAAGGAGGACAAGATATTTAACAGAGGCACCATTGTAGTACTCACCAAGATTATCAAGAATGCAATGGCGTTAGCAGCAGAAGTAGTATAAGCACTAGCCACAATGAGCCTATTCATGTGTGATTTTACTGGCTGAAAGATAGGGAGAAGCAAGGTCAGTTTGAGATCCTCTGGGAACCAGGATCACACAATCTTACTGACTACCCTATGATGCCGACATGCTAGTCAAACCTATTCACCTGTGCATTCCAGAGAAAAGCCCTACAAATAGATTGGTTCTCCATAATTTTCCCCTTTTTGTAAAAAAAATTTAACGCATTATTCTGGACAATGACAAGTCAGTTGACGATGCCAAATAGTGAGAAAGTTAGTTTTTTGTCTCGAAAATATCACGTATATTTTATCATCTTCAGGAGATGTCTGGTTGTGGAGCATTGTGTGTCCAATTTTTACCATGTTGGAAACCCCTAAAAACAAAAATATCGGAATTGTCATCCATAATTTTCACCTACCGGTATCAGTACGATACCATAGGTACGGGTAAAGTTACTCATTCTGATTATTATTTATACCAAAAAAGGGTCGAAGTCAGACTCGCTGACTGACTTGTGACTTGCGGGCACATGAAAATTCTTGACTTGACTATATAATAACGCAGTTATTATTACTGGAATGAATTAATAAGGAAAATTATTTTACAGGAGTCAGTGTAGATTTTATACTGCAATTACTCCATCCAGGCCATATATCTGGGTTTATTTATCATATACGGGTTTTTAATGGCATAAGGTTGCATTTCATTGGTTCGATCCAATCCCACATCGAATCAAACCCGCATGGAATTTGCCGGCCAGGCCGGCATGCGCGTAAATGGTTGAATTTCATTGGTTGGAATTGGGAAAAGGGGTTATTTGACCAAGTCAGAGGAAATTACCGTTAACCGTTAAACTGCGCACAATCCTTAAGACTGAAGTCTGACTTTTCACTTACTTAATGAATAATCTCTTATTATTTATTTGTTGACGGGACGAGTCGAATGAATCAATCTCTCAGGATATGTATTCTCCAACCTGCCTGGCGCGCACGCCAGCGGCACTAAAGTAGATCATTTCTCAACACTGATAGGGTGAAAAACCCGTGGCGTTTCGCTCGCTCCAGATCAGCGACAGCAGACATGGTGAGTTACACGTTACGATTCGTTGTTAGATATATTTATCGATTAAAAAAAATTCAAAGGGATATTGCGATTGAATTCGATATGAGCTACACTGTGTATGAAATTGTGTGCTATTGAGTTTTAGTGTCTACTATGACTTCGAGATACTTCAAGAAGCTTCCCAGCTAGTTCAGTGATACGATTGGAAAAGAACTGGGTTCTTTGATAATCGGAATTCGGATGAGACTTCAAGGAGAAGGTTCTATTTGATGTTCGAATACGATTGAACAATGACAGATGATCGGGAACGATGTTATTTACTCATGACTGAGGGAATGTGTCAATGACGCATGACTGGATTGAACAAGGAGTGTGTCAGTGACTCATGACTGAAGGAATGTGTCAATGATGCGTGACTGGACTGAGGGAGTGTGTCAGTGACTCATGACTGAAGTGTCTGTGCGTTGTTCAATTTGTTGGTTCTGTTTAGTTTTCTCCACTTGTCGTTTTGCGTTTCGGTACCGGTAACCAACATGCTACCCCGTACATCTTGTTATTGTAAAGTTGGAAGAAACCAACTTTCTTGATTTGGTTGCTGCGGACTACGACACGGGAGAACGGACACAACAGCCATACAACGGGAAACAGAAAAACATTCCGGTCTCCGAAACGACAACAACGGAGATTGCACAGCCTACATACCGTAGCTACATTACCAATGGGGAACGCATCGAGCAACCACGGCAGCAACAGCAGCGCCGACGCCGCACCCGTGTGCCTGGATTGCGACAAGAAACACCAAAAGGACCTGCCCGCCGCCGATCCCGTGTCGCAAACCGGCCAGCCCTGCGCCTCCGTGTACGAAGGCGTCACCCATTGCATGGCCCGGCACGAGGGCCAGATTTCCTCCTGTTCCAAAGAGTGGGAGGCCTTTCGCCGGTGCCACCAGAAGGAGCAGCAACAGCAACAGCAACAGCAACGATAGAGTAACATAGCGTAGAATGACAGGGCATCCAGCGCATGCGTGCGTATAGTAGGCAGAATGAACAATGTCCGCGGACGAGCACCGGGCACGTTTCTGTCGGTGTTGTTTTGACAGGCATTCCCGTCGATGGAATTTGTTTGTTTCCGTCGCACTTTCGGTGAAAGGTGACGCGATGGCTCCGAACTTGCTGCTCCGGGTATCCTCTGTAAATTTGGACGAGGCCAACTAAATCAACCGCTCGGACTCCATTAGTTGGTCGGAACGGGAATAATGCAACCATTGCAGCAAAGAGGTTGGTGATTGCTACCGACCATCGTAATCGGATGGGCGCAAGGCGTTGGACCCCATGCCATAAAGTTCCTGCGGGCCGTGCCAAGAAGGCATCCCCGATTTGGAATGGGAATACCGGTCACCACATGATGCAATCTGCGCGGCCAGTGGAAGCACCCGTGGCAATATTGCAGTGCTACCAAAACAAATTGATTTTGAATGTGGTTCATGTTCGGGAGTGACACATGCATTGCAGTGGAACAGAACAAACTGTTATTCTTGGAGGACTGGAAGGATTTAGAGGAGACAATATATTACTCGAAAGATTCGATTCTAAGTGCATTATTAATGATAATAATGGGCAGTTTTAAGTTTTTTAACGGCATTTCATTACAAAACAAACGTGTTCTCTTACTATGATTATTTCCATTGTTTACGTATCAGAGTACTCGCGCGGTCTTCGAACTCAGAGGGTCCCAACCCACTTAAGACTCACGCCATACCTCGATAGATGATGCGAGGCGCAACGAGAATATCGCAAATGCAGAAACAGAGAACGGTTGTGTTTCATGGTATGGTCTGAAGTGCTCCGTTGTATTCGTTTACAAAAAGGCTTTCTGAGTGCCGTCGTTATTATTGATTCTAAAAAAATGCAGGGCTGGATGGATGATAGAGGACAATGGATCGTTCAACAATTCCATTTTTTTCGTTCCATCTACATACATATTCGGTGCAAGTCGATTTTGCCCAAACGAACAAGGGGATTGGCCGAAAGAGATGCATCGGTTCGTTCCGTGTTCGGAAGTGGCGACGAGGACAAAGTTATTCAACGTCGACTACAAAAACGGAAATGGTTTTTATGTCGTTCCGATGGTATCCTCGATCACCGAATCACGAAGAACATCATCAATTCTTTTCCTCTGGATCTGTTATATGAGACGAAATAGAAAGGAGCGCAAGCGAAACCCAGGATGAAAGAATCATCACTGTTAGACGAACGGCAACTGCCAAAACGATATCGGATGGCTCTGGGAAGTAAATTGATTTGTCACGACTCAAAATGACACAAGAAAAACTTACAATCAAAGTCGGCAGAGATTTGAAGAAATTTGCAGGCCTCCTTCTTTTCCATTCCGCGCTTCTTTACAAGATAGGCCTTGCACTCGAAGATGTTGTCCGTCCAGCGATGGGCCGCCTGAACATCGGTAGACATTGATTTCGGTTGTTAATTGGTGATTTGCCAAACATTGTTTGGAAACGGAACAGAAAACAAAACTTTGGGGTGAGGGACGAAACCAGAGCGAATCCTTGAACATGAGAAGGGCACAAACAAACAAACACAAACGATCGATCGATCGATCGATCGATCTTTGTTTTGCTGGTTGTGTCGCACCTGTGTAACAAGCTGGAGTTCTTTTTCGAGGTCCGCGAGTGTTGCCGGATCGTTTTCCTTGAGCCTTTCGAGTTCTGACTCGAGGGCTGCTTTTTCCTTTCCGAGTTCCGTCAAGCGTGCAAGCTTCTTCGCACGCCCACCGGTTGTGGTCTCTCCGTCTTCCTGTTTCTCTTCTCCGTTGTCGACGTCGTCGTCTTCCTCGCGGCCTCGCTTGGCGTCCGAAAGCCTGGCTTCGGCCTCGGCCACCTTGGGCTTGAGTTCCTCGATGAGTTTGAGAGTATCTTCGTGTTGGATCTGTGCCACGCGATCCTTCTTGGCCTTGAAACTCCAAAAGAAGTTGCTTCCACCGATTTTGGCCTTCTCGACCAGGGCGTCGTCGATCATTCCCTGGTGGATATCCGGGATCGAGTTGGCGTTGACGCCCGCCTTGGCCGCAAGAGATATGATCTCCTTCTCTGTGTAAACCAGCTGGTCCTTGTGGTAAATGCTGTTTTGCCGGACATTAGAAATCGAACGAAGGAACGATCGAACGAACGAATCATTATAAGTGATGGGCAGCACAGCAGTTTGAGATCGCAATGTGGATTGGCGATGAACAACACGTGCAACAATGCTGCCGATTGTTATCAACGAGTGACGCCCCGAGTTCAGGATAAAGAAGAAGCAAAAACAAGCGAACAATGCGACGGCACTCTGTGTTCTTGCACTTACCCCAAGATCA
This sequence comes from Pseudo-nitzschia multiseries, assembly GCA_037355745.1. Taxonomy (NCBI): domain Eukaryota; phylum Bacillariophyta; class Bacillariophyceae; order Bacillariales; family Bacillariaceae; genus Pseudo-nitzschia; species Pseudo-nitzschia multiseries. The sequence continues at coordinate 12,984,578 of CM074787.1, read as the reverse complement.
CCTTGCGCTTCTCCTCTGCCGACATGCGTTTCGATCCACCCATTTTGGAATTCTTTCTGCAATAATTCAGAAAACTGATAGAAGATGTAGGTAGCGTGTTCGATTACTGGATGATCGGACAAGAAGATGTAGTGTGGTCGATTGTGATCGGTCAATCAACGGATACATTCAGCGATTCTCTATCCAGGGACGCAGCTTTTTGATCGAAGACGATAGAAACATGATGCCGACAACCATAGTTTCGTTTCATCCTCCAGACTGCTACGGGACTTGCTACGGTACCCATAACATTTACCAAGTCCGGTGAAGTGGTTCGTATTGTTTGAACGGAGGACTCAGTAGAAATACGAATGCAATGTGTCAGGCAGTTCGACTTTTCTTGTCATGAGATGGCGCGAATTTTTTTTTTTTTTTTTTTGATCATCGAATCGAACCGGTCGAAGACATTGGTTTGGCCATCCAGTCCGACGTGGGACTCAAAACTCGGGAAAAAATGGGATGAGGGTCTTTTATTACTCCGTAGTTCATACCGTATTTGCGTTCTTGAACTGTCCGGGGTTTTGACGTGAAGTAGTTTCCATCAAATCGAACGAGTCAATCACCAATCAGAGCACGAAAAAGGAAAAATCTTTTTTTTATCTCTTCCACGTGGGAGACATCAGACAAAGTTGAACTTGTAAATTCGATTTTTTTTCACGTTTCCCTTTTCTGCGGTGCGGCGCTAGGTGCCATTCCTAATGCCAATCCCGAACTGTTCGCTTCCGTGCGACGTGCGACAAACTGGTCCTTTCTTCCGACAACGACTGAGAGAATACATTTCGATAGAGCCCATTCCTGCCATATTGTTCAATTGAATACAAATTATTAGTACTGTATTCTTTATCAAGATGATGCTCCGGGTTGCGCTTTTTGCTTTGGTTTCGACAGCCGCCACTCTGTCGAATGGTTTCGTGCCGCGACAAAATAACATCGCTCGCGGGGGAGCTCTTCCCATGTCCACCGAAGCCAAGGAAAAGGTCGAGGGAAAGAAGGCCGGAAAAGACGCTCCTCCGGTCAACCTTGGTTGGGATTCGCACACTGCTGTCGTAAGTACCATCTGAGAATGAAAAGGTTTTCAACGAACTCACTGAATTCGATAAAGTATTCCCTTTTGTGAACAAAAGATGCCTAACAAATTAGCTCGTTGTTTGATCATGTGTCGGAAACCTGATGACTTCCTCTTTTCTCTGGCGCACGTCAAATTGTTTAATGTGATTCCAGGAAAAGGTCCCTGACAGTCTTGTACGAGAAGGAGATGGTCCCGACGGAAATTACCCTATGAGATCGAAATTCGAAAAAATGTGCCGTGAAGCTCAGGTCGAAATCACTCGTGCCATCGAAGAAATTGACGGCAAGGGAAAATTCCAAGAGGATGCATGGACACGAGCCAACGGTGGTGGTGGTATGTCCCGTGTCTTGTCTGGCGGAGATGTCTTCGAAAAGGCTGGAGTCAACCTCAGTGTTGTCTACGGAAGCATGCCTCAAGAAGCCCTCCAGGCCGCTACCGAGCGTGGTGTCGATCGTGCCAAGGGTATGGCTCCCGGTGAACGCGTTCCTTTCTTCGCCTGTGGTTTGAGTAGTGTCATGCACCCTAAAAATCCTCACTGCCCCACGATGCACTTCAACTACCGATATTTCGAGACTGATGGAGGAGTTTGGTGGTTCGGCGGAGGTACCGATATTAGTAAGTTCAGGGAAGAGAGATTCAAAAATGACAGAGATGCTTCCAAGGAAATATTTCACTAACGCTATATTGCATTAAAATTGATTCCAATTTGCTTCCTGCAATGGCATTGCGATCCAATGACAGCCCCCAGTTACGTCAACGAGGACGATATGAAACACTTCCACGGAACCTACAAGGAGATTTGCGACAAGCACGATCCTGGATACTACAAAGAGTTCAAGGAATGGGCCGACCGTTATTTCGTCATCCAACACAGGAACGAAACTCGTGGTTTGGGAGGAATTTTCTTCGACGATCAAAACAACAAGGAGCCCGATGAGCACTTCGCCTTTTCCAAGGAATGCTTGAACTCTGTCATCAAGGCATACGGACCTCTCATCCAAAAGCACAAGAACGACGAATTCACACAGAAGGAAAAGGAATGGCAGCTCATGCGACGTGGACGATACGTTGAATTCAACTTGGTATACGATCGGGGAACAGTTTTCGGGCTCAAGACCGGTGGAAGAATCGAAAGTATCCTTATGAGTCTTCCAGAAACTGCACGATGGGAATACAATGTCATCCCTGCAGAGGGCAGCAAAGAAGCCGAGTTCATCGACGCCTGCAAGAGCCCACGGGAATGGGTATAAATTGAAAAAATGTAACGCAACCACTCTTAGATCATAATTTTTTCACTCTAATCAAGTTCCTTTTTTGAATCAACCGCACAAACGTGAGCGCCAAAATTAGGCACAAAGCTCTCTACTTTCTACTCGACAAAGGTCCGCATGGAGAGCACAAAACCACTGGCCGTATTCGTTCGCAATTACATAGGAGTAACGTTGTTTACTTGGTGTCGAGGAAGCAGCAGCACCGATGAGAAGTACGAAGTATTTGAAAGGCGTCAAATCTGCTTTGCGAAATCTGCACTTCTTCATTTTAATTTTTGTCGCTATTTTATTCTACAAGAATGAGCTGAATCAATCAGTCTCTATCCTTAAGGAAGGCTTCTCCATCGGGCTTCTGAGGTGCACTCAAATCTGGGTTGGCACTGTGTCCTTTTGGAAGCGGGAATCCATCGACCGCCTCACTAAATCGAACCACCAAGTTTTCCGGGGCAACATCGGCACTTGGATGACTCGTCATCGCTTTCATAACCGCCGCCGCGATCTCTTTGCGGACCTTGGCGTTGCGGCAAGTCTTGGGTAACCAAGTAATGTGAACGAATGGCATCTTTTAAGTCTACGATTTAGTCAAGAAGGCGGACGACCAAATACTTCGTGTCTTTTAATTTGTCGTAAACCGGATGAGTTTGATGCTTCGATCGATTGGGCAGACCAGCTTTTGCACTACAAGTACCGGTACCGGTAGTCGATCACGGTGAAGTTTTGTTGGCACAAGAATTTTCAGTACTCGTATTTTTTGTTGACATGAACATGCGCGCGTTGACGTCATTTCAGGATTTTTCTGTTGCATTGATCATGTACGAGATACCCTGTAGGACCCTGAACCGGTACCGGGTACATTCATTTACCCGTAAGATTACCCGTACTGATAGCGCAATGTACTTACCGGTAGTACATTCAACATACTGAATGAATACCGGTGCAAGTAATCTACTTATGGATTCGAAGATTCGGTACATTGTTCATTTTCAGAATATGGATACAGAGTGAACGCCCATGGACATTGTAACGATAGCAAGAGACACCGTATCATAAATCAGCCATGGATACTTTTTTTCTGTCGCAAGAACGGTGAACATCTAGTGGGCCCATTTTGGTTTGCACAACAGGCTTTATTTTGTTTTGTTTTGCATTGCTCCTGCCGATCTTGCAATCTCTTCGATCGATCGATGGATAGAAGGAACGAATAACATCCATGTTTCACGCGGGCACAATAGTGAAACGGGCTCGGATCAGCCCCACCGTGATGGTGCTGGACATTCGCGTTGCTCCATCGCTGACGACCTTCTTGCCGGGTCAATGGGTGGATTTTGTTGTAGCAAAGCAAACGAACGAACAACACAACTGGGTCGGGGGATTTTCCATTGCGAGCAGCCCGAGAGACCTGCCCACGATCACGCTTGCCGTAAAGCGCTCGGACGATCCACCGGCTGCCTGGGTCCACGACGACGAGCAATCGGCCGTGGGCGTTCCGGTCGAAGTCAGGGTCGGTGGAAACAGAAACAGCGTTTTGGACGAACGACTTCCGTTGCGTCCGTCCGTGTTCTGTGCCGGTGGAATCGGCATCAGCCCCGTTCTCTCTCAGTACCGCGAATTTCTCGTTCTTCGCGATGCGGTTGTGGCTGCTGCTGCTGCTGCATCCACTGTAAACACTCAATCGAGCAGTACGAGTACCCACACCGACCACGCTGGAGAGAAGCCTTCTGCGATGTTTTTGTATTCGGCATCTTCCGAGGAAGAATTGGTCTTTGGTAGGGAACTTGCTGAGCTGTCAGAAGAGGGATGCAACGAGGGTCGTGATCGAATGATATTTGCTCTTACCAACAACAAGCAAACATGTGACGACGACTGTAACGCCGATCCCACGACTACGGAAACAACAACACGGGAGGAATCCTATGTTTTTCCACCACACGTGGAACGCCGCACGGGTCGAATTCTAACGCAATTTTTGGACGAAGGTCCCATCGATGCCAATTACTACATCTGTGGTCCTTCATCCATGATCGACGATGCAGTTTCACACCTTAGAAACGTCCGGTCCATTCCTCCTGACCGCATCAAATACGAAAAATGGTGGTGAAAGAGGCTGAAATGAAACAATTCTTCGTACCAGTCTCTGGCTTCGTAGTAGCTAGCTAAGAAACTTGGCTTGAAGAAGAGAAGCAACCCCGTTTTGTAGTGTAATATAAAAGTATAATATTGTAGTGGCTAGTTCAAGATCGTCACGTTCATACACAATATAGAACGGATTTTCCTGAGGTTGAGCGATAAGAGTCCGTCACTCTTTCCTGAGGTGGATATGTGGCCGCCGAATGAAATTGTTATTCAATCCAATCCAATCTGGTTGAATTGTAAATTACACATCCACACGGCGAGCTTCTCTGTAGGATCGGTTCGACGTGCTTCCGCTGTGGCTCATTTCTAGTCCCGGATGTCGCTGCGAAAGTTGCTGTTGGTCGGTGACGACGCTCCTTCGGCCTCTCCATTCTTCTGTAGCACGTTCCGAGGACAAGACCTGCCCAGTACGTTCGTTGTTTCCAGCGCAAGCAAATGATCCTACTAGAGTCTTCGCATGTGCCGCCAAGTTACTACCCATAGAAGCGACCGATTCGGAAGCACGCTTAAATTCTGGCCTGCCGGCAGCAGACCGAAACGACGAGGACCGCATCGAATTGGACTCCGTCTCACGCAAGTCGCTGCTGCTTCTATTCACATCGTGACTTTGGCTGAATTTTTGCGACATCATGCTTCTCGCATCTTCCATAAGTGACATTTCTTTGCCATCCTTTACGGTGTTAAATTTGCGTTTGAAAAGCTCTGCTTCCTCCTTCGCGTCGGTCAATTTCTCTTCCCATTCCTGGTGATGACAAAACGAATTGAAATGTGAATTTTTTTTTCAATTCATAGAAAACAACAAAAAGAATCATATGAGGTCACTACGACCAGAATGGAATACGACGGAAAACGACAGCGGCAACAGCAGCAGCAGCAACAACAATATTGACATAAAAACCTACCGCTCGGGCCAACAAATAGTCGCCCTTGAGTTTGCCGAGATTGTGTTCCAATCGGTCCTCATTCTTCGATCGAATCTTCTGATTTTCATGAAGGGCATCCCAAAAGCGCTTTGCCACGTCTTGTAGGGGCGTGTCCTCATAAACGGGGGCATTGATGATTTCTTTCATTTCCGCAACCAGGGAATTCAATTGCTCTTCCGAAGATTGTGGCACGGTACCACCTCCCATGGAGGGCTTCGAAAGCACCACGTCGGCGCGCTTTGAAGGATCCGACAGAGGGTAGTTCTTTGGGATTTTTCCGGCACGCAGTCCGGATCGCAGAACATCATCCATTGCGTATCTTAGGATGGCACATCCACGGTCGGGACTCATGGATTCGGCCCGTGCAATAGAAAGTTGCAAGCGTCCACGGTGGTCCGAATCGACGGGCAACAAGGCCGAGGCCGCTTGGCAAGCCTGTTCGTACAGCTCAAAACATTCTTCGTGCTGTTGCTTCTCCTTGAATGTAACACCCCTTCGGATTGCATCGGTCAAACAATCCTTGACATCCTGGTCGATGAATTCGTCGTGACGGACGGGTCCGGCCGAAGAGGGTGACGAAGGATCGTTGGCACCACCATCCACTTCGTCGTCCACGCTATTGTCGACTTCACCGCGTGCAACTCGACGCTTTAGCTCTCGAATCTCTTCTTCTCGTCTAGAACTCTCGAACGCTGCTCCTTCCATGTGAGCTGCCTCTACGACGTGCTGGAAGAGTTTTTGGACGTCTGCGAAGGCGTCAATGATAGCTTCACCCATGGCATCGTATCCCGAGTCGTAGTGTTCCATGAGTCGTTCGGCAATAGCCAGCAATCCATCCTCGTGGCCGGACAATGCGTCCACCAACAATTCTGGGCTGACAACGGCTTCGCCTTGTCCTGCTGGTTCCTCTTCTTGCGGATGTTGTTGTTGTTGTTGGATTGCCGTCGGTGGCTGTTCTTCGCCGGTGCTCGATCGGCGACTGCGCGAGAGCGATCGAGCCCGGGATCGAACCGACCTTGCGGGACTCATACGGCGGCTGCTGTTCTCGTTTTGGTGGGACGAAGAGGGTGACGCGTAGGAAGGCTGTCGTGTCTGGGTTTGATGATGCTGCTGCTGCTGCTGCATGTTGTTCAGGTTGTTGCTGCTGTTGCTGCGATAGGACGAGTTCAGGTTGTTGTTGTTGTTATTGCTTTCCTTTCCAACGCTGGCCATAGCACGCTCTCTTATTGAGAGACTTCGACGATGGGGTGAGGCTCCTCTCGATCCGGGTGAAGTTCGACCAACGGAACGGCTCCGATACGAACGACCGTTACTCTCGGGGGTGGAATTGTTGTAGTAGTAGTTGTTGTTACTACTGCTGTTTGTGGTTTGGCGGATATTTCCTTCTCTTCCGCGCTGACTGCCACCGTAACTCTGACCGCTTGCGGCTGATGGGGATTGTGGTGAACCGAAGCGATTGTACGATCCGTTCTGAGACTGGTACGACGGGGACGACAGATCAATGACGTTGTTTCGATCTAGGGATTTCGAGCGTCCGCGGGCGTCGTCTTCGACTCTGCGTGTATATTCTCTGGCTCGACTCAAGACAGAGGAACGCGAATCGGGTGTGGAGCGATAGACGTTGCCGTTTGAAGCTGGAGAAGAATACGCGGAGGGACTATGGAGTGATGCCATTGTGAAAGACGAAGTCAAGATTTTACGCAGCCCCAAAATCTCGGAATTGAAATCCAGGTTCGTCTTACAAAAAATATGTGTAGCAATGCGCCTACGCCATTGCAAGGGATTGACGATTCCTCCAGAGCGAGTAAGCAGCACTTTCACTATGGCATTCGGAACCGATTTTTCTAGTCGCGATCAAAGCAGGCCGTCCCACGATTTCAAGTACTGTTTTGCGATTAGACGACCTTACGTGCTATGTACAGTACGTACTCGTACGAGCACCCGTATTTTTAGTATCACATACCTACTCGTAAGTCTTACGAGTAATCTTACCACTCGTACATCCAATGGGTTAAAATTCGAAATTAGTCATGGACTTTTCCAACTGTACCGTACCGTACAATGTCCCATTTTTTCTCGATTTAGAATCTGAATCATTGGTTACTTTCGTCAAAGTCTTTTACCGGTATTTTTACCTGTAACCGTTAAAACTTAACGGTAGGACCTCTTGCACTGGATACAACTTCTTGGAAACAGGTAAGTCATTGGGACTACTAGGTACTGTATTGAAGAGGAGTCAGTGTGGAAAAATATCATATGTTGGATAAGCAAATATCAAGTACTAGAAAGAAGACAATTTCCACTAGTCCTCTTTTGTTCTTTCTTGGCCCATTCAGTCACTCTAATGATGCATGGACTGTAAGATTGTTTTTGCCTTTCTTGACACATGGAAAATAATTGGAAACATGTCATAAGGTGATCTTGCAAAAGATCAGTGCATTGATGGCAATAAGAGATACAAGAACCCTGTAATACAATTTTGATTGATACCCTCATGATTTCTCACAAGTCAAGTGTACAAAACAAGATGTTCAGTCAATGAACTCAAACTTCACACCTAACAAGGAGACTGTTACTGGTGTTTCCAACATGAAGAAATGCCCCATGGTTCTGATCTCATTGCCTTGTGAAGATTTTTGCGCAAAAGAAAATATGTACATTGCCCGTTGTTTAGTGTTTGAATAACAAGTATGTTGCACAAACAGTCAATGTTGAAATGAAAGTTGTTGCTCAGCTCAGGTGATGACGCCCACATATCATATGCTTTATGTGTCTCACAAGAAATGAATCTTCTTTATGAGATCACAAGTTTTTGGGATGAAACAAAAGGTCTGAAATATGAAGCTCAAACATAAAGGAGCACCAATGAAACTGTTCAGAAAAAGTTTGACAAGTCTTGTTGTGTTTCTCCCTCCCATGAAGCACAAGACTGCCTTGTTTATAACCCTGCAGACTCTGGCTCAGCTATCCAACCCAACTACAATTACAGAGTACGTCACACAAACAAGATTTGGGGTTCTTCAGAAATCTTGCGCATTTTTGGGCCAAACTCCACTGGTCCCCCTTTGTAATTTCCTCGATATTTTGATGCACAATACATTTTCCTACCCCGCTGGCATCTCTTTCCAATCCAGTGGCCTGGAACTGAATCCTGAAACAAATATTGCATGGTCACAATTTCTCAATCTGAATCGGCTCCTCATTTCTATTATTACTGGCTACTAATAATGGTCTGCACTCCTAAATATCAGGTTTATTGTAACTGTTGCTGTTTAAAGCAAGACAAAGAAAGAATACAGGAGTAATTGTTTCTCCCCGTCTTCTGAGCCATATTTCACGTCATCCAGATACATGTTATTCTTATTACTACCGGTGTTTGGAGGTAGATGATTTTGAATCTTATGTATTCATTAGAAAATGAAAGAAGCAAGAGAATGCTAGTGAAAAATTAGGTCTAACAAAAAACCCTAACAGTCCACTGAGTAGTGGTCTAGTACCAGAGGTGCTCAACAATCAAGTCATGCATGACCCTTCTGTCACCCCAATGGAGTGTGCCTTGATTGGTCAGAAATTAAATGAGGACGACAATGACTCTATTTCTATGATAATTTTTCTCTCCCAATGATGAGGATGAGGAAGAAGGAATTGACAGCGAAGTCCCCCCCCCCCCCCCGCTTTGAGTGCCAATAGAGAAGTCAACAACATGGCTGTTGATGATTCCCATCCTGATTAGAACAGGGCAATTACGGCTCTCATTGCTGGAAGGTGTGTATCAGACAAACTCAAAGTGAAGGTCAAGTTAATGAAAATCATGCAAAATCATAGCATACCTGTAGCTGCAGAGAAGGAATTGTATGAATGGGCTATTGAATTGGAGCAGCTTAATCTATTTTCATGGATGAAAGGAAATCTCATCCAGATGAGGTCAAGAGTCATGAAGGACATTTATGTAACTGTGTCCAAAATAGAAGGTGTTGGCTTTGATCCTCATCTTATCAACTGGTGTTATAAGAAATTGATTGGTGCTGATGTTGCCAGTTGTAAACAAATCTACGTCCAGTCCTTCCAAAAAGCACTTCATTCCCTATTAACAAACGGAACGTTGGTAAAGGAAGAAAACCTGTCTTTCCCCCATGCTGAAGACCAAACCTTACCAGTCCTGTATCCAGAACTACAAGGTAACATTGATATAGACAAACTCCACCATGGTGAATGGTGGATCAATACTTGGGAAAAGAGATGCAAAACAGATTCCAATGAAATTTTGGTTCCTATCATTCTCTACATGGATGGAATCGTAATCAACAATAGTGGTCAAACCTCCATTACCCCACTGAACATGACACATTGCATATTCAACACCTTAACCTGGAACTCCAAACTGGATGCATGGGAGGCTGTATATTTTCACCCCACAGGTACACATGATAAAGATGACGAATCAATCAGCAATGTGAACAATCCTGCAACACTGTTTCAGGATTTGGAAAAAATCTATCATCTAGTCACAGCAGGTAAAAAAAGAGCTGCAATGCGGCTTTTTTACTTTGCTAAGTAATAACTTCTAAAGTAGTGCTCTAGCTGTAACGGTTAGTAGCTTGTTATAAAGTTCTTGAAATTTTCGTTGTAACAGTATATGATTATATGTACTTCAGAGTGAGTATTATTGGTGTTATTAATGCCTAGCGGTACACATGCTTTTTTGGACCTTGCTTCATTTTTTGTGGTGCTTTGTTTCTAGCTTGGACTACTCTGATTACTAAGAATGATGAGTGGGATTCATGTAGTAGGTACCTCCATTGGCTTGAGGTCAAGGGTTTGATTCAATCCGAACTTTTGAGTATGGAAAATTTCCTACAAAGCCTTTGGAAAAAATATATAAGTCCAGAACTCCAATACATTAATTGTATGAATGGCTTGGATTTGGAAAAGGTCCATTTCCTGCAACACCGTTGCAGGATTTGGCAAAAGGCTTGGATTTGGAAAAAGGCCAATGCTTGCAAGGCTGTTGCAGGATTTGGAAAAAATATAAAACTCAAGAAGTCTGATTCATTTCTGGTATGAATGGCTTGGATTTGGAAAAGGGCCAATTCCTACAACGCCATTGCAGGATTTGAAAAAATATAAAACTGAAGAAGTTCAATTTATTTGTATGCACGATTATTTTATTTTGTATGAATGGCTTGGATTTGGAAATAATATAAACTAAAGAAGTTGGATTTATTTCATTCTGCACATATGACTTGGATTTGAAAAAAGGTCAATTCTGGAAAAAGTATAAACTAAAGAAGTCCGATTTATTTCATTTTGTGCAAACGGCTTGGACTTGGAAAAAGGCCAATTCCTGCAATGCCGTTGCAGGATTTGGAAAAAGTATAAAACTAACGAAGTCTGATTCATTCGTATGCACAATTGTTTCATTTCATTTCATGCCAACAATTTTTCCAATTTCCTGCAACGCCATTCCAGGATTTGGAAAAACTCGTACAAACGGTGTTTTTCACTTTCCTGCAACACCATTCAAGGATTTGGAGAAAATCATATGAATGCAAACACACCAAGTACATACCGGCAGTACCACAGGGCGCAGCAACTACAGGATTCAAAGACAGACAGAGTTAAATAGTGTAACATTTGTGGATGACGGTACAAATGGTTTATATTAATGACACTGAGGTCAGTGGCTTGAGTTCTCTGTCCTCTGCACATATGTGTACTGCTTGGCATTTGTACCAGTCTTCGACACACAATATTTTTTGGTTCGTCAAGATTTCTTCTATTAACAACAGCAGTAATTATACTGTTATTACCAGATGTGGTGGTTTCCTATTTTTTGGATGTATTGCAAAGGAGAGGAATATTTCCAAATTGTTGAAGTAGTAATTTATGTACATCATGATTAAAGATTCTCACAGAAAGAACTATCATTGTGTGTTGCAAATGAGAGTAGCAATATTTCCTAGTTGTTGAACTAGCAATTTATGTGCATGATTAAAGATTCTCACAGTAAGAATAATCATTGTGTGTTACAAATGAGGGTAGCAATATTTCCAATTTGTTGAAGTAGTAATTTATGTACATCATGATTAAAAATTCTCACAGTAAGAATAATCATTGTGTGTTGCAAATGAGAGTAGCAATATTTCCAAATTGTTGAACTAGTAATTTATGTACATCATGATTAAAGATTATCACAGTAAGAATTATCATTGTGTGTTGCAAATGAGAGTAGCAATATTTCCCAATTGTTGAACTAGTAATTTATGTACATGCTTAAAGATTCTCATAGTAAGAATAATCAGCATTGTGTGTTGCAAATGAGAGTAGCAATATTTCCAATTTATTGAACTAGTAATTTATGTGCATGATTAAAGATTCTCACAGTAAGAATAATCATTGTGTGTTACAAATGAGGGTAGGGATATTTCCAATTTGCTGAAGTAGTAATTTATGTACATAATGATTAAAGATTCTCACAGTAAGAATAATTATTGTGTGCTACAAATGAGAGTAGGAATATTTCCTAGTTGTTGAACTAGCAATTTATGTACATCATGATTAAAGATTCTCACAGAAAGAATAATCATTGTGTGTTGCAAATGAGAGTAGGAATATTTCCTAGTTGTTGAACTAGTAATTTATGTACATGCTTAAGATTCTCACAGAAAGAATAATCATTGTGTGTTGCAAATGAGAGGAATATTTCCAATTTGTTGAACAAGTAACTGCTGTACATGATTTAAGAGGAATCTCACAGTAAGAATAATCATTATGTGTTGCAAACGATAGGAGGCAAATTTAAATACTGTTTATTTCTTTTTGTTGATAGGAATACATAAATTAATTTTAGTAAGAAGTTATGGTTATAAGAATAGTAGTACTATGGGTACTGTTTTGACTTGATTATTACTAACAATGATTTTACAATTGTACAATTCAAAGTATGATAAGTAGTACTTGTACTACATCCAGATGTCAAAATGGGGTTGTCGGTTACAAATCCCAAATATTGATTAATTCGATTGCGGAAAAAATAATCCGTTGGTCCAAAAGTTCCATTCCTGCAAGGTTGTTGCACGATTGACTATTTCTTTGTTTTTATCAATTTTGACATTACTCTGGATTACAACAACATATGATTATACTACACAAACTGTGCAGCCAGTTACCGGCTTCTTTTTCCCTATGAATTTACTCAATGATCCCCAAAAACAACGGAAAGGGCATTTCCTGCAATGCCTTTGTAGAAAATGGAAAAATGAAAAATACGTGAATTGATGAACATCAAAACATGCAATTGTAATAAGGGGGTTGCTTCAACCCCATTGCACAAGTTCCCAAAACAACAAAAAGGGCATTTCCTGCAACGCCGTTGCAGAAAATGGAAAAACAAAAATACGTGAATCAATGATTGGGCTACAATTATCCGTGGAAAATAGGGATTGATAGGGTTGGGAACGCCATAAAGTTCTGGTCCGCGCCAAAATTTTCAGGACACTGCATTCCTGATTATCAGGGCACACGTGAACAAAAGATAGACAGGCATTAGTACAACCACCCTCACAAGTGCAACAATAAAATAAATAATAATAGTGATACAACACTCCCTGGGATGCAGTAAATCAAGCACTTACAGCACATAATAATTTTACCATGGCTATTTACAACAGTATAAATGAAACAAATTCAAAACACTTACTCCAAAACAACGCTATTATCATAAAAGTAGCCTGCCAAAATAATCAAACACAAAACTGGTAAGTTTCTGTTCACAATTTAACGAAGAAATAATGGTACAACAAAGTCATAGTTTGGTACAGGGTACCACTAGTATTATACATACAACAAACAGCCCAACGAGCAGTTTACCGGGAAGTGAGCTATCAAACAAAAATGATAGCCAAACAGATACAACCCTCAACAGTATCAACAGCAATACTCTACAGACAACAAAACAGACCAATGACTATAACATGAAACAAAACATTGTCCACTACATCAAAGAAAAATTGTTCAGGAAAATGAAATTCCTTCCCCCTGAATCAGTCTTTGTACAGTCAACAATTGTGAGAATTGTAAAACTAGGGAATAACAATGAAATACCAAATACGATCAATATCCATGATCAAAAGTGGAGTGGAATATTATGCCAAACAATCACTATATGTAGGCACAATGCTCAAACTCTTGCCAGGAAAAACTACAAAGGTAAGAAAAGACAATATAATGAGTGCAAGTATAGTACACTATTTCATCATTATTTCTAACACAATCATCTTCTTAACACTGTCACATAGATGATACAAAGAACAACCAGATACCAGATACTTTCCCAGGAACAGTTTTAATCATGGGCACCAGAAACGTGAACCAATTGCACGAAGACTATTGACGGAAAAATTCACCAGAATTCCAATACTTCATTAAAAGAATTCTTGGAGCGGTGTCACCAAAACAGACAGACTTCAAAAGAAAATCATTCAGAACAACAATCAGTAACATTTTCACCCCAAGCAATGAAGCATTTGCATTGATTTTCCTTTACAATGACTATGACTTGTGGCTAAACACAACAAAAGACATGATGAAGAGAAAGAAATTCACTGACAGTAAGTTGGGAAATAAGGAGTGACGGAGTGACAAGGGACAAGATCTTTATGAATACATTGTAAGTGAAATAGAAAAACTAAGGGAGGAACAACAGTCAAAAGATTTAGAGATAGAACTACTTAAAATGTACCAACAGCAAAATGGCAGTCATACACAACAATATAACGATGAGGACGAAGAAAGTAAAAAGGAGAAAAGACTGAAGCGGCAACGTAGCTTGATTGAGACTCTTGGCAAGGATGACGAGGACTACAAATTTTACATCAAATACATGAAAAGTTTACAAAAATAAATGGTGATAACATCATTATAGTACCGCAGTTAGTTCATTATTATTTTATGTCTGTTTGCACAATATGTTTGTCTGCTGTTTGAATTGAATAGTATAAATGCTGTCGGTCAAAAATACACGTACGGTACTTACGTACGTTGTACGGCGGTTATATCCATTCTACACTTGAAAAGTTACTTATACTCCTCCAGAGATAAAAATGACTTCAAGTATCCAGACATTTAGGTCATATCATGTGTTCTCTATCTTATGACAAATTGCACATGATCTATGACCGGTTTACTAGACATCCCTACATACAACACGAATAACACAGGGATACCGGTCGACTACAAGAATAACATAGCAAAACTAAGAGCCTCACCTTGAGCTCACTTCTCTTTAAATTTTAACATCATATACCTTTTGGTCAATTTTTAGAGTTACAACAGGTTATAGAGCCCTTATAACTTACACTAACAAGTGTACTATACCATAAGCTACCTATCTCCGCCCCGTACAGCACCTCCACTCTCGGTTACAGCCAGAGTATACTTGGTACGGGACCCGGCGACGGGCTGTATCAATAGACCTCCCCTTCTTTCTCCCCTTTTCTCCTCATTGCTCGCGTATCAAGGGGTGTATCTATAGATCCTTCTACTAAGAATCTTCCTCTGTAATACACGACCAAGCATACGTATCAAGGGGTGTATCTACAGATCCTTCTACCAAGAATCTTCCTCTGTAATACACATCCAAGGACGACAATCAAATGATTACGATTACGATTACATTAATACAAGATAAAGACCATCGCCGTCTTTAATAGAAGCCTATTGCAATGGACACGCCGATTGCAATCACCCAACCATATTTTTCTTCCGTGTCTATCACCCACCAGAAAGGACCATCGACGCCCATTTGATTGTGCTAAGCACCACTTCAGACATCCCATCAATTCCGGTTCTTTCATTGGCATCGATTCTTCGATCCTCGTTCCTCCGACGACCGGTCGATATTCCTTCGGAACATTCCTTCGGTTATTTCTGCACCTCCGAGGATTGTTCCAACAATCACTCAAATTGACAATTCGACAATTGCTTCCCAACGAACGATCCAAGATTAATCCATCCATTGCCCTGCGCAGCGCCAAGCAACTCCAACCAAACAGCAATCTCTATCCCTTTTACCCTCACGGCCTACAACATCAACATTAAACCAATACTGCAATTATTTCTCCGACGAACGCTCCGGACAACGCAAATGCCGCCGAATCCAATTATCGCATCATCGCAACAAAGGTTACTTTGGAACAATGCCGGAAACAACTGACTTTGATTGGAACGCCATACGCGACATTGACTTCAGTTTTGGAAAATTACCAAACCCTGCTGATGCTGACAAGCATGGTTGCATAAACCAAGCATTCTCCCAACACCTATACTATGAGGAGACAGAAAGCCTTTTCATCACCCACAAAGATGGAACCAAGACACTAGGCCTCAACCCAGTTACCATCCTCCGTGAGCTCATCATCGATGAAATATTTGACTGCCTCCCTTCTAAAGCGAGAACAGAAACAACCAAACAGCACATCGTCACCCTCTTCAAATTGTCCACCATGTGGCATATTTCAGCCAACGGCTCCTTAGGATGCATCCGGAACAAGGCTACACTCGATGCAGCAGCTCGACAAGCGATTGCAAATCACAGCCCTGTTCTACGCCTACAAATGCAAATTCCCCACTCAGGATTTCAAAAAGATTGGTGGCCATACGACTTCATGTCGGTCTATGACACCAACATCTACAGTTTCCCTAAAAAAAGCAACACCCACAAAGCTACAACGGTAGCAGATAAAACTCCCAATGCATCCTGGGCCCAATTTGCCAATTTACCACAGCGAAAATACATCAAACCAACGGCCGTCCCTCTCCAACGCAAGCACATCCATACCACAGCACGTGTTCCTTCGGTGACTGCCAACCTGGGTCCCCTTCAGCCAGTTGGTCCAATTGCCGATACTCTCTCCGTCAAAGCTCCCCATTACACCTGGACCTGGACTTATTCTCCCCAAAGTGAATCGGTCTCATTCCGCCGCGTCCGCTCTGACTCCCTCTTATGTGTCATATTTTCAAGCCCTCCTGATCACAAAGAGAAGTCTTCCATTGTGACCACACCATCTGTATCGTCATCTGCACAGCCTAGATTTGATCATCATTCTGCTCCACCTTGTGAACCTGCCAACTTTTGATGGACATTTAATCCTCAGAGTGAAACCGTGGTGTTCCATCGCTTGCCAAAACTGGCTTCTGTCCCTCTCAAGCCATCCCTGCAACTCCCATTGCCCAAGGCAATTCACGAGGGCACTATCCTTGTGAGCGCAATTGCCACATTTGCAGAACACAGCGCATATTCATCTCACCTTTGTTGCGAGATATACTTGAACTCACCTCAAACTGTCTTCTGCATCACCAAACGACATCGCAATGCCCTGAAGATAAAGATGCATCACTTGTATGCTAACCTCTTGTCAATGAATTGGTTTTACGACACTTTTGACTGACACCTGATGCACGATCAATCCATCTTCTTCGATTCAAATACATCTGTGTTTGACGGTCAATCATTCGCATACGCCTCCCTTTGTTTCTACAACCATGGAATCCGCCCTACGGTTTTGTATTATTCACAACCATGGAATTCGATTGACCCATGGAATTCAATCCCATAAGTGTTGAATCGAGGGGTGTGCATCTGGATCAAGGGGTGTGCATTGGATAACCATATGCCGCTTAATTTGGACCCATCTACCTTACAAAGTTTTCCTCCTAAGCCTCAACAAAATTAACTTATCATTGCGCGCACGAGATAAAGATCCCACTAAAAACAAATCAACGAACCGGCAGGTAATCCAACACTCCTTCACCAAGTGTTGCATCAAGGGGTGCGTTGCCAGTTAACACGAGCAACTTCACGTGCTGAAAACATAAATGAGAGTTCAGGTATCCAGACAACGATATGATTCAAAGCTTAATTAACATGCGAGCTAGATGTGATCTCATACAGAAGGAATCTACTAGTCGGCAATCCTTGACTTGATATTCTCCTTGCATTCCTTCCGACCAATCCTATTCTACGGCATCAAATAATGACACGATCATGTCTCTATGCGTCAACCCCTCGGTCTTTGCTCCCAGACGTAGCATCTTCTTCCTACCAAGTCAGAAATGATTCCCCAATCTACGCTTCATTCCAGACCCATCACTCGCCAAAAGATTGATCCAATCTCCACGATCGTCTGCAACGATCAATCATGCATCAATCTCTCCCTCAACAAATCAATCACCTTCAGTTCGATGATCATCACATGGATACAAATTCCAACCCTACGTTCAGATCTTCACGGATGACCCTTGGTCATCCCCTCCGTGATACCAAGCATTGTCCAATCAATTCTCTCCATTGACGTCTAATCTCTATGTGCAATTTGATACCCAACATGTTTCGAACCTGGTTCTGAGAACGATTCTGAGTTTCATTTGATTTATACGATGGTCAATCCCTTTGTCGACTGTCGATCCCTTCTCCTCTTTGAGCTAATCCTCACGCTCAATCAATACACAATCACTCATGGATCTCCCCTCCGTCGAGATCTTCAATTTAGCCTTCTGCCCCGTTTCAATCAATCTGTCTCAATTCGTTTCAACCATGGAATCAAAGCGACACCTACATTATATTTAAACAATGATTGATCCATCTGCCGTCAATCCTGATTCCCTTATCAATCGATTCTCAACCAATTCCTACAATTCAATCCCTTTGTCGGCATTTGATAATTCATTCTGGAATCGATAGATCTTCTTCCTTCCAATTCTAAGATATGAATACGTTGCTGTGCTCTTCCATTCTCAACGTATGATTCTATCCTAGGGCTTGGAGCAGCAATCGATCCTCAACGACTTGATCTGTCTCGTCCCCAATCAATTGTCTTTCTACGACACTCAAAGCGTTCAATTCTACAATCCCTCGATTACGATTGGTAACTCTTCCATGATCAATCCACTCTCTCCATTGACAATCTCAAACTCCGATCTAATCAGTACTACAATTACTTTCAATCTCTCCTCTTTGATTGCAATTTCTTGGACATTGCCACTCTCGTCTCTACAGACATTCGTTTTGTCTATACGACCCCTCTCTACATGATTGTTCAATCAATTGACTATTGATGTTCCATTTCTTCCTAAGATCAGCACCAATTTTTGATTCTACGGTACAATTGTGAACAACAAGCCAATTCCTCCTCTCGGACGACTCTTTATCCCATTCGTGATATCCAATATGCTTCATCCAAGCACATCTCTTCTTCCATCTGAGTTTGGATTTCACTATGATCAATTCCTTCGACTCAGTCGGTACTCAAGCTCAACCAATATACACGGCTTCGACTCCGTGCTATCATCCTTTGACGATTTTGATTCCCCAATCTAATCTTCTTTTCAATTCCGATCGATAACTCTTCTACCATCAATCAATCGTCTTTGAATGTCCGATTAACCTTCTCATTGATTTCGCGACCACTACATACTCAAGCACCTCTCCTTCCTCATTGATGTCTCATGCTTCTCCGTTACGCAATATCAATCTTTCCATTCTACAATTACGATCTCCTGATTCGATATCCAAGAATATGCTTAAGTTTTTAGAGTTCTACAAGATGGAGAACCGACTTGTAATTCAACACTCCTTCACTAAGTGTTGAATCAAGGGGTGTGCTGCCGGTCAAAAATACACGTACGGTACTTACGTATATTCTACTGGCGGTTATATCCATTCTACACTTGAAAAGTTACTTATACTCCTCCAGAGATAAAAATGACTTCAAGTATCCAGACATTTAGGTCATATCATGTGTTCTTTGTCTTATGACAAATTGCACATGATCTATGACCGGTTTAGACATCCCTACATACAACACGAATAACACAGGGATACCGGTCGACTACAAGAATAACATAGCAAAACTAAGAGCCTCACCTTGAGCTCACTTCTCTTTAAATTTTAACATCATATACCTTTTGGTCAATTTTTAGAGTTACAACAATAAAGGAGATTATTACAAATGATGATAAAATACTTTCATCTTTGTACCAAAATCTGTTTGTTGTCTTTTGGTATTTGATATTTGTAGTGTGAGTATTGTGAAATGGACGTAACACAAGAATAGATTGTCGGTTATCAAGAAGCTCATACATTTGTGGAGAAATTTGTAATAACACTTACAAAAATATCATTGTGTGTACCGGTAGAGGATACTATTATTTAAAAAATGAGGTTTGTAAGGAAAAAACAAAAATTGAATGGAGAATAAATTATTATTGGGGTAAGCATGAAACAAAGTTCTAAAATAGAAAAATTGTGAAGCAACTGTAATACTGAGCCTGAAACTATTGGTGCGAAGCGATCATAGTCCTCCTTGAAATTGTTGCGTGCAAAAATACATAGAGAATTATTTTTCATGCGCCCAACCAACAATTCCTAATTTTTAAAATACATTGCATGAATTTGACGCAAGCATGAGCATCGTTTAAGTGATGTAGGCAGTCTTTTGCAAACTTTGTGGCTATCACTTTGTGTACCTTCTGGTACATCATGAACTTTAATAATAATAGAACATCGTGCTAGTACTATCATTACTTCTAACGAAGAGTGCTCATGGAATGATTCTAATTACTTCGTATTCAATCTTAACTACGTACCGGTATGGTACCAAATATGCTTCCGTGATCAACGTTATCACTTCTTTAAAAACATCTGCTCATCGCGAACTGAAACTCGCCGATGCTTTCCTTCGTCCAACCAATCACTGGATTGAGCGAATAATATTACCATTACCTACGACTACAGACTGTAGCCTATCTGCACTTTCCGTCGGCGCAGAGGTGCTCCGGGAACCTGTCTTTGGATTTGCTGCCACTTGTATTGGCAGAACGATCCGTCAAAAACAACCTCGACGAATTGCTTCCGAGACTGACGGGAACCTGAAACTTTGTGAGTACATCGGCCTTATCCTTCCATTCGGGGCTTGCCCACTGCGGAAAAAACTGAAGTCCTGTTACGGTCTCGAGATCGTTCCATGGCACTACGTAATCCTCGAGCTTTTTCGAAGGACTAACTTCCTCGTTTGCAATGACAAAGCAGGCGAAGTGAAGAATTGGGTTGCTCGGTGCATTTGGTACGTCTCTTGGAACCACTACTACAACCTTCCATAAATGGGTCGGCACAGTTACGAGGGCCGGTGGTCGACCCAATCCCAAATGCTGGTATTCGAATTTACCGTCTCCCACTTGCTTCTTCGGCAGCCACAACGGTCCCGTCACAACGTATACATCTGAGTTTGCAGGAAGGTCGTTCGAGTGGACGAGCCGACGAACCCATTCTTCCAGGCTGCTCCAGATGCCCTTGTTCATGGTGGGATCCTGCGGAACGATGTTGCACAGCGTGTATGTGTCTACGGTCGAATCGCCGGGGAAGTCGGCGCCGGGAGCCATGTGACCCCGGTCGAAGCCCGACTTGTGATAATGGGAAAGCTTCGACCGAAAGCTACCGCTCTCGACGTTTTTGTCTTCGAAGAAATTGGGACGACGCTGGCGACCCCCGCTCCCTCGCTCCGGCAACGTTGTTTTGTTGAGTTTCTCCATTACGTACAGGGGCGTTCGTGTGCGAACATCAAAGGCAATTTCTAGATTCGGGTTGGGACGGATCATTCGAATCGGAAGGACCGGAGACGCAGCCGACGAACCCATCGCAAAGGGTGCGTTGTTGTTGGCACCCATGCAGGGCATGCCATCGCAACGGCTTTCGTTGCGCGACGAGCCATTCATTTCGCTGTGATCGTAGAGCCACGAGGATGCGACTTGCTGTCACCGATCCTGCCGCGATAGAAAGGGCCCTTCGATTATTGCGGAACATGCTCGTCTATATTATATCGGATTGTTAGTAGCAAGAGGTATTATTATTATTATTAATATTAACATTATTTCAATCTTCTCTCCG
Source organism: Pseudo-nitzschia multiseries (assembly GCA_037355745.1). Taxonomy (NCBI): domain Eukaryota; phylum Bacillariophyta; class Bacillariophyceae; order Bacillariales; family Bacillariaceae; genus Pseudo-nitzschia; species Pseudo-nitzschia multiseries. Next base: position 12,963,203 of record CM074787.1, on the reverse strand, counting down.
GAAGTGGCTCTCCTAGTAGTACGGTACTTGAGGAGTTGGTCGTTGGCGGCAACACGAACTTACTGGATTTACCGTACCGGTACTCGTACCGGTACCAGTACCTCGTAATCTTACTCGTACGTAGTCGAGAAAACCCAGAGACCTAAAAAATCCGAAAAAAAAATAGTGGCACTGATGATGTCGGAGATATGCGCGAACAACACTCCCCCAAAATGTTTTGTTCCCCCGAATAAGCACGACTTGAAATCAACGGAAATGACAAAAACACACGATTGACGCCTCCTTGCTTCCGGTCTCGATCTTTCGTCGAGACTGGAATACGGTACGTACGATACTCGTACCAGTACATTCATGTACCATGATTACCGATTATCAGAACTGCGATGCTCGTATCCACAGTGTACGTACGAGTATCCGCTATCCACACAGGACTCGTATCAGATCAGGAAGAGACTGGTACGATATTGGTACTACTTTGAGTGAGAAGGTGCAAAAGAGATCATCGATTTCTTTTCTTGATGCAGGAGCTCATACATGCTAATTGCACGATAACAGCAGAGACCATGTCAGTCAACGAGGATTCACCGAGTGCGAAGCGTCGGAAAGCCTTGAAGGAGGCGGATTCCGCTAGTGAAATTCGAATTCTAGAGTCATGCCCACTTTCCAAATACGTCGACGTCGCTGAACGAATTTTGGAACGCTTCCAAGATGCCGTAGATGGGAGGAGACTGGATGAAGCGTACATCTTTGGCTTACGATTTGCAAATCTTTCTCTCTCTGGATTGCCCCAGCATCCAGAATGGCGACGCGACACGAGCAGCAAAGCCAGGAAACGGTTGACGTCTCAGGTTGCCGACGTTCTGTGCATGATGGACGTGATCAAGCAACGAATGGACGCCGAAGAATTGATGAAGATCAAGGCGGAAATGATTGCAAAACAGGAAGAAGATCGTCGGAAGGAAAGAAGAGGAAGATCGTCGGAAGCATGAGCTGGATGAAGCACAGCGCCGAGAGCAGCAAAAACGTGACGCTTTGGAACAAGAAAGGGCTCGGTTTCTTGCCGAGCAGAGATCACGAAGAAAGATTGAAATGGAACAAAATCAGGCAACCGAGGAGGAATCAGAGAAAGTCGTCGAAAAGAAGAAAGATAAAGTTAACAAGAAGAAAGAAATCGAACAGAGTGCAATGGCGAAACTGAAGGCATTACAGGCTAAACCGGCGGCACCAGAGGATTCATCGACAGTAGTAACCAAAAAGAGCGAGAAGAAGCCCAAGAATGACAAAAAAGTAGAACAAACAAAGAGAAGATGGTTTCATGGCGGAAAGACAAAGTCAACGAAAATCACAAACGAAGCAAAAACACCATCACCTCTTCCATCTGGAACCAAGGATGTTGCGAAGAAGACGGCATTGGTGGCTACACTTGCCAATAGAAACGTAGCCGTGTCGAAGGATGTAACTGACGCAAGTTCACAACTATCTTATGGAAAAACTACGGCGAGAAAGAATATTGAAACGACTTTCGACGAGAATGAAAACAATACGATTCAATCATCGGATTCACATACAGTCGAGTCTGAGAAAAGCAGCGTTTCACCCAGTTCTGTTAGATCAAAGAAAAACACACAAACAGTTACTCCTACGATGTCAGAGATCTTAGCTTCATTCACTGCAATGCAACCGAATAAGCGCTCCGATTCAGCAATCACGAACCAGAACACCGTCAACGAGAAGGAACAGTTTTCGGTGAAACCCGACGAAAAATCTAGCGAACAATGCACACAGAATGCCAGTAGGGATCAGCCGACAGCGAATCCCGCCATCTGTTCGCTCCTTGTCGCAACCTAATGCAGATAGGACAATTAACGATCGATGCTAACAGCATAACGAATACTATCATATCAGCGCAGATGACCCCAATGAGCCGAAAAGAAAAGGCAACCATTGATAAACTTCAACTAGTAATCACTGTCCAAGAAGATCGGCTGGAAGAAATTGAAACAAAACACATTCCACACCTCCTTCAAAGTGCAAAGGCATTTTTGACCGAAAAGAAAAGGGAGGCTGCACTGAAATGTCTGGTGCACAAAAAGCGATTGGAACGTCAATCAGATGCAATCAAAGCCGCTATCTTCAACATGGAAACGCAAATGTTCATGCTGGAATCGGCCTTTGAAGACCGCCACGTCCAGAAGGCGCTCGACGAAGCTGCTGCTGCTATTGCCGGATACCAACGAGACATTGGTGATCCAAAGGCTGTCATGGTCGATCTGACAAACATGAGTGCATCGCTACCAGATCTCGAAGTCGGAGACGCTACCGACGAAGAGTTGATGGAAGAGCTCACAGAATGGCTTTCGCCCGAAGAGAGGAAGGAAGCAGCCGCAAACAAGAAGCGCGTACACCGACGATGACGATATTTCAATGTTGACTGTGCCTACCTTTTTTACCCGCTGCCACGGCATCTTCAAAATCGGTGGATCGCGTCCCAGTAGCCGAACCTGGTAGTTAGAAAACGAGTCGTGGTAGAGGTGTTTGTAACCAAACAAAGAGCATTGAACCATGCGGTGTTCCGAGGAAAGCCAGCGCACAGGATCGGGAGCGAAGTGCAGCAAGAATATGGTGGGCGCAAACCCACATACCGTCTTCAACGCATTTTTCGGATCCTTCCACCAACAGAACGGACTGGATGGTACGTGCGATTATCCAATGGGTCCCGCTCCTGTGAGTGTTTCCTGTACTTTTGTTTTGGGCTCGGGATGGTCATTGCATCTGATCACAGAAAATCATATCGTAGGACGTTGGTTCATCTTCCAAATACTTGATTGGATGTCAACCCAATTTTTTTGGGCACAGTTCTCTACCACTAGGTGTACTGTGTACTCATACTTTGAGTTATGACTAACTAGTCTCATTGCAACGTAAAAGTATGGATCTATGCAGCGTACATCGCATCTGTAACAATAATAAATAGTGCGAATCAAATCTGGTGTACTTTGTGCATGATACTATGCTTGGCATGTTGGGACATCTATCTGTCAGGATCCGCTCTGTTGTCTAGGAAACAAAGCAAGAAAAGTTATAGTATTGATACTGCAAAGAAATGCGAGCAGCAAGAACACTTTTTTTGGTGCATGCACAGAAGTGCCCGATTCAAGTAGATACAGACTGCCATTATTTGGTACACTACCTATTTGTTAGCAACGCTTTGAAGGTATGCACCAAGGAATACTATGGATGATTATGAATACAATTAGGTTTTGCATGATCCAAAAAGAAGTTCCCTGACCACCAAACTTTCTTGTTTGAATTTTCTACATCCATTTTGCTTTGAGTCATGACATTGCAGTCTGAATGCAGTGCAATCCAGTTCAATGGTGTATGCATGATCGTGTGCTAAATCCATTTTTGACAGGATCCACTTTCTTGCCAGTCAAGAAATCATCGAGCAACAAGCTTGACAACATTGTTGACTGAACGTCACACAAACGAGATTCGGGGTTGTTGGGGAATCACGTTTGTGAGCCGAACTCCACCGGTCCCCCTTTGTAATTTCATCCAATTTTTTGAAATTAATGTCAAACTCATAATATTTTTATGCGCAGTATATCTTCCTACCCCAATGGCATCTGTTTCCGCTCTGGTGGCCTGGAACTGAATTTGATGCCTGAAACAAATAGTGCATGGTCGCAATATCTCAATCTGAATTGATTCCTCATTTCTATTATTACTGGCTACTACTAACAATGGTCACGGCACCTAAATATGAGGTTTATTGTAAACGATGCTACTTGTACTCACCTCTGATTACTACGGGTTGCAGAAAGAAGGTCACCAAGAAGAAGAAACCCCCCTTGTTTACAGCATGACGAAGGAATAATACAGGAGTAATTCTTTTGCCTGCTCTTCTGAGCCATATTTCACAAAACGAATCATGCTATTATTATTACTACCAATATTTGGGGGTAGATGATTTAGCATCTTCCATATTCATCAGAAAATCAAAGAAGCAAGAGGATGCTAATGAAAAATTAGGTCTAACAAAAAACCCTAACGGTCCACTGAGTAGTGGTCTAGTACCAGAAGTGCTTGCCAATCAAGTTATGTATGACCCTTCTGCCAAACCAATGGAGGGTGCCTTGATTGGTCATAAATTAAGCAACAATGACAATGACTTTGTTTCTGATGATATTTTTTTTCTCCCAATGATGAGGATGAGGAAGAAGGAATTGACAGCAAAGTTTCCGGCTCTTTGAGTGCCAATAGAGAAGTCGACAACATGGCTGTTGATGATTTCCCTCCAGATTCAAACACGGCAATTATGACTCCCATTGCTGGAAGGCATGTATCTGATGAACTGAAGGTGAAGATCAAGTTAATGAAAATGATGCAAAATCATAGCATACCTGTAGTTGCAGAGAAGGAATTGTATGAATGGGCTATCAAATTGGAGCACCTTAATTTATTTTCATGGACAAAAGGAAATCTCATACAAACAAGGTCAAGAAACGAATTGTATGAATAGACTATTGAATTGGAGTGGGCTTAATTCATTTTCATGGACAAAAGGAAATCTCATCCAGACGAGGTCAAAGGGTCATGAAAGACATTTACGCAACTCTGCCTGAAATAGAAGGTAATGGCTTTGAACCTCATCTGATCGGCTGGTGTTATAAGAAATTAATCGGTGCTGACGTTGCGGTCGTAAGCAAATCTATGTCCGGTCCTTCTGAACAGCACTTTATTCCCTATTAATGAACGTGACATTGGTAAAGAAAGAAAGCTTGTCTTTCCCCCGTGCCAAAGACCCAACCTTACCAGTCCGGTATCTGGAACTAAGGTAATATTGATATAGACGTACTCCCCCACAGTGAATGCTGGATCAATACTTGGGAAAAGAGATGCAGAACTGATTCCAATGAAATGTTGGTGCCTATTATTCTCTACATGGATGAAATCACAATCAACAATAGTGGTCAAACCACTCTTACCCCTCTTAACATGACACTTGGCATATTCAACACCTTAACTCGGAACTGTTCGGCTGGATGCATGGGAGACTATATATTTTCACCCCACAGGTACACATGATAAAGGTGACAAATTGATCGACAATGTAAATAATCTTCACTCTGGCCTTTGTTTCTGCTCTTTCATCTTTGAAAGATGCCTGTAACCTAACCGATGGTATTGAATGGTCTAATTTGCCGTGGAACAACAAGAAGGAATGGTCTGTTTGAATGAAATTTGCGGTTGCATATTTCATTGGGGATACTCTCCAGCACAACCAACTTTGTGGACATAAGGGCACTTGGTAATAATGCTCATATGAATGTTCTGAAGGTTCCCGTTTTAATTAAAAGTGGGAAGATGAAGGTGTGTAAGGACAATAATGGGGAAGAGTATCATTCCATCCTGTCTATGACAGATGTCCTATTTTACTGCTCCAATGGTGGAGGAAGGAGTGAATGTTGAATAGTATTTAAAGAATGTGTCCCACCACCGTGTACATAATGGTAACGCATTTTATGATCTTGATTTTGGAGAAAACACACATAATACTCATATAGCCTCACCAGGAGAGAGGCTCCATATGCACCATTTTGGTTGCGTGAAGTGAACAGCGGAGACGTTCTGTGAGGAATTTTTAACTATGGTGCTGCTGTTCAGAGGCAATCCAATGGTGACTTTCTGCATACCAATTTTTCAGAATCAATACATACAGCAAAGAAGGAGAGGAACCAGTACATTGGCATGCTTTACATTCAGATGCTTGCACTTTTGTATATTGAAGGTCGTCAATTGTTGTTGTCACAAAGAACGTCAACCAATTTTGACAACCAGAGCATAAAGTGCAAGGAAGAAATCAATGGACATATGTATGCCATTGAGTTGTTGTTGGGTATGGAAGAGTTCCTCAAATACGCTGGAACGTTTGATCAGGTTTCAAAGAAGACAACAAGGGTGTTTTAAATCTCAACAAGATGGTTGTTCATTTCATTAACTGTATAAATAACAATCTACAACAAAGTAAGGGAGAGGGGAACAATCTGGTGAAGAATCAAAACGTATTTTCATTTATCACTGTACATGAGATTATTTGGTCCCCCAACAGGATGGGACTCTGCAGTGACTGAAAGCAATCATAAAACTGAAGTGAAGGCTCCTGTGAAGAGAACCCAACAAATCAAATCCACACTAATCAAGCAAACCTACAAGTGAATAATGGAGTACCGTACTATTGATTGACTTGACCGTGAATTTGATTTATTTGATCATAAATAGTTCACAGGAAAAAATCAGTGCCTGTCAGCTGGGTCAAATTTTTTGATTGATGTTATGGATGGTTTGCCTTACATGAAGTGCTGGGACAAGAAGAAAAATGCAAGTGTACCCTAGTTTCCATCAGATGTTCTCAAATTTTGTTGCAATGTGGTCCTTCTGGCTGCGGGCACCAGCACACTTCATGGATCCACAGAGCACAAGAGGTATGACAATTATTGTGGGATGAAGCTACTTTTTTGTGCCCGTCCATCATTTAAGTCCAATTCTGGAAAATTGTCAAATGTACGGTACGACTGGGTGAATTTGCAACAAGACCTCCTGGATGGACGTGGACTGCAAGTTTATCCATGTTAGATTCTGTGCCTGCTTCATCTTGATGACCCTTTCCCTCTGGAAGTTCTATCAGCAGGTTTGAATTATTACACAATGGTTGCTATGCTGTTGCTCATTGCTTTCTTTCTATTGACCCAATATTGAGCAAGACAATTTTGCGCTCGAGCAACTTTGTCAGACGTTCCAAATTTCCAATGTTCAGGTACTAAAAACATGTAGATTTCTACACAAATTTCCCCTGCCATATCTTGCTCACTTCTACACCGCCACACACAACACCAGGACCTACACGTATGAATCAAGACCTGGCCTTTTCGATTTTTCTATGAGCTCAGTCTCTTGTTGCCTCTCTTGGTCCCTCTTTGTCTCCTTTTCACCATGGTTGTCGTCGTCGTGGTCGTTGTCACGGTGGTTGTTGAGCTTGCAAACCAACCACACTCATCTCTACACTGAATCCAGTATCACTTCTACCTACACTGAATCCTGTAGACCAGTAGTACTAAACGCAAGAAGCTACTTCTTTGCTCTGTTTTCGCGAAGCGCTAACACTTTGATCTGTTTCCAAGAAGCTTCTCCCCCAAGGCTCTTAAGTATATTTACTTAACAGCTCTATCCTGTTACACTCAACGTTCTTCATTCCTCAAGGTTCTTTTGAACCGTTTCCAAGCCCCTAAGTACTTTTCACTTAACGTTTTTGGTTTCCTTAAGTCTTTTTCAAGTTGAAGTTGCCAAACATACACATAACCCTCCCTTCTAGAAGGTTCCTACGTCCTGACCCTTAAGTATTTGCAAGTTGATGTTGCAGTATACTTTATATCCTCCGGTTCTTCAAGTCTCTCTCTCTCTCTCTGCAAGATAAGAGAGGTCTCACAGGGTTGAACTTCAAGTTCCCTTATGTTCCTCCCCTGATCTATAAGTGTGCATTCACTTATAGCCCCTGGTCGCAAGTGTTTTCGCTTAAGGCCCTACTTCCTTCATATACCATCAGGTGTGCCCTACAGCTGGCATCTGTTTTATTCACACCTACAGCCCCTTGGTTCCTAAGTGGCTTTGCTTAGAGCCCATTTCTATATAGGACCCTCCCAGTGTGCCCTCTGGTTCTTCAAGTCCCCTGTGAGATAAGAGAGGTCTCGCGGGTTGAACTTCAAGCTCCATTCTGTTCCTTCCCTGAACTTTAAGTGTGAATTCACTTATAGCCCCTGGTCCTTAAGTGTTTTTGCTTATGGCCCTCCTTCCTCCCTATACCTTTCAGGTGTGCTCTACAGCTGGCACCTGTTTTCACACCTACAGCCCCTTGGCTCCTAAGTGGTTTCGATTAGAGGCCGATTCTACATAGGACCTCTTCCAGTGTTCCACCCGGTTCTTCAAGTCCCTTCCCTGTGAGATAAGAGAGGTCTCACAGGTCGAACTTCAAGTTCCCCTATGTTCCTTCCCTGACCTTTAAGTGTGAATTCACTTATAGCCCCTGGTCCCTAAGTATTTTCACTTAAGGCCCTACTTTCTCCATATACCTTTCAGGGGTTCCCTAAAGCTGGCATCTGTTTTCACACCTAGAGTCCCCTTCCTAAGTGATTTTGATTAGAGGCCGATTCTACATAGGAACCTCCTTCCAGTGTACCACCCGGTTCTTCAAGTCTCTTGCAAGATAAGAGAGGTATTACAGGTGAACTTCAAGTTCCCTTCTGTTCCTTCCTTTACCTTAAGTGCAAATTCACTTATGGCCCCTGGTCCCTAAAGTGTTTCCGCTTAAGGCCCTCCTTCCCACATATACCTTTCAGGTGTGCCCTACAGCTGCATCTGTTTTCACACCTACAGCCCCTTGGTTCCTAAGTGGTTTTGATTAGAGCCTGTTTCTACATATGACTCTCCTTCTAGTGTACCACCCGGTTCTTCAAGTCTCTTGCAAGATAAGAGAGGTCTCACAACTTCAAGTTCCCTTCTGTCCCTCCCCCCTCCAGTGCACAGCCCGCCTTGTTCTTCTTCCTCCAAGACCATGGCCCCTGTGTCCCCTAAGTGTTGTTCTTTTATGGTTCCCCATCCTACATATGACCCCTCCAGTGTACAGCCTGCCTTGTTCTTCTTCCTCCAAGACCATGGCCCCTGTGCCCCCCACTAACTGAATTTCACTTAGGGGCTTCCATCCCACATACCATAGGATCAAATTCAATAAAAAACTCCACAAAGGTGCGGACCTTATTGGCGGCAAATTGGATCGAAAAACTCGACCGAGGTGCCAAAGACTCGACGACGACCGAGGTGTGGTAGACTCAACGTTCTACAATCAAACGCACCTCCACTACTCCAAATCTTTATGTGGTAAAAACCCTAATTTATGTTTGTTGGCAGCTGCCTCCTGTTTGGCTTCTGCTTAGGGCATCATTCATCAGTTTGTTATTTGTACCCTCCCTTCCAGCCTGCCTTGTTCTTCTTCCTCCAAGACCATGGCCCCTGTCTTCTTCCATCCCACATACCGTTGGACCAGCCCGCCTGAGTGGAGTCATGCGGCGCTGCCTCCTCCTATGTGTATACCCTTCATACTGCATGATTGTTGGCAGCTGCCTCCTGTTAGGCTTCTGCTTGTGGCATCATTCATCAGTTTGTTCTTTGTACCCTCCCTGCTTGCTTTCAGGATTCGTTTGAAAACTTGTCGTTCTACAACTTGGGGCTTAAACTTTCTTTGATTGAGGCAACGTTAAAGTCTGGATACAGACTGAGTAGTTTAGATCCACCTTCTGTGGTAAACGGTTACTTAAATAAGTATATTAATTAATTGACCCAATATTGAGCAAGAGGGAGAAAGGGAAAAGACACTGCCATGCATTGTTGAAGCAAGGGGAGTTGTGAAGCAAATTAGAATTGTTTGCCTGCAATGACATTGAGTTCTGAACTTGCCGTGGTCAGAAACCTTGGTAGCAAAGATCAATACTTTGTCCTTAGAAACAGGGAACAATGGTTGTTTAATATCCGTGACACAGTGTCTGCAACGGGGTTGCGCATTAAATTGTCTTGGATGAAAAATAAGCACAATGTCTGGAACGGCGTTGCAGGGTTAATAAGTGTCTGGAATGGCGCTGCAGATTGAATTGTCTGGAACAAAAAATTAAGCACAATGTCTGGAATGGCGTTGCAGATTGAATTGTCTGGAACAAAAAATAAGCACAATGTCTGGAACAGTGTTGCAGGGTTAAGTGTCTGGAACGGCGTTGCAGATTGAATTGTCTGGAACAAAAAATAAGCAAAATGCCTGGAACAGCGTTGCAGGGATCGGCGTTGCACATTGAATTGTCTGGAACGGCAATAATGACTTCTGAATTTGTAACGAACAATATTTCACCTTACATATTTTATACTTCCATTTTTAAGCATGTGGCAAAGATGTGTTACTAAGGACAAGTTTTGCAATAACCGTTATTAGTAGTATTCCACACAACCCCATGCACCACAAGGAAAGGGATAGTTGTTGTACTCCTCCAAATCTTCAGGTGAATTCCAATGTTTCTCATAAAGATACAGCCAGTGCTGAATGTTCCTCTCATTTCAGTCTTCTTCCTTGTCCTTTTTCTTTTTGTTTGTTAATTCTTTCAGTTTCTGATTTTTAGTCTTCGACTGTTTTCTTGCTTTGTTCATGAATGAATCCCACTGCTCTTTCATACATTTTTTTCCGTGTCTTTGTGCATTATCTTTGCCTCATCCGCTTGTTCTGTGTTGGTTGTACACTCCTCAGTAGGGGATTCGGAGATTACATGTTTCAAACCTTCCTTCACAATTACATAACAAGTAGTCTTTATCCACCAATCACTCAACTGAATCGGCATCAGACAGGAACGGTTCCCTGGATGAAAATGTATACATCATTGAATGTGATTTTTCACTGGCTGTGTCAACTGGCACAATTCCTTTGCTGGAAAACTATGTCCATCCATTTCCATTTTGCTTTGTTGTTGTGAGTCAGCTTTGGGTCTGATGCCAATTGTGTCATAACAGTGGATGTCTGCCTTCCCGTTCAGTGCGGGATAACCACATAGAAGGTAGGAAAGAATGATACACAGACCACAAATGTGGTTTGTTGTGTAAGTGTCGCCTTTCTCATGGTCTGGGAATAATTTGTAGTGGACATAGTCCAGTACCTCTATCCAAATGGTGGAAGCTGCTGCTTCCTCAAATCTTCCTTTTGTACTGTTTAGCCTTGTTCTTACAATATTTGTCAGCTTGCATCCGTCCAGGATTGTGAGTACAAAATGTCCATTTCTGTTGCATAGAGAGTCATATCCTGTTTCAAAATGGTACAAAAAAGGGTTCAGGTCTTCCATTTGTACTTCATACATACGTTTCTTGTAGCAATCATTCACTACAGGAAACCTTTTGTCTGTGTAGTAAAACTCGGTATCGTCCGTTGAGTGGCAATATCATTCCAATTGGTCCTTTTCAATGATTGCCTCTTCAATCTTTGTGCACCACTCGTTTGACCAAATCAGCATCAGACAGGGACAGTTCACAGGCTTAAAATGTTCCTCTGTTTCCTGTACTCCGCGAGGGAAAAAGGAAACCGGGGCGTCTTTTTTGTTGTCTTGTTTGCTGATTCTGTTTTGTTTTCCATCTTCCTGTTATTTGTAAGTTCTGACGGTTGGCAAGTGATTGTCATAATCAAACCCAGAGTTGTAAAGTTGGTGGAACTTTCCTGCCGTTTATGTTCACTTTTGGGCTGTGGATTATTCTTCCTGAACACACCGAGTACCGGTACATACTGACAGCACCACAGGAAACAGCAATTATGTGATTAAAATACAGACAGACTTTAAATAGTGTAACTTTCCTTGAGTGGGGAAGAAGAATGGTTGATCTTGATGACACTGAGGCCAGTAGATTGAGTCCTCCATCCTCGATGACAATGTCAAATGAAAAAAGGACAGACTATCACGTACATAGTACCGTACATACTCCCAGTATCTGCCCCCCCCCTCCTATTCATATCCAGGGTCCTGGATGAATTAAAAATTCATAACCCCTAGAGTATCAGTGATTTTTATACCATTTTTCTCCCATAGTCCATCCCATCCATAGTATGAGCAATGTTCATGGTGAAATTTCAAAGAATGTACTCTGTTTACACTGAAAAACTGACTAGCAGCTAGCCCTTACTATTTGTCACCATGATGTCCAGGCTCTTGAATGAACTAAAAATTGATAACACCTAAACCAAAAGTGATTTCCACACCATTTTTCTTCCATTGTCCATCCCATCCATAGTATGAACAATGTTCATGCTGTAATTTCAGGTAATGTACTATGTTTCTTTCAAATATATGTCCATCTTCTTGAGTGCAGTGTCAAGGTTAATAGTTGTTTGTTCTGTGTCCGATACTGCATGAACTATTCCTTTCACAACCATACTCCAATTAACCAGGCCATGCTTACCATTGGGATCATGTGACAACCGAGTTGTTGAAACATTATCGAGTAACTCATTGCACAGAATAATAAACATTTCAACAGAGTTGGGCGTTGAATGAACATTGTCACCCCAACACAAAGTCAGGATTAAATGTTGCAACAATGTCTTTACATGCTGTTCATGTTCCGGACGCAAGTTAGCAACAAGTATGTCCCGTTTCGTACTAAACTTTGAAGCTACAGAGAGTCACCAAATTTTTGAACGACTACTTTGTAACACTTGTTCAAAATTTTCATCTGCTCCACAAGCTTTGAAAAATGAAGAGGAGATAACAGTTGAATCCAATTCTGCCGACCAAATTGTCCAGTCCTGCTAATGTTGTACAATCCAACCACAAATGAACACTGATACAGATTTGGCAAAAGTTTCTTGTACAAATTGTCATCAACGAATGATTCATTGTTGAAGTGGTCAAGGTCCACTTCTTCAAAAATTCTTGTCTTCTCTCTTCTCCCATTGGAATTGTACCCACTAAGACAGGAGGACCTTTTGAAACACAATATCTCTCTTTGACACATCAGATGGCCAATCAAACTTGAGGTAATTTGTGGATTTTGTGGAAGGGACTAACTCTACTGATGGTGGATCTGTCTTTGTTTGGCCTAAGACTTCCTTGCCCCAAATTGTTTGATAGCCTTGTCCATTTGTTTGAAGGAGTAACTTGCTAAAAGAAAATCATGACAGAGTGTGTGTTGCAATGAAAGACCATCATAGAAAGAGATCATCTTACGGACGTATCATTTGCCTTTACCAATGCCGTCTTGAAATTATTGAAAGAAAAATGGACCTTGATCTTCATTCAAAGGTGCCAGTGGGAATTCAACAGAATGAACGTAGAACTGAAGAAGGCTTAGGTACACTCTCATGTACTTCAGTATGGTTTCATAGTTAACCACATTGGTTGACCAAACAGCGTGCAATTTGCCTTGAGGTAATTTATCTTCTCCTTTGACATGGGTGTACTTTGTGATACCAGCAGTAGTATCATTGGTGTAGATAACAGAGTTCAGCACTCTCTGAAAGATGTGCCGTTTATCTTTCATCTTGTAGTTCTTGAAACGAGTTGTCAGCTTGTTTGTATCCAAGATGCCCACCTTTCTTATAAACTGTGCACCAGAGTCACACAGGAAAGGTTTACCATGACGTCAAGGACCCTTGGTATAGGACCCAATACTAACGATGTATTCTCACCCATTGCCATCTTGTTGTCGGTCAAAAATACACGTACTCTACTTACGTACATTCTACAGGAATAATATCCATTCTACACTTGAAAAGTTACTTATACTCCTACAGAGATAAATGACTTCAAGTATCAAGATATCTACGTCACATCATGTGTTCTCTGTCTTATGACAAATTACACATGATCGACGACCGTTTTAGACATCCCTACATACAACACTAACACAGGGATACCGGTCGAATACAGTAAAATACACAGTAACAGAGCAATCTCATGATATGCTCACATCTCTTTAAATTTCAATTATCCTATACCTTTCGGTCGATTTTTAGAGTTACAACAGGTTATAGAGCCCTTATAACTTGCAGTCAGGACGGGTTCCTGAAGAAAAGAGTTTGGTGACAATGTAAACCTTATTCATCAACTGACTGAAGACCAATTCGATGTCCTGGCTTACAGCAGCAGTGATCAATTTGTCAGTCCTGGTTTTGAAGGCAAGCTTTGACACATCTTTTCATTGCCTCTTTGTGAACCTTGTATTGTGAGTCATCCACAAAAAATGTCAGACGGTGAAGTAGAATGTTGTGCACCAATGGAGTTACTGCTGCTGTTGGAACTGCGCCGTTTTGTGCTTCACCTCCAAGAGATGGCATAGCTTTGGATGTGGATGCAGCTCCATGTGCTAATGCACGGACCTGTTTGGCTACGGATGTGAGTGCCAAAGAAGGTGTTCAAGGCACGGCATGTAGTACATCTAGAGTTCCAGGAGCAGCAGGGTGGTGTGCAACTGCAGGTACATTGGCTGTTCGAATCACGTCATTGGGTACCGATGCGGGTGGATCTACATCTTCATCTGCATCTGCTGGTGGCATAGTGTTGTTCTGTCCACCCACTAGACGGAGCGGTGGAACTTTTTGAGACAAACTTCTTGTCTTTCTTTTTGTTGTTTCTATGTGAATTATAGAAGTGTCCTCCTGTTTGAATGGGTACTACAAACGACTATACTACCTTCCCCAAATGGCAACGGTTTCACGAAGAAGGGTAATCTTACGGAGATTGACTAAGATAAGGAGGATATCATACTGGATTCTGCATTTTCAAAGTTCTTTCTCATCACTCTGTCCCAAAACGATTTGGTATTTATTGAGAATAGGACGGATTTGTACCGGTACCTGTAGTATTGATTTCGTCGTTCATTACTGTTACGAAGTACCGTACTACTTCTGTACTTGTACTTCGTACCGGTAATTACCGTACTTCATCGAGTTTTTGTTTTAGTGTCAATCTATCAGTGTCAATGAGATACGAGTACCGGTAGATCTTTGTTTAAGCTTCAACACGTCCGACAATTGTTTTGTCGGACAGCCAGCCGGTGAGTGGATATGACGTCATCCGTGAATCATTCCCGGATTTTTTTGGTTTCGTTGGGCGTCGAACCAACCAATTGCAATCGTGCATATGAAGTAGGTAGTAGTGACCGTGTCAAACACGTACTTCGAACTTCGTAGGCCAAACGGGTGCTGTTCTTCGCAGAACAACGAGACAAGTTCTTTCTCTGGGGTGGTAGAACTCGGGTGGGAAACCTGCACCAATCGGGCGACACCTCATCTATTTCCACTAACAAGAACAAATAATTGGCACCCCCCGAGTTCACGTACAGGGATTTGTCGTAGCAATAACTACCGGTAAATACGGCGTAGAAAGAAAGCATTTTGCAACATTTCGACACCGAAGAAAGAGCTCGCCTTTCTAGAACCCTTTTTGCACGTCCACAGATCATTAAACCAACAAACAGCGGCAGTGCACGACATTCTACTACTACGATCATCCGACAGCTACCGATACAGCAACGTCTGTGAAAGAAAGACGACCCGAGTAATCGAATCGAACTCCCAAACCAAAGCGATCGAATCAAGCTATCATCTACATCGAGAATGGCAACGTTGATGACAACAATGACGGACAACAATTCACATAAACAGCAACAACCTTTGAGGAGGCAGCAACCCCTTCGGAGGGAGCGAATATCCGGCTGGTCCCTGGCGGTCCTCCTAGTGGGTTGCATCACGATTGGCTGTAGCACCGCTTTTCACATCTCCCACCCGTATTCCAACCGGGCTCTGGGCCGGCTCCACGTCACGCCCCTGGCTTCGTCGTCGTCGTCGTCGTCATCGCCGCCCTCGCCGTCGTCGTCTCCCGTCAACGGGTACGATCGCCAGGAATTCGAAATGCAAGTGGGAAGAGCCATGGACACTCTCCGAGACGATTACCCCGAAATTCTTGTGAAGGATCCCGGTAAGTCAAGTCATTCACGTCGTTGCAGAAACTAATTGTTGGTCGCCCAGCATGCCCTCGGCGATCGTAAACTCACACCGCACCGTTCTCGTCCCGTTTCGATTCGACTTGACTTGACTCGACTAAACTAAACTAAACTCAACAATCTCCGTCCACAGATTACTCCATCTACAGCGCGGACATGGAACTGATCGATCCCAGCGGGTTTCACGTCCACGGCGTAAAGAACTACGAAAACGCCATCCGACTGGTGCACACGCTGGTCGGTTTGTTCTACTGCCCCGACCAATCCGACGTGAAATTTCGGATGTGCTTCGACAAGGCCCGGCAGAACATCCGGATCCACTGGAACGCGAACGTGGTGCCCAAGGCCATTTTCGGGGGCGAAAAGACCACGCTGCACGTGGACGGGATTTCCATCTACGAGTTCGATCGGATGACCGGGAACATCACCCAGCACCGCCTGGAACGCCTGGTTATGAACGACGACCAGATCACCACGGAGCAGGGGGTGTTTGCGGCCCTGCGCAAGCAGGCCATGTCCTCCCAGGTGGACGGGATCCCGTCCTTCCACCGCCACATGGAGTCCATGACGAAAATTGCTGGCGGCATTGCCGAGCCCCACCAGCACACGGATCACGTCCTTCGGTTCCAGGGGTTTGGCGGTCGGCGGGAATCTCGTTTGTTCGGAGACGAAAACAAAGACGACGACTACAATCACAATCACAATCACGACAACCAATTTCCTTCATTTGTGACGGCCTCTTCCGCTCGTTCGCGCTCGCAATCGCGCCTGGCTTCGATGTCGTCCTCGGCTGCCGGCGATGGAACGGACTCTTCTTCCGACGCCTCGACTGCCGACGCCCTCGCCAAGAAAAACGCGTCCCGCTCCAAGTTCGGACTGAAACCCCTCACCATGGAAGAGTTCTTGGAGATCGAGCAGCAGATCAAGGACATGGACATGCAGCAACAGAAGAAGGCGGCCGCCGCGGCGATGGAGGCCATGGAGCTGGAGCGTGCCAAGGAACAAAAGGAAAACAGCCGGGGATTCCTCGGCAAGCTCTTCGGGCAGGTCATGAAGGACACGTGCGAGTCCAACTACGACTGCGAGCGCCCGGAGGTGTGCTGTGATTTCGGATTCAAGAAGATGTGCTGCTCGAGCGGGATGCGCGTGGTGGACGGCTTCAACAACAACAACCGGCAGGGACAGCTCGCGGAGGTTCCGGTTCCGATCTACAACCCCAACCCCTATCCGGGCGACGATCCCCGAAACCGCGACCCCTGGTAGTAGGCTAGTAGTGCGGAATGAATCGAATAAATGAATGAATCGGCATGGGTGTGTTCGTTCGTCGTGGTTGAATCGAATGAAATCGAATCGAATCAACTCCAAAAGCGAATGGTACCAACTCCAAAAGCGAAACAATCGGTGCAACCAAGAAAGTACTGGACATCCTCGCCTTCCATCGATCTGGAACTCGGAACAACATACACGTCGAGTTCCAGCGCTCTTGGTCCGTTCGTGCTTCTGGATACATACACACCCATGCACACATGCACACAAATACACACATACACAGTGACGGGATACTCGCGAGGCGTCCCTTCCCGAAACAATACAACCTAGCATGGACGGAAAACGACAACCGTGAAAGAACGATTTTGGAAGGGAATGGTTCGGTTTCGGTACATCTGGCTTCTCGGATCCGTGGAAAGAAGAAAACAGTTTCGTTCCAAAGTGGAAAGTGCAAACCAAGAACGAAAGTGTTTCCGAAGAGGAATGAGTACGAGATAACTAGACAAAAGTATATAATAGTAAATAGAGCTATACAAACGCTACTAAACTTTTCGTACCCGAAATCTGTCGAAAATAGGTGCCGCATGCGAACCAAAAAGAATGCACTCAGCGGTGCGTACCGTAGGATTGCTCGCAGCCATTTACTGTTGTCCGAAACGGCACAACTCTGTAATCCATAGTGCCTTGTTTGGAAGAGTGCCCGACAACCCTACCGATCCAACACCGAGTGTTTCACGGTAGGAAGGAACCTTTTTCACAGAAGTAGGGAATTTGGGGAGAGGACCACAAGCATGTATTGCACTTGTTGCGATTGCTTATCAACCACCAAAGCAACCTTTGGATGCTGTCCCACGCTCCAGTCGGTTCGCTTCATTACATCATTGCTTATCTGAAGTAAAGTAGACCAACCTTAGGAAGCTCCTGCTGTTCCACTCTCCAGTTCGTTCGCTTCACCACATTGCTTATCTAAAGTGAAGTAGACTACTACTTCTACTTCTATTGAATAATTGGTTACTGTATGTTTAAACAAAAATTGAAAGTGAGCCGCCAAGCGATGCAATTTTAGAAGTTTCGAGAGTCAGTTTGACGATATAGTGAGGATGCTGAATACGCAGCCTTTTGAACAAGGTCTGGACTGTACCGGTACAAGACTTGTCCTAATATCGAAAGAGTCGTTACAGTATTGATTACTCCGAGTACTTCGTATTTTTTTTTACAAAAAAGTCGAAGTCAGACTTGCTGACTGACTTGTTGCGCCCGCAATTCTTGACTTGAGTATTAATAAGGCGGTTATTAAAATGGGAATAAATTGACAAGTCAAATTATTTTACAGGAGTCAAATGTAGGTTTTGTACTGGACATTTATTCCATTACTCTTACAACCAACGGACCGAACCCGAACCCCATTGCAAATCAATCAATCTGAAGAACTGAAGATCGAACATAAATCAAGACAGCCCCACCCGCTGGGACTAAACGCTGGCAGAAAAAAAATCCCAAAACTTTTTCTAAAATGGTTTCTGTTTTTTTGACACTTAACTAAACACGATGCATTGTTTGATACACAACTAAATGGGATCCGTTTCCACAATGGTTGACGCAATTGCTTGGAGTGATTTGCAAAAGGAAACTCCAAATTACAAAAGAAAAACCACGTGGTTCCATTACGTAACACATGATTTTACTAGATACCAAGTGATTACACTTCATAATTTCTACTTTTGCAACAGAGGAATCTATATTTCTAATTTGGAACAAAACTCTGCATCTTTTTTGGATCTGGACTCAGATCGTAAACTTTGCTAAGTAGAATATGTTGTCGGTCAAAAATACACGTACCCTACTTACGTACGTTCTACAGGAATTATATCCATTCTACACTTGAAAAGTTACTTATACTCCTCCAGAGATAAAAATGACTTCAAGTATCCAGACATTTAGGTCATATCATGTGTTCTCTGTCTTATGACGAATTACACATGATCGACGACCGGTTTAGACATCCCTACATACAACACTAACACAGGGATACCGGTCAAATACAGTAAAATACACAGTAACAGAGCAATCTCACGATATGCTCACATCTCTTTAAATTTCAATTATCCTATACCTTTCGGTCGATTTTTTAGAGTTACAACAGGTTATAGAGCCCTCTATCTCCGCCCGATCAGCACCTCAACTGACGGTTAACACCAGAGGCAATTGTGTGCTTAGCTCCCTGTGCGGCACATTCTAGACCTCCACTCCAGGTTTCGTTTCTTGTGGCGCCTCCCTTGAGGGCCGCACCCTGGACTGTACCTCGTCCTTCTGTTCCCAGCTTGTGGATCAGGGGGTGTACTCGCTATCACAAGCCTTGTAACCCACAACCAGCTCTCTGGACTAGCAGTTACACA
The DNA here is from genome assembly GCA_037355745.1 of Pseudo-nitzschia multiseries. Classification (NCBI taxonomy): domain Eukaryota; phylum Bacillariophyta; class Bacillariophyceae; order Bacillariales; family Bacillariaceae; genus Pseudo-nitzschia; species Pseudo-nitzschia multiseries. The sequence continues at coordinate 12,943,962 of CM074787.1, read as the reverse complement.
CTAAAGACCACCGCCGTCTTTAATGAAAGCCCCGCATTGCACCGGACACGCCGATTGCAATCCCCATCATTTTCTTCCGCGTCCATCATTCCCATAAAGGCCCATTGTGAATCGACCATGGGATTCCTCCACCAAATGTACTAAACTGATGCTAAACAAAACAATCTTGGAATCGAATCAACCATGGGATTCCTTGGAACAATCAACAGCTGACATCAACCATGGAATTTCTCCTCCACCACCAAATCTACTAAACCAATGCTAAGCAAAACAATCTTGGAACCAAATCGACCAAGGGATTTTTCGAAACAATAATCTTGGAAACCAATCAACAACCGACAATGGCGGGCGGGAAAACCAATCAACAATCGACAAATCAAACTGTTTGCAAAGTGTTTGTTGCTTTGGGGATTGACCACAAATCATCATTGATTGGTTGGTGGTGGGACTAAGTCTAAAGGACTTGGCCTTCTGAACATGGTTGTGGAGTGACATGAGTGTGGTCTTTGTCTTCATTAACACATTACCTTCTTCCAGCATTGCCTCTAAGGATTCTCCAGCATCAACTCTTCCCTTCACAAATTGTATAATATGTTTGAGTCCCAAGAACTGCTTCTGCTCGGCCGCATTATAATGCTTCCTCCATCAATTGTCACATCTCTTTTCAAGCTCTTCAATCCTGCCAGGGAACTCATCTTCTTTGAAGTCCTCAAGCCTGAACCACTCCTTCCACATTGAGGAAACTCCTGTATGCTATTGGATCAAGTTTTTTCTTGGAAGGTTAGTACCTGTCGCACCGATTGTTGTTCTTGGTCCTGTTCCTGTTCCTGTTCCTGTTGTTGCTGCTGCTTCTGCTTCTGTTCCAAGATGAAAGGAAGCCATGTGCTGCAGGAATTGGTTTAATTGTTTGTTGATGGCATCTTATTTCTCTTCAAATTTGCTAACCTTAGCATCTACCATGTAATGTCCTGTGAAATATAATAGACTTTGGAATGAATGTTGTGAAGCCAGTCACAAAACCCTGGAAGTGTAACATCCATACTTCATTGGATTGAGGTCGAGGCTCCCTCAACTCCTGCTCCGACCATAACCTTGGCAATGAGGGCTACTTGATAAGTCTGGAACAATTTGGTGTTGAAAACGGGCAAGGCAAAGAGGCATTTTTTTCTCCCTTTGCAGATCAAGACAGCAGCATTCTGCAGTACAACACATTGCAAATTCATTAGGAGCTCAAAGAACACTTGAGCAGTTGGCTTCTTGCAGGCATTGATTGTCCCCATTGCCTTGTCAAGGAACAGGAACACTTGACATCAAAGCTCTGGAGGTGGGTCAATGGTACCTCAGGGCAAGAAGAAACTGTCTTTTTCTTGTGCATGTCCAGCCAAGACCCGCATAGCCTTCATTGGGAGTTTTGAGGAATATCAATCTTCTCTGACATCAAGGATCCAATTTCTGATCATCTTGATGTATTGCGGATCCACCTCTTGCATTTTGCATGCAGCTGCACCTGTACCACGGCCAAAGTGAACAAAATGTTTTGATACGGCGCCCAAGGCCTTGCATGCTGTCTGCATGGTTTTTGCATACACTTGGTCTGTTATCTGACAGTGGTTCTGCAAGTCATTACAATCAGTGAGTAATTTGACGTTGAACTATGATGCGTTATCCGCAAAGTTATATCGCAAAAGTTCTCCACAATTTTTCCTCGCGCAACTTTGTCGTTCCAATGTTCCAGTACTAAAAACACGTAGACTTCTACACAAATTTCCCCTGCCATATCTTGCTCACTTCTACACCGCCACAAACAACACCAGGACCTACACGTACTGACCAAGACCTGGCCTTTTCAATTTTGCTATCAGCTTGGTCATTTGGTGCCTTCCTTGGCCCCTGTAGTCTCCTATTCACCATTGTTGGTCGTGTCATTGTTGGCCGGTCTTGTTGAGCTTGAAACCCAACACTAATTTCCTACACTGAATCCAGTATCACTTCTACCTACACTGAATCCAGTAGACCAGTATGAAAGCCACGAAGATCCTTCTTTTTGCAAAGTGCTAACACTTTGATCTGTTTCCAAGCTTCTCCCCCAAGGCTCTTAAGTATCTTTACTTAAAGCTCTACCCTGTTACATTCAACATTCTTCATTCCTCAAGGTTCTTTTGAACTGTTTCCAAGCCCCCAAGTACTTTTCACTTAACGTTTTTGGTTTCCTTAAGTCTTTTCAAGTTGAAGTTGCCAAACATACACATAACCCTCCCTTCTAGAAGGTTCTGACGTCCTGACCCTTAAGTATTTGCAAGTTGATGTTGCAGTATACTTTATATCCTCCGGTTCTTCAAGTCTCTCTCTCTCTCTCTGCAAGATAAGAGAAGTCTCGCGGGTTGAACTTCAAGTTCCCTTATGTTCCTCCCCTGATCTATAAGTGTGCATTCACTTATAGCCCCTGGTCCCTAAGTGTTTTTGCTTAAGGCCCTACTTCCTCCATATACCATCAGGTGTGCCCTACAGCTGGCATCTGTTTTCACACCTACAGCCCCTTGGTTCCTAAGTGGTTTTTCTTAGAGCCCATTTCTACATAGGATCCTTCTAGTGTACCATCCACCTTGTTCTCCTTCCTCCAAGACCATGTCCCCTGTCCCCTTTAAGTGTTGTTCTTTTATGGTTCTCCAGCCTACATAGGACCCCTCCAGTGCACAGCCCCCCTTGTTCTTCTTCCTCTAAGACCATGGCCCCTGTGACCCCTAAGTGTTGTTCTTTTATGGTTCTCCATCCTACAAAGTACACCCCAGTGTACAACCCGCCTTGTTCTTCTTCCTCCAAGACCATGGCCCATGTGCCCCCACTAGCTGAAATTCCACTTAGGGGCTTCCATCCCACATAGGACCCCAGTGTACATCCCATCTTGTTCTTCTTCCTCCAAGACCATGGCCCCTGTGCCCCTACTAAATGGATTCATCCCACATACTGCCGGACCAGCCCGCCTGCTGTGGAGTCATGGGGCGCTGCTCCTCCTACAGTATGTGTATACCCTTCCTACTGTATGATTGTAGGAAGCTGCCTCCTGTTAGGCTTCTGCTTCGGGCATCATTCATCAGTTTGTTCTTTGTACCCTCCCTGCTTGCTTTCAGGATTTGTTTGAAAAATTTGTCGTTCTACAGCAACTTGGGACTTCTAAACTCTCTTCGATTGAGGCGACGTTAAAGTCTGGATACAGACTGAGTAGTTTAGATCCACCTTCGGTCTTTGGTGGTTAAAGTTACTTAAATACAGTATATTTATTAATGTATCGCAAAAGCTCTGCCATTGAAGAATGGAATCGTGCCATTAAGTAGTAGAAGCCCAATGTGCCAATGGGACACATGTGAACGTCTCTGTGTCTTTCTGACCGTTTGTTTTTCCTGTCATGATTTGCATCATAAAGATCAGGCAGGAGTGTGCACCTTTGTCAGATTTGATGCTGCTGCACAGATCCGACAATTTGCGTTTGAATAAGAAGGACTTGCCACGCAGAACACCACAATGCGTCATAAGGAAACAGAATTGGTCCCTCAAGGCAGCAACATAGTAGTTATGTTTGTACCAATGCTTATAGAACAAGAAAGCCTTGATTTGCTTGGTGCTTTTCACCGCCACATACAACAACAACGTATGTTCGATTTTCTTGTCGTGTCACATCTTCTTGATCCGTTTCTTTCTTAATTGGACAACACAGAGCAATTGTGTAACCCTGTCAGTACAACGGTGTTCCTTTGTAAGAGTGTTGACATTCTGACTCCTCTGATGTCGCAATATTTTGAGGATGGAACAGAAGTATTGACTCACCATATCCTAACCTACAGGATCTGTCTCCAGCAGTTGACTCACAATTAGCATCACCATGATTGCTGTTGTCTTTTGCCATCACGGTGGTGTCGGTAGTCGTGGATGTCGAAAATTTGTGTTCGGGGTTGTCGCTTCTTACAGCGTCCTCTTGTCCTTCGTGTGCAACACACCTGATAGAAAAGAGATCCAAAGACCTTTTCTTTGGTTACTTATTTGCATAGAGTAACTATAGGAAGAAAATACGCTGGTGCAATACTGAAGAAATTCTTCGCCTTTTCGACCATAGGCAGGCGAGTTGCTGAGTATTCATTGGAATACCATCATTGTCATCCTCCTGTTGGACTTGCTGTGCTGCTGCTTTGGCAAATAGACCACTTGTGTAAGAAATTTTGCTTGCTGAAGACCGAGTGGAGTGTTTTGTTGAGGATGATGGTGGGTATTTTTGGTGGGTATTGCTGTAAGTGTGCGTGTTGTTGCGGTGTTGTTTGTCGTTTTGTCATTTTCGTGTTTTTGTGTGTGTTGTGTGTTTATGTTTGTTTGTTGGAATCAAAGCGTATGTGTTTGTTGTGTTCTGTGAGGGCGCCCCAGGGCCTGGGCACCCTAGTTGCCCCTCTTAAAACTGATTGGCTGAATAATTTGAGTATTGGAGGTGGCGGGCCCGGCGATGTCACGTGTTTGCAAACAAAATAATACTATGTGGTTCATCTCATTGGTTGGAATTGCTGAAAGTGGCTATTTTACCAAGTCAGAGAAAACGAGGGTTACAGTTAAACTGTGCGCAAAATATTAAGTCCGGCGTCTGACTTTGCTCTGACTTGGTATTTATGATCTCTTCCAGGAAGTATTATTAGGAGTATTATTTATTTCTAATCTCCATAGTCTTCCAAGTTCAAAATTAACCTTAACCCTGTTGCAGTTTAGATTGATTTGGTGGTTCTCGTGATCGGAGAGGGCGAGTGCAGTAAAAATCTTATTGTACCGGTAGGAAGCTACGAGGAGTCGCTGCTACACGTGTACCGTACGGAAGCAATCATGCCGTAAGCGCGTTGGCACATGGCAGTGAAAAGATGTCGTGTTCACTCATTCATCCTTGCCTTCTCTTCTTTTCCCCTGGGCCCTGGTTCGGGTTCAAGGTTCAAAAAGCTAAAATAAAAGACACAGCTTTCTCGCTCGATAGGTTTCGAGTAACAGCTCAATATCCCTCACACCGGTACGGTATAAGTACGGTAATTATTGCCGTAAAGAAACTCGATCGACGGACTCAGGAGGGAAGGATACAACTCGTGCCAGACACACTCCTGCAAACAAGCTATAGACGATAGTCACACACCCGAAACAGATTTTGCAGTATTCAATGTTCCAATAGCAACCGGAAAGAAACACACACGGCAATCTGCGCTGTTGAGAATTTTTCGATTTCGATGCCGATGCCGATAAAAACAATGGGTACTTGTACCCGTGCTAGTACCGGCACCGGTACCGCTGCACCTCTGATGGGGCTCGCTCCGAGCAACTTCGAACGATACCGATCGAACGGTGTTCCGCCGATGGACGATGATGATACAGATACGGTCTTGTCGTCGGGATCGTCGTCGTGTAATAATAGTATAGTGCCGTCTTCCAATAGGAAACACTGCATCGGATCCAATACGAATCACACGCCGTTGCGGAAACGGCACAACAGCAGCAGCACCAGAGAAAGCAGAAGCAGGAGGCGCGTCACCAAGTTTGGTGTTCTATCGGCGATTCTTCTAGTCATGATCGTGGATTGCCTGCAGCTGATCCCGACGCTTCAACATCTCGATGCGTTCCGCATGGTACGGTCCCAATACCCGACCAGCACGAAACACAAGAGCTACTATCTGTACCACGACGACACATCTCTGTTCGCCACAACGAACAACAACGCGAACCAGCAGCAGCAGCAGCAGCAGCAACAACAAAATCAAAAGCAACGGCAGCAGCAGCAGCAGCAGCAGCAACAAAAACAAAAACAAGGTTCTGCTGCCACGAAGGATCCGTTCGAGGCCACCGGTCAGGACCACGAACTGTTCAAAACGCTGGCGGGTGGCCCCGCTCTCATTTTCGAGATGGCCCGCAAATCTATGCTCTTTGCCACGAACGACCCAAACGCGAACGGGAACGCGAACGGGAACGCGAACGCGTCACCCTCCGGGAACTCTCGTTCGACAACGACGACAACGAACGGCATCGATGAACAGGCCCCCCCGGTGCCGCAGGGCAGGTGGTACCCCCACTCGGGAATCGCCGACGTCAACCCCAATTTTCGGACGCAGGCCCCGGTCATGACCAACCAGGGCTTTGCCCGGAGCATCTGGAAGAACGCCCGGAAGCGCAACAAGCCGAGTTTGTGGAAGCACGCGTTGCGGACCTACGACCGGATGGCACTCCTGGAGGGATCGGGCGATCCGGGATTCAAGCAGATCCGCCGTTCGAACATCCACCACGAGGGCGCCATGCAGGCCTGTGCGAAGCTCGGGCTGTGGCAGCGGGCGCTCGAAATCTACCACTTTGTCTACCAAGAAGAAGTCGGGGGCAACGACGAAGCGTCACCGTCGAATCCGTCGAGGGGCGGTGGTAGCGGCAGCAAACCCAGCGGCGGCGGCGGTGGCGGTGGCAACAAAAAGAACGACCGGGCGGGTGGTGTCTACGTCACGAACGACATGGTCCTGTCGCTGGTCCGCGCGACCGTGCGTGCGTCGCGCCTGCGGTCCCGGCAACAACAACCGCAAGCACCAACACGACTCCTCGCCTCTCTCCCCGGAGCAGGAAGAGCGCGAGGCGGCCCTTCGGAAGATCCCCCTCGACACGGCCCTCCAGATTCTGTCGCGGCTCACGGAAGACCACGGCATCCCGCTGGTGGCCTACTACCTCAATCCGCTGGCCGCGGCCTACCAGAGTTTGGGATACACGGCGCTGAGCAAGGACATTTTGGAAACGATGCTGTCGAACCGAACGGCCGGCGAGGACGAAACCCTGAACGTCCACGATCTCTGTGCCAAGGACAAGGGAAGCTACAGTCTCCTGGTCCAGGCATCGGTCGTGACGGGGGATTGGGGCGCGGCGGTCGACTCTCTCAACGAGATGACCAACGCCGGTCTGTATCCCAATCCGCGGCACTGCAACATGTGGAGCGAGATCTCCGAGCGACAAACCCGACCGAGGGCCGTTGGAAGCTGGAAAAAGAAGCGGGACGATTTCTGGACCGACAGCATTCGGTGAGGGAGAGGATGCATTTAATGTAATACCGTAGTACCATACTACGGTACGGTACGGTACTGTGATTGTCGGCAACGAAACGATGGTGATCACGAAGCTAATGATTGATTTAATAGCTCTTTAGAACCTTTAGAAACTCGTTAGGAAACCTCGTCGTAGATTGGTACGGGACGGTATTGTCATGTGAATAGGTTTATTTCCCGAATTGTTGATTCTTCGCGGCTTATACGTTAGGTACCGTAGGATCCAAGGAGAAATGAATATACTTCGTTGGCTTCGATCTTCGGATGCAATGGATGATCAAATCTTCGCAAACCAAAATTCTAGTCCTGCAATACCTGGTACGGTACGGTGCATACGGTACCCCGATTCCCTCCTCCGACCGACAGCATTCGGTGAGGATGCATACTACGGTACTGTGATTGTCGGCAACGACGATGATGATCACGAAGCTAATGATTTAATTTTATCTTAGGACGTTTAGAAACTCATTAGGAAACCTCACTGGAGATGGGTATGGTAGTGTGATAGCTTTATTTCCGAATTGTTGATTGTTCGTGGTTTATACGGTAGGTAAGAGGATCCAAGAGAATATACTTTGTTGGCTTCGATCTTCCGATGCAAGGGATGATCAAATCACCACAAACCAAGATTGTAGCAGTGCGATACCAGGTACGGTGCCGTATCTACCCCGACTAACTTCTCGGGACAAACTCTACGCTACAGCTCTAGTTGAAAGACGGATTCTCAGTTTTCGTTGGTATATCGTCTTTTGAGTCTCTTGATTGTGTCTCTTTTTCTGATAACCGCAGTTTCCAATGTCCGTGTCTCGTCTCGTCTCGGATCTACGCTATTTCTTCTCAAAGGACTCGCATCAATCGAAATGCAAACAACAAAGTACAGTAGTATACTATACTATAATTTTTCTCTCGTCAATACCTCCGCTTTTTGTGCCCTGCTAGGTTCATCCGAAGCATCCAGCGCGAGGACGGAGAAGACGCCAGATCTTGTCGGTATCTCGCACTCGCACTCGCCGTTGTGATCGAACCTCCTTGTTGCTGGATAGTGCGAAGGCAGGCGATCAATATCGCGGTGGTCACGACACGCACCCGTGCCCTTGTATCCAGCGACAGCAGTGGCATGATGAATCGATGGATGGATAGATTGATGGATAGATTGATGGATTGCGATCGATTCGATTCGATTCGATTCTCGCCGTCCTCGGATAAATAAATGGATAGATCTGGCTGCGTTCTCCTTTTTCTATTCTTGGGTACTGATCCCACTCCGTTCCATTCCGTTCTTTTCGGATCTATTCTGTTCGGCTTGTTCTGTTCTGTTCTGTTCTGTTCTGCTCTACCAATTCAAATAAGCAATAGAGATCAAGCAACAGTATTTCTATCCACCACACGTCTTGCGAAAGCGGAACAATTGACGGGAGAGACTGCGCACCTGTCGATGGACCGTCGCCAATGAGTCATTGAAACAGGATACGGCCCTGTGATACTATGCCGTCATAATGATGAATATGATATACTTCGTACTTCGTATTACTGTATTTTTTGACTCTTTCGGCAATCGAGAAAACTCAAAAATCCAGGAACAGTTGACTGAAGGAAACCCCGAAACAGAACTCTCATTTTCTCGAACACGGAACGGAACGTGGACATCTGCTTTTCGGTCGACAGCAACGTTACTCGTACTGGTATCTTACCGTACTCGTAAATTACTCGTACATCGTACGAGTACGAGTACCGTACGGTACAGACGGGACAATAAATTGACTCGTGACCGACACCGATTGATTGATTGATTCATTCACGTTTGATAACAAACAAAGGCCTATTCGCAGCTCGCGGCTCGCGGGTACGTCGCGGTACGAGTATCTTTAAGATTACGTACTCATACCTAAGAAGATTTATGTACCGTTAGGTCGATTTAGGTACCGTACGGTATCTACAGGTACCGGTACACTTACCTTTTGTGCCGAGTAAGCCCCCTAAGCTTTAAGAGCCTTATCTACTGGTACCAGTACGAGTGTACGAACTACCGTACGCGCAATTGATGTAGCGAGCCGAATGAAAGTAATGGCAGTGCCACGTGGCACTCCCTACGAATGGTAGAAGGCCAGACCGGGGGAATCTAGTAGATTTCACTATCACTGAAACTAGCTTCTAAGCACGCGCCCTAGACCCCTATAGCCTTAACAAGCCGGTAAAGGATCCCTCCAGCAAAGGGCGGGCCCAGCCTACACCTCCTACCAGAAGAAATGCAATCGATTCCCTGTCTCAACGGTAGATGTGTCACTGTATCACGGTAGCTCGTATGAATGGATTGCTTGCGACCAAAAGACTCGTGTGCAACCAAAATTACAGGCTAGCACTAACAAGCCCATAAAGGATTATCCCTCCCGCAAATCCAAGCACATCTCACTCTTTCTGGTCCTAAAACAATTAGTAGTAGAATAAGTAAAAAGGCTAACATGTCCAGGTCCAATAGTCATCCCTATTGTACCTGCACAACAAGCCTACCAATTTGATAGTCATTCCTATCGAGACTAGTCATACTAGCGCATCGATGATCCAACGACAAGAAGCACACGCAGCTTGCCCTACCAATTACCCTAAGAACAGGCCTATTGCAGCCTGCACTACAACCCGATGCACATCCTATCCAGACTAGTACTTCCAATGGAGACAAGTTTTACTAGCGCGTCTACAACCTCACTACACAACACTGCCGGCCTCCAACTGCACCAACAAAAAAGCCAGCATGCTTACCTACTCGGAGTACTTTCAAACTACCCCGAGCCCCTTTGGGAGCTCCGCAGAGCACAACAAGGCCTACGCCACCATCATCTTTGGATACTTCACTCTGGCCTCTACCCCAGAGTTCCTCCTGGAGCAGCTACTTAACCTCTTTGAGGCTCAGGCAGTGGGAGCACTGGGTATCTTTGTAGCTGATGCCCAAGGCACACCCTCCCTCCGATTGGTGCATGGCCTTTGGAAGTACCCGAGTCCTTTGGCTCAACATAGCCCCAACAAAAACAAGGCCTTAGGGTATCTGGATGACATTGAAGAGGAGGCAGGTGAACTGGTCCTAGTGGATTCTGTCATGCTGTCCCAGACCACAGCCTCGAGGGTGCTAACCCTTGATCATCATCTGCCAGAGTTGGATGCACATCCAGGGAGGCTGTCCATCCCGGTAATAAAAGAAGGGACAGGCCATTCAGAGTTGTTGATCCGGGCCCACAAGGCGTTCTTCATCCCCTTTGAGTTGGTTCACTTCCTCCTAGGCAAGGGGCTCTCCCCTTGCCAAGCCATGGGGGTCCTCCATCCTCAGCTGAATAGGGTGGGGCTAATAGAGTCCTGCACCCCCCTGTTCAACACACTCAGGTTGGCCGGGACTACACCTACAGACCCCGGGGGGAATCCCAAGCTCCTACAGTCAGGCCCCTCCTTCCGAAATGAAACTGGCCTCACCAACTACATGAAGCACAAGGTAATGTACCGGGACCTTCCTGAATTGAATCGGCCTTGGGACCCACCTGGAGACCCGTCACTCACAGCAGCAGTCACTGCCCTCACAGACCACCAACTGAGGCTCAGTGAGAATATGGACCGCAAGAGGTCACAATCTGTGGGTGCCACTTGGGGCCCCTTGTACACCCAGCGCTTGCTTCTGCTCTGTGGTAAACAGGAGGAAGCCAACCTCCCCCCCATCTACCAGGCCTGGGCTCAGAAAAGCAAGCTCGAGCGGACCCACATGATCTTCCAAAGCCAAGTGGTAGCCAGAGCCGCTGAGTTGGGGATCCAAGCCCCCTTGATCACCACTGCTGCCCTCAAGAGGTTCCAAGACAGCAACTTCCATGGGACCGGTCCCTTTGATGTGGCAGATGGAATACTTCCCATGGCCTTTGCTCTCCCAGGTGGGTCCACCCCCACCCTGAAGAGGGAACAGGAGGCAGCAGCTAATGTGGCCGCCTATGACACAATGACCTCCACCGAAGGCAACTCCCTCACCTTGAAAGATTCCCTGGAGCTTCAGAAGACCAAAGCCTACATCCCTGTAGACTGGACCAAAGCCGCCACTCAGCTAGAAAGCTATCTGGCTGTCCTTGCCACCATCCTAGGATTCAACCATGATGCCGTCACTAGCTATCAACAAGGCCTCCGCCGGCTCAAGATCCAGCAGATGCCCCTTCGAAGAGCGATTGCAGATGAGGTGGGAGAGCTACTCACCCCCACCATTGTGGTATATTACTTCCAAATCAGGGTCCGGGGGTGGCTAGAGGAGCAGTGGGAAGCAGCCTCCACCATTCCTTCTCTGGACTTTGGGATGGACTTCCATATGTTCAGGATGAGCCAGAACCTCAACTGGCTCCCCAATGTCTCCAATGTGGCTGCCCTGAGACTCCTTTGAAGACCAGACCCTCCTCCATCCCCCACTAAGGCTGGCGCCATGGGGCCCAGCAGCAGCAACGACAACAACTGTTGTTACTCTAAGCTTAAGGTAAACACTAGCGCTCTTGCGGGACACGAGTGTAAGTTATAAGGGCTATATAACCTGTTGTTACTCTAAAAATCGACCGGATAGGTATAATGAATAGTTTAAATTTAAAGAGATGTGAGCTCAGAGAGACGCTCTTATTTTACTGCTGTGTATTTTGTACTGTATCGGGGCTCTCTGCTGTATTTTACATGGTAGAGATCTTCCCCGGTTATTTCTCACTATGGTCTTCATCGTACAGATACTGCTGTTGCTGTATTAGTGTCGTGTGTCGGTCGTACTGTATCGGTCATTCGATGGTATTGGTCATTTAAGAGGTTAAGTGTTTTGTTCGATGGGCCTATGCTTGTTCGTTGAGTAGGTAAATAAATGAGGCCCATTCGGAATTGGTATTGATTTTCATGATTGCAATAAGTAATTTCCTCATGGGATATTAAGTATATTTGTTTGAATATACTTAAGAATTCCAAGTGTTTACTTACCGGTCAGGTCTTTGGAGATGCCTTGTTTCTAACCAATTGACCTCTTTTGTTTGTAGTCCTAAGTGATATCGTTTTTACCACTTAGGGATTTCCAAGTAGTGGAGGTGCGTTTGATTCTAAGGCTCGATCATCAAAATATTCGTATCTCGCATTTCGCACCTCTGTCGTTGTATTTTTCTTGTCGGCTTTTTCGATCGAATTTGATGCCGGCAACAGTCCGTATTTTTCGCCGACAACAACAACAACAATCACTCCAACAGCTCTGGCGTCCGCACTGCCGGGACCCCCGTGCAGACGCGCCTCGCCAATCCCAAACGGGGCTCCTACTTCCAAGACAGCACTCACCCCATTGTTAAGAAAGTGAAGTCGGCCAAAATGAGGGAAGCCATCCAAGCTATGAGAGACAAAGGGAAATGATCCCTCACCAGACCAGATGGCTGAGAGAGATGCCACTCGTGGCATATCAAAGGTGCATGCTTCAGCAGCTGCAAGCACGTCTATGACCACGTGACCATCACCCCTAGCGAGCAGGACCAGCTCTAGCAATGGTGCCAAGAGGCATATGCCTGACCGGTTGGCAAGCGCCATCCACCTCATGGCGTCGCGCCCTCCCCACTCAACCACAGCCTGGGGGGGGGGGGGATCATAAGTAACAATCCATCATCTAATCACAACTCTAATCCTCCATTATGCATCACACATGAATTAGGCAAGTCCCAAAAACAAAACGCGCGCGTCTCGTCACTTATGGACCCTCTCGCTTTACAGGTGCCTTCCAAAACCCCAGCTTCTGCACTTCCAAAGAAGGGACTCCCCGGTGGGGCCCCTGACGCAGCCCCGCCCCTTCGGCAAGCCCCCCTTTGGCAAGCCCCCTTTTTGCAGCGCCTAGGTCCATCTCCCTAGTCCCCCCTTTCAGGCCTAGGTCCTTCTCCCTAGTCCATTCCCTGACCCCCGTCGTCCCCCCATTGCCGAGGCCCGAGCTCCTAGTCCCCCCATTGCCTAGGCCCGAGCTTCTAGTCACTGCACTGGCCAAGCTCCCATCCACGGGTCCACAGCCAACCCCCACAGCATCGCCTAGGTCCAAGCCCCTAGTCACTGCACCAGTCAAGCCCCCATCCACAGGGAACACTCCACAGCCGCCTAGGTCCAAGCCCCTAGTCAACACCACATCACTGCCTAGATACAAGCCCCTAGTCACTACATTCGCCGCGCCCCCATCGCCTAGGTCCAAGCCCCTAGTCACTACAGGCGCTGAGTCCCCATCCACAGGGGCCACTCCAACGCCCAGTCCCATATCCCTAGTCACCTCTCCAACAACGGCGACCAATGACACATCGCCACCCCGGACACCCGCCTACCCCAGCGACAGACTGGACGTGCACATCAATCGAGCAATCAATGTCTACAACCAAAACACTAGTAGCTGGGGGGACTTCATCCAAACCATCTGAGGACAAGGTGACATCCAACCAGATGTGGGTACTCTCCCCCATCCAGCCAGTGGCCTACTAGACCATTTTGGGAAAGAAGGCACCCCTGCCTCCTTGACTGGATCCCCTTGGGACCCTGCCAGGGTTGCCGCTACCCTTGCCAGAGGGCCTCACAAATCCTCCCACGAGGGCATTGACTTCCTGCGGGAGGAGTATGCCGACATGATGGACAAGCAACAATGGACTGTCCTCCCAGCCAGTCTCATCCACGACCTTCCAAATCTCCGGCTCAGCCCACTAGGGCTGGTCCCCCAACAAGGGAGGCCCCCCACATGATCTCTGACTACACCTACTCTGAAGTCAACCAAGACACCATCCCTCTAGCCCCTGCAGAAGCCATGCAGTTTGGCTGGACACTTCCACGACTCCTCACCAAGCTGCACAGGGCCAACAACCGGTTTGGCCCATCTATATGTCCAAGATTGACCTCGCAGATGGCTTCTATTGAATCCAGTTGAAACCAGAGGACACCATGAAGCTCGAGAAAGGAGAGCCTCCCCTAATTGGCATCCCCCTCACCAACCCTATGGGGTGGAAATCTAGTCCCCCCAACTTTTGCGCCTTTACAGAAACCATTGCCGACCTGGCCAATGCCACTCTCTCCACAGGGCTAGCACAAGCTCAGCGACAGCTCCATCGACTGGATCTACTCTCGGAAGCCCATCCGGTCGGCGACGCGCCCCCAGCTCCCACTGATGGCCCCCCTACAATCCCTACTAGTACCACTCCCAGAAAAACGCCCATTCGATACTGGGATGTCTATGTGGATGATTTCTGTGGCCTTTCTCAAGGCAACCAATGGACCCGCCGAGCCATCAAGAGGGTGCTCTTCCAATCCCTGGACAAAGTCTTCTGCCCCCTTGACCCCACCAACACCCCCTTCAGACAGGACCCAGCTTCCCTCAAGAAGATGCTCAAAGGGGATGTCACTTGGACCACCAAGAAAGTTATCCTTGGCTGACTCATCGATTCCATCAACAAAACCGTCAGCCTTCCTCCTCGCCAAGTGGACCGCCTACAGGAGATTCTTCATTCCATTTCACCCACCCAGCAACTGGTCCCCATCAAACAATGGCCCCAAGTCCTTGAGGAGCTCCGCTTCATGTCACTTGCCATACCGGGCTCCATTGGCCTGTTCTCCATCCTCCAAGAAGCCTTCCGACACCAAGAGCCAGGCAGGCAAAGACTCAGGCTCACCAAAAGAGTTCACAGCTTCCTGCGCGACTTCCAATGGCTGGCCAACAACCTCTCCCACAGGCCGACCTCCATAGCTGAACTAGTGCCAGACACCTTCCCTGCTACCTTGGGAGCCTGCAATGCGTCCGGCACGGGCATGGGGGGCATCCATTTTGTGCCCCTCCACGATGGCACAGTGCAACCCCTCATGTGGAGGCATGCATTCCCCAAGTGGGTGTCCACCCAGTTACACACCTTTGACAACCCTGAGGGCACCATCACAAACAGCGACCTCAAGCTGGCTGGATCCATTGCTCACAATGATATCCTTGCTCAGGCAGCCTGTGTCCAGCCAGAACCACCCATAACTGCTATGACAATACAGCGGCTGTCTATTGGCAAAGAAAGGGCGCAACCACTACCACTGGACCTGCGGCTTACCTCCTCCAGATCCAAGAGCTGCACCAGAGACTCCACCAATATGTCCCACTCTGGGACTACATCCCCGGCCCTGTCAACCACCTGGCTGACCTCCTCTCTTGCTCCGCGCTCTCTGACACTGCCTTGCTCCACCACTTTAACATCACCTATCTGCAGGACTTGCCTTGGCTCTTATGTCCCCTCAGGCCTCCCATGCTTTCTGCTCTGACCTTGGCTCTATCCAGAAGACCATGAGCGCTTCAGTCAGTGAACTCTATGCCAAGCACAAGGATGCTCATTGGAGTCAATGGGTTCACTTCTATTTGTCTCAAGGCTTTAACCCCCTCCTCCAATCTCTTAAAGATTCAATCCCCATCATCCAGGTCTTTGCAAAAAGACTCCATGATGGCCAACTGTCCTGTAGCCACAAACCCCTCAGATCTTGCACAGTATTGGACACCATCCGGTCAGTGGGCCAGACGCTGGCCCGCTTGGGGGCTAAAGACCCCCAAACAAACTCCACGGGCAGTCTGGACTTCAGGCTAATGGCCCAGTTCAGGGGCTATGCCAAGCTGGACCCAGCCCCCTCCAGGGTCAAGCCAGTTCCCATCACCCTTGTCATGCATGCACTTTGATTTGCATACTATGACTCCCCCTCCCCCCCTCATCAGGCCATTGCCAATATGATTTGCATAGCTTTCTTCTTCTGTCTAATGCGACTATAATGTCGTCAAGCTCCTTGCAAGATGGCACAGCGACTGCACGATGAGGTACTTGCATCAGCAGTCCCTCCCCATCTTCAAGAATCTTGCCTCTGTAATGTTCAACAATGGAACATACTCCTTCCTGCCAGAGGAATGGGTGCCGGCCACGGCCCCCACTCCCCCCGGCAGCTCTCTCTGATTCTGTTGTCGGTTAAAAATACGGTGTACGAAGCAAAGGTACGTACACACGATTACTTGTGAACGAATCTGGCTTAGAATTAAACTCATCTCCACTACTTGGAAATCCTTAAGTGGTAAAAACGATATCACCTAAGGCTACAAACAAAAGAGGTTAATCAGTTAGAAACAAGACATCTTCAAAGACCTGACCAATAAGTGAACACTTGGAACCCTTAAGTATATTCAAACGAATATACTTAATATCCCGCGAGGAAATTACTTATCCTGATCATGAAAATCAATACCGATACCGGATGGGCCTCATCTAGCATATATACCATGAACAAGCATATGCCCCATCGAATAAAAACACTTAACCTCGTAAATGACCAATACCATCGAATGACAGATACAGTAAGACCAATACACGACACTAATACAGCAACAGCAGCAGTATCGGTATGATGAAGACCATAGTGAGAAATAACTGGGGAAGATCTCTACCATGCAAAATACAGCAGAGAGCCCCGATACAGTACAAAATACACGGTAAAATAAGAACGTCTCTCTGAGCTCACATCTCTTTCAATTTCAATTATCCTATCCTTTTGGTTGATTTTTAGAGTAACAACAGATTCCTCTTTGGAAGAATCTCCCACCCTCGCTATCCTTCCACGGCCCCTCCAGGTCCATCTCCAGGCAGCTCCCACCCTGTGGCTTGTGGCCCAATGGCAGAAAAGGCTTAACAGCCAAAGGCTTAACTGCCCAAGCTGTTAAGCCAGCCTGTGCGCCGGTGTGTGTGGGCACAGCAAATTAAGGGACCGGACTCTACAGCCTGCAAAACAACCAACAGGCTGAAGTTTCCCGGCTCCCCCTCTAGCATTGCTTAACCCACCAACACACCCATGAACTACAAGCATTGCACATACAGTACTACAAGTAGGCTGGCTACTGAGGCTATCACGAATGTAGTGAGTGATAGCATTGCCACATTGCCAAAAGTCAGAACCCTTACCGGTACGAGTACTCGTACCTGTATGAAGTAAATCTTACTCGTACTTCGTACTTCGGTATCAATCTAGAAATCACGCGGTTAAGGACATACAGGCAGACCGCGACAGTCGCCAAAGTAAATAACTGTTTATACGATTCATCTCAACGCACATATGACATGTAAAGAGAGATCAATAGGGGTGCAATTCAGATATTAGTTGGATTGTCCTAATGCTCACAATTTTAGAACCTAATCAATATTACAACAAATCTATCTATCGCAATCTAATGATACGAAGTAGGAATTAGAGTTTATCAGACCCAATGACTCACCGAAACTGGAGATCTAGTCAACAATCGATTACCGCTTCCAATGGGTGGACTGACGATTCACACGACAATGGAAGGGACGGGACTGACTACCGATTGATCACTGGTTAATCAGAGACCCCGGAATGCTATGTCCATGTTTGAGCACTAAGATGGGTAATGGCACTAGTGCAGCTGGGCTTGAGCTGATACCTCTCGCTTCTCTCAAACAATATAACGGCCTAAGGGGAGAGTGCAAATGCCATTGATGCAGGACATCAAATTTGGGGGCCAAAGCAGTCGCAGTCTTTACATTCAAACGTAAACGTGTTCCGATTCAAGTGCGGAGAGGCCCACATGGCGCCTCAAACAACACGATAAGGACTGGCAACACACCTAGGTGTGCATAGAAACGACAACAAGCTACGGGTCCCAACAACACCACCACCAACAACAACTTGAGGTCTACGGCCTCACGGTAGTAGGTGTGAATAAAGTTAAGGACTAACTGAGCACCATGGGGAGGACTCAAGTCCTTCGTACGAGTAAGTAAGATACTACCACAAGGCGAGACAGCGCACAGACGTGTGCACTAAGCTGTTCCTAGCCACTACGGGTACTCTGAGAAGAGCAGTTGAATTATTCTAGAGTATTTTCAACTCCCACTCATTAAAGGGATCTGTTGAACTAGTAACCGCAAAATAACGGGAAAACAAACCAATGGTCCCAATTCCCGCGGGAGACAATCCAACGGCCCCGATTCCTACGGAAACAAGAAGCGAGCCGATTCGAAACGGTCACCAAATTCCATGTGACTGAATTCAACGGCCAGGAAAGGAGTCACAAGCCAAGTCAACGGCCCCAGCTCAGAATTAGAACCCTAACCGTCTACTTAAGTATAAGACAACCGAGAGATTGGTGTTTGGAATAGAAACGACGATAGGATTTTGCATGGAGACGCCACTAGTAAATATCCACTACTAGTGATATCACGTGGATATCGATTATTCAGAAATACAAATTCTCCCTCAGAAAATCATTCATATATCACTTCCAGAACAAGCAAACAACTACTCCAGGAGCAAAATCTTAACCATGGCGCGAGGAAGACCAACTTGACAGAATCAACGCAATAACAATAACGCGGCAGCCGCCCCGGCAGCTGTGGCTCCAGCCAACAATGTACCTGAAGTTCCTGGCAACAACCTTGGATTCACCGCGGCGCAGATGGAATTCATCAGGACCATGATGGAAACCAATCAGGCTCCAGCACTCACACAGGAGGTCCAGGATGCAGTCGAGCGGGCCGAGCGACTGGAGGGAATTCCAGGATACGCAGGAGAAAGGTCTCTAACTCCAACTGAGATAGTGTTCAGGGAGATTCTGGAATCTTTTGGGTTGAACCGGATTACTGCAGATGAATTATTTCGTACTGGTTACAGCAGCACTGACTCCCTACAAGACATGGATGAATCCGCTATAAAATCCCTGGTGAATGGGGTCAACAAGACCAAACACAACTACTGCCCAGACCCGAAACAAGTATATGTTGGAAGAGTCTTTGGGGATCGACTCAAGCTGTTTGTGGCTTGGATTGAATTCCAACCTCTCATTGGGGCCACTGCTACCCTGGTTGACTGGATGTCTGATCCAGAAGCAGAGGCCAAGACTCGAGCACGCCTCAAGTCCCTGAAGGAGGATGACAGCAACACGGCTGCCGGGGACCTGACTCTCCCAGAGCCACTCACAGCAATGTCAAAATTCAAGGAGTTCGACGAGAGATTCCAAGAATACCTCCGACATAAAAGAGGGTTCACTAAAACATCCCTACTCTACACGATCCGGAAGGACTCCATAGTAAGCCGCGCTGAAAGGGCGGGGACCGTTGGGCCTGCTCCAACAGACAAGTATGCTGACTGGACTGAGTATTCTATACGGTGCACGATTCATTCAGGGTCCCACTGGACCAAGGACAACAACACACTATGGGGAATCTTATTCATGTTGGTAGGGGCGGGTCCCGGTTGGTCTTGCATTCAAGGACTTGGCTCCGAAGGAGATGGAAGGAAGGCATACTTCAGACTATACTCCCAAGCATATGAATCGACAAATATCAGACTCCTAATAGAAGAAAAGAGGGCCTTCCTACAGAGCTCTACCTACTCCGGGGATACCAAGAACTACAGTTTCAACAAGCACAAAAGGCGATGGTATGATGCAAAGGAGTTCCTGTTGCGGCACAAGGCTTTCCCACCTGAAGATCAGTTTGTTACTGACTTATGTCACTCCCTATCGGACCCGAGACTTGAAATCGCAGTCCAATTGGTCCTAAATGAAGGAGGGGGTATGTACAACAACTTCGACAAGGCAGCCGCTCACTTCACTCAAGCACTTGGTATCAAGAAGATGCAGGCCACTCAAAAAGGCAGTCGGAGAAATATCTCTTCCTTCAAGGGAAAAAGGGGTAACAAACGCAACAATGAAGGCAGCTCCTCCTCCAACAAGAAATCCAGCAACAAGAAACAGAAGACTTCCGGTACATATGATGAGCCTCTCGAGGGTAAAATGGATCCAAAAGAAGTCTGGGTCACTATGTCTGCGGCCCAGAAGAACCAAGTTGGGCCCTTCGACCAGCTCTCAACTCCTCTGGAAAATCTGCACTCTCACTACAGCAAAGGGATTGGCCGGCGACCAATTTGGTAGCCATACCCACAAGAAGAAGAACCAAGATTGATTTGCTGGCCGGGGCCTGTGGATTGTATCCCAGGTAGGCTGGCCAGTAGTTCATATCAAGAGCTTTGGCTCACCATCCTCCCATACTGGTCGGTGCAAGTTGGACAGCCATGCTGATACCACAGCTGCGGGATCAAATATGGTATTACTCAATCCATTGGATTCCATTTTGACCTATGTGGATGTTGCACTGTTTTCTGACACTTACTCACCCCTTAAGAATGTCCCCATTGCCCGTCGCACCACAGCTTGGACAGACCCAACCAACGGAATAGGATTACCTATATCTTGGTGTTGGGACAGGCTCTGTTCTTTGGCGCCAAGTTGCAACACACTTTGGTATGTCCCAATCAAGTCCGGGACTGCAACTTCAACAAGGTTGAGGACACTCCAAGAAGATACGGCTCCACTTCTACACATGGGATTACTCTCCACTCTGATAACACCGAGCTCTTTATTCCTCTCAAAATCAATGGAGTCATATCCTATTTTGACTCCCGCAAGCCTACGAAGAAGGAGTTGGCAACCTATGAGCATGTTCTGGCTACCGATACTCATACATGGGATTCCTACTCCTCCCACTTTGCTGAGGAAGAAGATGCCATAAATGCCTCTTTTCCGCAAGTTGTTGCAACCCTCTCAGGGTGCTTCTTGCCGGCTTGCGGAACTCCTGCTATTCATCCACAATCCATCCTGAACCTCTCGGTGTCGGGTACGACAAGTACCGGCTACTTCACCTTGCCTCTGTATGTACTGGTCAAGTTCCTTCCCAACAGACAGGATATACTCCAACAGACGCCTCTACACGATTGATTTCAGCCCTTGCTGGAACCACCAGGGAGGACCAAGAAAATCTTTGCAATTCAGCAAATTCTATGATTTCTGATGTTTCCACCAAGCCTTCTTCAACCGGTCTGTCCTCATTATCTGAAGCTGAGCTTGCCATTCAACAGGAACCCTCACTGTTCATGGCAAAGTACAGTAGAACACAGTGCCGGGGACGTGAGAAGGGCAATCTGTTGGATGACTTCTAAGAAAGGCAGTCCCAGGAGGTGTTGGGCCTTCTGTGGGATGTTAGCGGCCGGACGGATGAATCTCATGGCATCAAGTGGCCCTTCTTCAATGGGGAGGACTAGCTTTGAATTGGTACATGGGTATACTCCGGACATTACCCTGTATATGCTCCACGACTGGTATGATTTCATTTGGTGGTACGACTTAAATGGGAAGACGAACAGGCTCAGTCGGTGGCTGGGCCCATGTGGAGATACTTTTGGTGGAGGGGATTGTCACTATGTCTCATTTAAGACTGGAAAAGCTCACATAACAAATAGCACGCGGGCCATATTGGAAGAAGAATGGCGTCATCCGGATATCCTATCCCAGTTGGAAGCACACAACAAAGAGATCAACGCAAAGGTAGGCGATGAGGTTAAACCATCTGATACTTATCTTGAAAATGAACTTGGCGAACCACCTCTGGGCCTATTTGATGGCAAATATGAGGGAGAGGATGAAGTTCTTATGGCAGAAGCTGAGGCTTCATCCCTGGACGTCGACAACTTAACTGATGAAGATCTTGATGAATATCTTGGAAGTGAAGTACTACTCCAGATAGGGGACCAACGGATCCAGGGACTAGTCAAGAGTCGTTGCAGGGATAAGAATGGTGTGCTGATTGGTGAAAAGAACAACAATCCACTCTTAGATTCGAGGTCTTACGAGGTCTCTATGCCGGATGGATCTATCAAAATCTATACAGCCAATATACTTGCTGAAAGTATCTATTCTTTGGTTGACGATGAAGGGCGCATGTATTGTTTAATGGATGAGATCATCGATTTTGAGAAGGATGAGGAGGTCTTAACTATGGAACAGGCTACCTACACAACAAAATCCGGGCAAACCAGAACAAAACCAACAACCAAAGGATGGAGGTTCCTTGTTAGGTGGAAAGATGGAACTACATCCTGGGCAAAGTTAAGTGATATGAAGGAAAGCTTCACGATCGAAACGGTAATATACGCCCATGAAGAAGGCATTATAAATGAGCCGGCGTTTAAGTGGTGGGCCTACAAGGTGCTTTGGAAGAAAGACCAGATAATATCCGGTGCCAAAACCAAATACTGGGCTAAGTCCCATAAGTATGGGGTTCAGCTCCCTAAGTCGATCGTGGAGGCAAAAGCAATTGATCTTGAAACGGGGACCGATCATTGGGCTCGGGCTATTGCAAAAGAAATGAGGAATAGTTCTATTGCTTTCAAATTCAATGAGAAAGACAAGATACCAGTAGGGCATACCAAAATTACTATGCACATGGTCTCCCACACAGCTCTGGCGCAAACCCTTGGGCCTCCGTAGCAATTGTGAAGTACTTCTCTTTGATGGGTGCCATTAAGTAAGCATTTGTATGTCCGCACTGAGTACTTCAAGGTTGTTAAGTGCTGCCACTAGGAAGAACAATCGAACCAAGTCCCTACTGGGTACACTGGAATATGTGTATTCCTTGGAGATTTCTGGGACCGTGACGGTCACAAGGTCCCAGAAATCTCCAAGGAATACACATATTCCAGTGTACCCAGTAGGGACTTGGTTCGATTGTTCTTCCTAGTGGCAGCACTTAACAACCTTGAAGTACTCAGTGCGGACATACAAATGCTTACTTAATGGCACCCATCAAAGAGAAGTACTTCACAATTGCTACGGAGGCCCAAGGGTTTGCGCCAGAGCTGTGTGGGAGGCCCTGCAAGATTGTAAGGGCTTTATACGGGCTCCCGGTTGTGGGGGCATCTTTTTGATCACACTTGGCCAGCCACTTAAGGGAACTAGGTTATGTATCTTGTAAGGCTGACCCTGATGTGTACCTTCGATCTGCATTCAAACCAGATGGTACGGCCTATTATGAGTACTGTGTGGCGTATGTCGATGATATCCTCGTATGTGGAATGGATCCGAAGTTCCAGATGGATGCAATAGAAAGGCAATTCAAGTTGAAGAATGGAACGGTTGAAGAACCTTCCTTTTACTTAGGGGCTGATATAGGAAAGACCTACATCAATGGTAACCCGTACTGGTCCATGGCTTCATCTAAGTATACTGCAAAAGCCATCAAGTCGGTTGAAGAAGAACTACTAACCGGACAATACGCATTTAAGGTACTACCCAAGACAGCAAGGTCCCCATTGAGTGCTAAATATAGGCCTGAGATAGATGCGTCACCAGAACTAGATCTGGAGAAACAGAACTACTACCAAGGTTTGATTGGGATACTCCGGTGGATATGTGAACTCGGCCAATTGGATATCATTATGCCCGTGTCACTTATGTCTCGATATCTTGCCCAAGCAAGAGAGGGCCATCTCAACCAGTTGTTCCATCTGTTTGCATACTTAAAGAATTACAGCAAGTCCAAGTTGGTATTTGATGCATCTATGCTCGAGGCCGATGAGACCATTTTTCCGGTGTGTGACTGGAGTGAGTTTTATCTGGAAGCCAATGAACTACTGCCTCCAGATATGCCCGAACCAAAAGGGAAAGCTGTCATTACTACATGTTTTGTAGATGCGGATCATGCGGGTTGCAAGGCTACCAAAAGATCTCATACAGGAATCATCATCTTTATTAACAGAGCACCTATTTTGTGGTTCTCTAAGAGGCAAACGACCGTTGAGACATCTACATTTGGCTCGGAAATAGTTGCACTCAGAATAGCGATCGAGATGGTAGAGGGACTAAGGTATAAACTACGAATGATGGGCATACTCGTACCTATAGAAGGCCCTACCAACATCTACTGTGACAATGAGTCAGTCATGAAGAACACTACAAGACCAGAGAGCCCTTGTAAGAAGAAGCACAATAGTGTTGCTTATCATAAGGCAAGGGAGTGCATAGCAGCAGGAACTATCCGGATTGCAAAGGAGCTAGGCGAGTCGAATATTGCGGACTTGCTCACTAAACTAATGAGTGGGACCAGGTTAATCGAACTAGCCATGAGATGCATGTGGCTAGATGGGGTTGATGAAAAAATGAAACCCACGGGATAAGTCTCTTCTACTAGTACAGTACTACCACGAAGACACGGGGACTCTAGAAATCACGCGATTAAGGACATACAGGAGGCAGACCGCGACAGTCGCCAAAGTAAATAACTGTTTATGTGATTCATCTCAACGCACATACGACATGTAAAGAGAGATCGATATGGGTGCGATCCAGATATTAGTTGGATTGTCCTAATGCTCACAATTTTAGAACCTAATCAATATTACAACAAATCTATCTATCGTAATCTAATGATACGAAGTAGGAATTAGATCACAAGCAGATCCGTTATCCAGTTTTGTCGGTACGAGGTACGAGTACCGTACCGTAGAACGAATCTGCTTGTGTCATCAACAGACATCACCTCATTTTCAATCTGGTCGAAAACCAGTACTAATACAGGCATAGTAGAGTACTCGTAGTACTATCGTGCATCAATTCGAATATTCTTTTCTCTCAATTGCGATCCCAAGAGTCATACTATTATCACACCGTTGTAGGTATCACACTTCGAACGATCAACACGCCGGTCGCACTCCGAGGTGGAACGAAACACGACAGAATTCGAGACCCATCGACCGAACGAGTCTCGCACGAAACGAACGGGAAACAACATCGACGATGCAGCAACAGCAACAGCAACAGCAGCGGCTTCTTAGGCGATTTTTTTTTGGCAACCCGGTCTGGCTTTGGCTCTGGATGGCAGCCGCCTCGATTTGCAAGACATCATTCCGATTCGCTGTATTGGGACCATCGTTTCTTCCGCAACAGCAACAACAACAACAGCACGCCGATGCCTTTGCTTTGGTCCGTGGGCCACGAACCGTGTCGTCGTTGCGTCATCGCAACGATTTTTGTCCGGAAAGACGAAACGGGGGCGGACCGTTTTTGTTGTTCCAAGAATCCGAGGGCATGCGCCGCGAGGCGAAAGGATCCACTGAAAACGATGCCCCGGATACTGCATCCGCAGTGATGGGAATCGAATACAACGAAACAACAACGTCAACGACGACAACCACAACAACGACGACGACAACGACGACGACGAATGCTGCAGCGGCAGCGACGGTGACAACTGCGACTGCGACTGCGACTACCACGAAAGGCTACAGACGGATCGAAGAGTGGCACGAGGAACAACACGATTCGAAACACGTGATACGGCATCTGAAACAAGAAAAGGCGAGGTGGGCCAAAACCTTTGACGAGCTGTCGTAGGTAGTTATACGAAGGAATGACGCAACAAATGGTTGCAATTTCCTACTAAGTACTGTATTCCGGGAGTCGAGTTCATTAAGTTCCGTTCCGTTCCGTTCCATGACGCTGCCGTTGATCCTCTGTTTTTCTGGTACCGCACGATACGTGGCATCTTCGAGCGATGCACCTACTATGGCGTCCAACAGAGTGAACTTGGACAGTTGGTCCCACACACACAACTGATAGTCGGCTTGTAGGTTCCAACCACGAGTCGCTGTTGCCCGACCTGAAAATTGCTCCGAAGGAGCCAAAAGGAGAAACAGAGAAGAAGGGATGGGGGAGGGGGGGGGAGGAAGGAGTTTTTCATTGTTGCTTTTGTGGAAATTTCCGATGCTTTGGCAATCATCGAAGTGGTACCGTGCCGTACGGTATGCACCGGCAGCTATAAATACTAGAAGTATGAATAACTCGTTCCGTGATAGACCTGATTCCTAAATATGTCCGTTGGTGTCGTGCAAAATTACTGTCTACCGTGCGGCGAACCACAGTCTACAGTCCGTGATAAATCTTTCATTTGCGCTTTCGACCGCTGGAATAGATACGATACAGTGTCTTTGTTTGCCTCTGCTTTGGAATGCGGCAGCCGACAAAGGTGCACGGGATCACACGCTGCGCAAATCTAGTGACGGGTGGAGGTGATCGTTGTACTGTTAATTCCTTGCGCGGGTTGCTGATACAGTATTGATTGATATTCGACACAGACAGTCATGTTTCCCAGACAGAATTGCTAAGCGGTGTTCTGCTTGAATCGAATGAAATGACCGTTTCTTCAACCGTGCCTGCGTGTCATCGTCATCGTCATCGTCATGAGTACAGACTAGTATACCCTGATGATCTGGCTCCTGGTTTCTAAAAAATTAAATTGTTGCCATGTCATTCCTTCGGCAGATTAGTAGTAATCGAGCTCTCCCCATGACAGGTGATTGATTGTCGGCTTTCAATCCAGTAGTTACTCGTGCAATCTTTGTATCGGGATGCCTCCATAGCGTTAGTACTTATAGACCACATGGGAATTCTTGGTGAGGTGGTGGTCCTATTTGGGAGATCGCCAGGGACAGATTGTAAGGATAGCCGGAATAAGTCAGAGGTATGGATCCTGATGGGCAGAATGGGGTAACAGATTTCGATAGCATCATGGGCTCACAAAGGCTAGGCAAGAGTTGGTGCTGGATTCGAAACGGTTGAATGTTGACTTGAATTTGAGAAGTGTGTGTGTGTGTGTGTGTGTGTGTGTGAGGGGGAGCACCAAAAGAAAAACAGAAATGCCTCAGGACGGCAGGTGGGCACTAGCAAGAAGCGGTTACCAAGGGTCAGGCGACAGGGCGGCCGTTGCATTAAGAATATTGTTGTGACGGTGGGTGATCAGGTGTAGGTTGTAGGTGTACTATGTTTGCATAGAATCACTGTTCCACATTAGCTTTTTTTAAAATAAATTCAGGGCTCGATCCTGTGGCCTGCAGGATACAGCAGGTGCCAATGTGAATAGAGTGACAGCTGAACTTGACCAGCAGGGTCATCTTGGATGCGACCCTATAGACAGCCCATGTGAGGCCATACAGCGTTGCTTTGATGTCAAAGTTGATAATGTGGTAGATACACCAGGGCGTGCGTGGGCTGTAGAGGACAACAAGGGGGTGGTGTGCCAGGGCCGTAGCGGGGGCCTTGGAGGCAAAAGATGTAGTAGTAGTGGGACATGATGGGGAGCCAGATGGTCACCAGATCTATCTCAATGTTGTGGTTGTGCGAATACCCTTTGGTGGCATTGCTTTCGCCATTTATCTGCCAGAGCCAACAGACAATGATCCCCCCTGAAGTGGGTTGGGTAGGCAACATCAAGTGGTGTGTACGCAATGGCAACACCCGTGGTATCATGTTTCAAAATCTGTGATGTTAGACGCCATGATGGCAACAGAATCTCCTGCTGGACTGGGCAGGGCTGCATACATGCGAGCTGAGGAGCCACCATGGTGTGTGGATTTTGCACCACTTGCTCTTGCAGAAGCCTGCACCCCCTAAGCTAACAGTGAACCAGTCAGTAAGGGTGGGGAGGAGGGAATTTGGGGGTACCACGGTTACAGAATGAATACAGTGTTGCTGTAGCATGGCAATGGTGAAGGGATTGCGGTGGTTTGGTATGGCTTCAAAATGGTGAGTAGCCCTGATGACAGGGGTATTCTTGTTGTAGACACCCCAGGCAAGGGGCGAACATTTTGAGGCATCGCAGCCAGCAACTAGATTAAAATGAGCAAGGAAGGTTCTGGCAGTGAAGAGATAGTTTAGGGTGGTAGCAGCTCAGATAGTCTTGTACAGGAGAGTGTGTCCACACATGAGGTGGTTAGCATAAAGAACCATGGACAAGCTCAGGGCTTCCAAGGAGATGGTGGGATGGATTCAAGGAAATAGGGTGTCATATATGCTGCAGCCACATGCCCACCAGAGAAAAACAAGGCGGCAGGTACAAACTGTCCAAGCTTTGCTAGAGTTTGGGCACAGTCATTCTGCAGTCAGATGAAAGCATTGAAACCAGCAGGAGCAAGAGTATTTCACGACTTGGGAGGAAAACAGTCCATGACGCAAGCAATTTTTACTGAGAGCATATCTGCAACAAGAGAAAGTTATGGGTGGTTTCTTTTGTCAGAACAGAGAGGCCAGGGCTGGACTACCGTGCAGGATAATGAATGGGTCCTGAGGCTGTGTGGGTGGCTGATCCTGGTGGGAAGATGTAGGGAAAGATCTGGATTGGTGGGCAGGTGACAAAATAAAAGGGTAATAAGCAAGTGGTCTATTTGTGTAAATATTATAGTGAAATGGTTGTGACTAACCTCTTGCAGGGCGGGTGCTGCTTGTGGAGGATAACTCTACCAACAAAGGGTGGGACTCAATTGGTTTTTCTTTGTCAGAGAGTTTGGGCCACCACTGCTGGGTTGCGTGGAAGAATTTAAACTGGAAATTTGTGTGGTGACAGCAGGATGAGCAGACATAACAGTGATTGGGGCAGAAGCGGACTGTTTTGCTTCCAAGTGGGTTGCCAAGACGGGGGTGTATGGTCCAACTTTTCAGGACAAACTAGTCTTGGTGACAAGCTTGGTTGTAGGCAGCGCCGTTGGTGGATCATGCCTGGATGCAATTTGTATTGGCAGCTGGGGTTGTTGTGGTGGTGGGCCCGCTGATTTGATGCTGGCATTTGGGATCACAGCCATCAGATCTAGGAGTGGTTTTGATTGAATTGAGAGGGTCACCATAAGCGGCCTGTTCAATCATGTGGATATGGCTGGTGGTGATGGCACTTGGCAACGCAATGCAAGAGGTCCGGATAACGGGCCTTGATGAAGAAGGGGAGGATGGCCCTTTGGGTGACATGTAGGAGGCAGTTCCAAAATATGAGTACTATGTGGGATGCAGCCAATCCATGTGTTAGGAGTGTGTGTGCAAGCTGGAGGATGGACTGGATGCTATTCTACAGCACACTGTGTTCAGTGTCATGGGATAGGGTTCAGCAGAGGAAGCATAAAAAGTTGCAATGTGAGTTGCAAGCTGCCAACAAAGAGATTGGTGGCAGTATTGTATGTGTGACAACTGGAATTGTCTTCCTGGAGGGCTTCAGCCTCCTTGAAATTGAGCAGATCATATATGTTGATGGAAGGCTTCATTGTTGCAGGGTACCTGGAGGAAATCGAAAATGAATAGGGCAGAATTGAGGATGCTCATGTTGTGCTCAAGGGGTGTACATATGATGAAAAAATTGGCAACAACTTTGACGGATGTGCTTTTGAATTGGCTGTGAACAATGCTGACAAATGGAAGGCAATTACAGGAGTGGCCCTGATTGCAGGTAAGGTGGACTTTGTTGTTGAATACTTCGTAGCTCACATGCACAGTCTGGAAGGAAGTACTTTTTACACCAAACACCTTGGATATGCTAGGGACTGGCTTGGTGTGGTGATAGTGGGTTTGTCACTGATGTTCATAGGCAAAGGCAATGCTACAGCAATTGGAACTAGAGCAAGGAAAAAGGTGATCTGGGCTGGTGGCAACATTTTGAAGTGTACATTGTTGAATGGTGGCAACCAATAGGTTGCGGATATCAGAATGGGTATGGATGGTTGGCAAGACAGGAGGTGGGCAGGCTGGTTGTTGAGATGTATCTGGGAGGAATTCTGTAGCTGTGAAGAGTCTGCAAAGGCAGGCATTGCCAACAAATGGGAGGCATACTTAATAGCACGTTGGAGTTGTTGACATAACAAGGAGTATCATATTGCTTTGGAGGCCCAGAATGTTGCTGTTGCCGAGCTACAAAAGGTTAGCGTGGCCAAGTGCAGGGTCAGACCAGTTGGAAGCATGGAGACTGAAGTTCTTGTTTTTGCTCAGTAGAAAATGAATGACAGACAACCAGTAGGTGGAAATCTCCCAGAAGGGAGCGGCTGCCACCAGAGTTGGTGAACAACAACCAGGACATCTAGCATGGCTGACCAGAAAAGTAGGGCAATGATGAACTGCAGAAGGGTCTCAGCAGAGTCATCGTGGTCAAGTGGGGTGGACCCAACTTGGAAGGACAGGTCAAGGACAGCTTTGACTGTGCTATGGGAATTGATGTACTATGTGAAGCAGATTTTGTTAGACGCCTTGAGGATGCTGCAGACTGATGGCGTTGTTGTGTGGTGTTCCGAAGGTGTGGACGCAAGTCTCATTGACAGTGCTGATGGCTGACTTGTCCAGAGGGGGATACTCAAATAAGTCAAGTGTCCTGAGGACATGCCCTTGAACTGGAGGTGGATGAGGTTGGTGATTGTGGTCATGGTTCTAGATCAGCAGGAGGTCTGGTTGACATATTGTGAGGAGATTTGGGGCACCCTGCTTGGAAGGGATCACGCGATGTGTGGGACGGAAACAGGCTAATGGTCAATTGGCTGGACAAGGCACAAAAAGTAGTAAGTGGTAATGATTTGTTGGTATCAAGTGGGGGGATTGGCTGCTGTATTTATTGGGTGGTGGTTCTTGGTTGAGGGTGTCAGGTTGGATTTGACTGTGTCTTGCCCCCCCCCCCCCCCCCCCCCCCCACCCCCCACCCCACCCCACCCCCAGCACGTGGGATAGTAACCTTTGACCCCCAAATAGTGGAAGCAAGGATTTCACGTTGTACTTTACTTACCAACCAAATTCTGAAAATCGGTCGACAACAACATCGAGTCGTACCGGTAGTACCTTCTTCTCGACATTGCTCCGAACCAAGTAATTCCCGTACTCAACCTCCCTTGGCAGCCAAGCATCGGAACACACGGAGGACACGACACGCACAGGAGCAAACTCTATTGAAATTGGAAATTGAAAACCATGGTGTCGATTTCGCATCGACGCAACAACGGCTCGATTCTTCTCGGTGGTGTCGGTTGTTGTTTGGTGGCAACGGTAGCTGTTGCGTCGTGGAGGATGATGATTATGATTCGGAACCACCGGCGCGCATCGCGAGACGGCAGCGACGACGACGATTACGACCAACCGTTGACGGCCCACGAGCAACTGATCGAGGGGGGAACGCCGCTGGTGGAACTGAAGCGCGTGTCGCGATTGATCGGGAGGTCCGTCTTTGTGAAAATGGAGTCGATGAACCCCGGGGGCACCGGTAAGGACCGGGCGGCACTTAGCATGATTCGGCAGGCGGAACGCGAGGGAAAGCTGCCCCCGCCGGCCGTCGTGCCCACCAACCGCGACGACTACGACAACAACAACCACGACTCGCTCTTTCTGCACCCATCGGTGCCGGTGGTTCATTCTTTTTCCACGCAACCGCAAACGCAGACCGACACGACAACGCAGCAACAGAAACAGAAACAGAAACAGAAACAGCGATCCACCCCGAACACCGAAGAGGAACTGGAGGGCATGGTGCTGGAGGCCCTCGGACGGTCCCGTACCGGTGGACTCGTCGTCGAGGGCACCTCGGGATCGACCGGAATCGCCCTGGCCACGCTGTGCGCGGCTCGGGGACACGCGTGCCTCGTCGTCCTTCCCGACGACCAGGCCGTCGAAAAGCAGCGCATCCTGCGATCGCTGGGTGCGGTGGTCTACGAGGTCCCGACCGCGGCCATTTCGAACCCCAAGCACTACGTCAATTTGGGTCGCAAGGCGGCGGCGCTGGCCAGGGATCGGTTCGGGGTGTCCGCCGTCTTTGTCGACCAGTTCGAGAACCTGTCGAATTTTGACGTTCACTACCGAACGACGGGACCGGAACTGGTGCGGCAGCTCCGGGAGCGGGGCCGGGGCGGCCTCGACGCCTTTGTTATGTCGAGCGGCACGGGGGGAACCATTGCCGGGATCGCCACGTATCTCAAAGAACAACAACAACAACAACAACAGACCACCACCACCACGGGTGGTGACGTGCGGATCGTTCTGGTCGACCCCCCCGGGAGCGCCCTTTACCACAAGGTCGAACACGGCGTGGCCTTTGCGGTCGAGCAAAAGGAACGGTACCTTCGCAAGCACCGATACGACACGCTGGCGGAGGGAATCGGCCTGGACCGTATCACGCGGAATTTTGCGTCGGGCTTCCCGTGCATCGACCGGTCCTTCCGGGTCACCGACCAGGAGGCCGTCGACGCCGCACATTGGATTTTGCGGACGGAGGGATTGTGGATCGGTTCGTCGTCCGCCATGAACATCGTGGGGGCGGTGCGGACGGCCCTGGAACTACCGGAGGGGTCCGTCGTCGTGACGATCGTCTGCGACGGGGGACAGCGGCACGCCACGCGGTTCTGGAATCCCAAGTTCATCGAGGAGTGGGGATTGCGGTGGCCCGGGGCGGACTGCGTGCCGGAATGCCTGAGAAGCCGTGAATCATGACACCCGTAACAGCAGCAGCAGCAGCAGCAGTAGCAACGGGATATACAGAATAGCAATAGCATGATACTACTACTATTATATAAAAATTCGTTGGATCCTTTTGTCACAAAATACACGCACGTGCAGTGACAGCATTTTTTGTTTTGTTTTGAAACGAAACACAGAGCGGCATAGATCTATGCGTACGCACAACACAAGACTTGCAATGCAGTATACAGTACTGCACATTCACAAACGAGTGAAATGGAAATATAACCTAAAATTATAGTAACGCCACCATTCGGTTCTTCGACGCCCCGTATAAGTTTTACACAGTAATAGTTGCAATCATGGACGTGACCAACCGAAAAGTTCGTGCTCGAGGGAACAGGCACACGTTGATCCGACGAAATAAAATGAGCAAGTTCACTGCAGTGTCTTGCACGTCCAAGACCTACCCACACAGCACGGAAACCGACGGTTTTCCTTCGCGGAAATAATATTCACAACAAGCAAAAGCAACTCGTTCGATTCGATTCGATTTGATTTGATTCAATCCATGTCCGTGGATGATTTAGAAAAAGGCGTCCTCGTACGCTTCCCCGTACTCGTCGTATTCGTCGTACTGGTTCGAATCTCCAAAGAGTTCGTTCTGCAACTGCTTGGCCTTGGCCTGTTCGACCTTTTCTTGCTTCTTCGATTTTTGTGCCTGTCCCTTGACCTTTTTCTTGGACTGTTGGACCTTCTCGTTCTTGATCACGTTGCACGTTTTGATGATTTCCGTAATAGCGGCGTCGTCGAGGACGTCCTTGCTTTGTTGGATGACTTCCTTGATGAAAATGCTCGCCAGGTGGATCTTCCCGTGGCCCTGTTGTTTGTTTGTTTACGGATTATTCATTATTGCGTTGAAGATGGATGGATGGATGGATGGATGGATCGTGCACACAAACGAAGGTTTTTCAGATTATACCGATTGGATATCACAGACAGATTGGAAACAAAACACGGTCGTCGTAAACAACCACGACAACGGCGCAGACTTCCAAACGAAACGAAATGCAATTGTTTGCCATTGCGATTCGTTCCGCACGGTTTCTGCCCACACCACACCATCCCACCAATGCTTGCTCCCTTGCTTGCTTACCTTCATGCAATCCGCAACCTTCCGCGCGTGCTTCATGTGGTCCTTCATGTCCTTCATGACCACCTTGTCACCCGCCCCTTGTGCCGACTTGCGGCCTACACCGCCGTCGGCAACGCCTCCTCCAAAGGCATCTCCCATCATGTCCAGCTCGGCCTCTTCCTGTCGCTTGCGTTCCAACAACTTGCGCTCGTCGAGCGACAGATTGGCCTCCAGCTCGGCCTCCAGCTCGAGGGCCTTGCGGGCAATCTCCAGGTCGTCCTGGCGGTCCTTTTCGGCCTGCTTCTTTGCGGCGAGTGCCGATCCCTTCTTCTTGAGGGCGATCTGGCTGAGCCTCTCCCTCTCTTCCTTTTCCTTGACTGCCAGGTCCTCCTCGTCGTCAAACTTGTTGACCGGCTCGGGCTCGGCGGTGGGCTTGAGGCCGAGCTTGGCGTCGAGGGCGTCATCGTCGACGTCCCAGTCGTCATCGCTGTCGTCGTCCCAGTTGTCTGCCATTTTAGTTCTTTGTTTTTGTTTTGTTGGAAATTGTTGTGTTGTGTTGTGTTGCGTTGCGTTGCGGCTTGTCGTGTCGTGTTGTTCGAAGAGTAGAGTAGAGTTCAGTTGAGTCGAGTCGAAGCTGTCGTGGGATCGGGAGGAGCGGGTTCCAAACACGAGAGTTGGTTGCAGTTCGCAATGAGAAATAGCTCTTGTCCTACGTTTTACCCCGTACTCGCTCGTGTCGCAACGCAAAACATTCTCGTTCCCGCAGCTACGAAAAAGTTACGGTATCGTTCGGGTTGCGTTGCGTTGCGTTCCTTGCTTGCGTAATTGCGAAGTAGGTTTGAGTTTAGTCGTCGCCATGAATTTTGATGAACGGTGGGAGAAGCGACTAGGATGAACGTTGACTCGAGCTAGTCGTCCGAAAAGGCTTGCCTCGTAACCCATAACCCAATTTTGTCGGTACCGGTACGTACGAGTACGAGTACGAGTACGAGTACGAGTACTCGAACTGTAGCGCAAAGTTTCGACCATGTATTCATATTTACATACAATAGGTACAATAGATAGGGTAAACGTCTCGTAGTGTTCGCAGGTCGCAGATTGGAATTTGGCTGAGTAGAGCATTTCCTACCGGTACATACGTGCCGTACTACTATGTAACACCCCGTCCTCCGTTTTGGTTGGCACGTGTCAACCCCTCTCTAAAGAAAAATCCGAGGCGCCCGCCGAGGATTTTTCTTTAGATAGGGGTTGACACGTGCCAACCAAATCGACTCCGAGTATTATCATTGGGAGGAGGGGTATTACTTGGTACCATGGGCCTCGTAAACAAGGAGCTAGAGTGGTACCAAGTAATACCCCTCCTCCCAATGATACTACGAGGAGGAGCAAAAGGAGGAAAGGGGTGTTGACATGGTAATCTCTATCATGGCTTTGGAAGGACAAGCACAATGGAGGAGGAGGTCCTTCTTGTTACTAGCTACTCGTACCGTATCGGTGTTGCTTACAGTAGCGTTTCGATGCTGCTACAGGGGGAGTAGCAGCTGTTTGATGCTGCTACAGGGGGGGGACAAGGGTAAACTGGTACCGGTGGTACCGAGGAGTACTCATAAGAACAAGTACAAGATGTACGCTACGGATCAGTGGTACCATTTTGGTGGTACCGGAGTACCACTCACTTTGTTAAGTAATAATTTTTTCAACGCATTGCACCTGTTTTTAGGTATACTCAAGCGTAAAGAGGGAGCAAACGCGCGGGATTCACAGCAGCAGCAGCAGCAGCAGCATGGAATTTAACTGATTCCTTGACACCTGTGTAGAATCTAGTAGAATCCCTACTACAACCTGGATTTTTGCTGTTTTTCCCCGCTTGTAATTCATAATTTCAAAATCAACCACTTTCAAAAGCAAATTGCTCCCGACCATGGGAATAGACCCTTTTCACTGCTTCCTTTCCTATTACAACAACAAGAAACCCATTCTATCACACTGCAAGTCATTGCTGCTGGTCCTTTGTTTGCTTGGGGGGAAGCTGTTCAGGGTGTTCTGTTTGATTCCTCGTCATTGTCGTCGCGTTGTCATTATTTGTTTATTCCTACTACTATCACTCACGACTCTTCTTGATTCTTCTTTCTGCTTGTTTCACCATGGGAATGTGTATCCACAGTGTCTGAACTACAAGCAATGACTGCTCCAGTCTAGGGAACTGTGTATTCTTGCTCTGGCGTCCGAACTACAAGCATTACACTGCTCTGTTTTGCTCTGACGATGGTAATAGCAACAGCGACAATAACAAGTCGACGGTGGACATGATACGCAACAGCAGCAACAACAACAACAAACCAATGTCGGTCTGTCACAGCGCCCAAACTACGAATGTGAAGATCGATTTGAGCCAGTATACGATGATTCACATGCATTTTCAGGAGCTGGGACAAGAAGAGCATCAATACAAGGGTTTGCGTCCCCCTACGAGCAGCGATTTGAACTGTGATACAATCATCTACACCTCTATTGTACCCACCATTCCTTCTTCAAGCAGCGTCCTACGCAACCTAGGGAACTAGTGTATTCACGGCATTGGAGGTACAACAAGCACCGTGCTACTCTGATCTACGGGACTGGTGTCGTATCCACGGCGGCGTCAAACTAAGGGACGACCGTATTTCTCACTCCAGTGCCCAAACTACTACAAGCTCTCATTTTGGGCCCAAAAGCCTCAATATTCATCATGGTGTGCTCTCTAGCAAGAAATAGTTCTGCAGAGTAATTCTAGCTCTTCTTTTGGCATATACTCTGGTCCCTAGTCTGCTGTGTATTAGTCTGTTCTGGGAGTATCAAAAATAGTGGTAGGAGGATAGTGGAAATCACGTAGAAAATAGTACCAGAATAAAGTGTGGTACCAGAGTACCACTTTTGGTACCAGAGTACCACCATCTGCTACCGGAGTACCACTCCCTTCTCCCGCCCGTTGAGCCTGTTTTAAACCCTCATTTTTCTTGGTACTTAGGAGTGAGTACACGTGCTCGTCCGCCGAAGCCATAGGATTACCGTAATACCATGGCTCGCATGGGAGAGCACGTGCACTTGATCCGATCGGTGCCTAAGTAAGGAAAAAATAAAAGACTCACGGGTTTAAAACAGACTCAACGGGCAGGAAAAGGTGCGAGAAGGGGGTGTGACTTTGGTAATTTTGAAAATATGTCGTAGAATTGCTACACGATTTCTAGTAGTGTGTTCTGCTCCGACAATGGCATGATACTTTAGTAATTTTGAAAATATGCCATATAATTGCTACACGATTTCTGGTAGTGTTTTCTGCTCTGACAATGGCATGATACTAAAGTAATTTGCAAAATTCATCGTAGAATTGCTACATGATTTCTAGTAGTGTTTTCTGCTCTGATAATGGCATGATACTTAAGTAATTTGCAAAATAGGTGCTGGGAACATGCTTTCTAGTAGTACAAAGTAGTAATTTTAGTAGGAGTAGTATTTTCTGAAATACTCTGTAGGTGATTTCTAGTAGTGCTACGACGAGTACAAGTACTACTCCTCTGTAGTAGAATTTTCTGTCGTGATTTCCAGTCGTATTCTGAGCACTATTCACCTAGAACTCTTTTTGATACTTTCAGAACAGACTAATACACAGCAGACTAGGGACCAGGGTTTATGCCAAAAAAAGAGCTAGAATTACTAGTCTGTAGACCCATTTCTTGCTAGAGAGCAAACAAGGATGAATATTGAGGCTGTTGGGGCCAAAAGACGCCGCTTGTAGGGTCAAATTTGCCATTATTGTAGGGACGGTGCAGCTCCTCGTATCAATGCAACTCATAGAGATGGAGCAAGAAATACGGTCGACTCGTAGTAATCAAAGCACCAGCGCTTGTAGTTTGGATGCCGTGGATACACCAGCTCCCCAGAGCAGCACACTAGTGCTTGTTGTAGTTCTGACGCCGGAGCAAGAATACACAGCTCCCTTGACCATAGCAGGCAGTGCTTGTAATTCAGACACAGTGGATACACCAGTCTGGTGCCGGGATAGAAGGAGCAACCGGGGCAGCAGAAAGAGGAAGTGTCCGATGGGCGCGCTTCTTCTTCCTCTTGCTAGCAGTGGTAGTTGGAGATCCAGAAGGAGGGGGGGGGGGGGTCTTCTTCTTGTTATAGGGGTTGCTCAATGAAGAATTCCTGGCAGCTACAGACCAACGTTGGGTTGTTGTTGTTGTTGTTGTTGTTGCGTCCGTTGATCACCAAGTCGGAGGAGCTGGAGCAGAAGACCGAGTCCGAGGAACTGGAGCAGCCTTGCTCTTCCAGGGTGGAATAGTTTGAGCCATCGTTGCTGGAAGGGGGCTATTCCCATGGTCAAAAGCAAAAAAGAAGAAGAAGAGTCATCATGAGTGATAGTAGGAATAAACAAATTGACGCCGCCGTCGACAGCTCCAAATCAAACCAAAATAGCCTGATCATCTCCCCCTCCCAGCAACCAAAGGATCGGCAATGACTTACAGTGTGATAGAATGGGTTGCTTGTTGTTGTAATAGTACTAGGATAGGAAGCAGTGAGAGGGTCTATTCCCATGGTTGGGGGGATTTGCTTTTGCAGAGTGGTTGATTTTGAAATAATGAATTACAACCGGGAAAAACAGCAATAAATCAAGGTTGTAGTAGGGATTATACTAGATTCTACACAGGTGGTGTCAAGGAATCAACCAAATCGGTGCTGCTGCTGTTGCTAATCCCACGTGTGAGTTCCCTCTTTGCCATATATATTGAGTGATTCCCACCAGATGAAAGTGAATAGATTCGAAAGTTAATAAAAAGTATATAGAATGAATACTTTTTTATCACATCCAACGGACGAATACTTTTATTCACTGCCAAATTTGGAATTCGGAATCCCTAAAGAAGAAACAGTAACTGTCTGTTTAATCACTAACCACGCCACCTGCCGGCCTATTTTGGCCGGCAGGCCGGCAGTTGAAATTTTCAGAATTTTCTATGTACCGTACTATCGATTGGCTTTGCTGATACGAATTACGAAGTACTACTACTAGCTATCCTCACTAAAACATTCACATTGCTCTCCAGCAAGCACTCTTTCGCGAAACACTCTTTTTCGAAGCACTCTTTTGCGAAACACTCTACAATCGACAATCAACATGGCCCTGGAGTTACTAGAACAATACTATGAGGAGAACTACTTAACCCCCGATTACAACAATCCACTGCTTGGCGAGGAAGATAAGAGAAGGGATCGTAGAACTCCTAGGATTGCAATTAAGCGATACAGCCAATCGCCTTTCATGTATCTCTATCGATCAGGCAATGATCAAGCCCTTCTCAACTGCTGTGGAGTCGACCATGTAGTATTCAGAGAGCTCCTAGATATATTTGAGCCACTCTACAATTCGTACACTGTCGATAAGAACACTGGAGTTAT
The DNA here is from genome assembly GCA_037355745.1 of Pseudo-nitzschia multiseries. Classification (NCBI taxonomy): domain Eukaryota; phylum Bacillariophyta; class Bacillariophyceae; order Bacillariales; family Bacillariaceae; genus Pseudo-nitzschia; species Pseudo-nitzschia multiseries. The sequence goes on along the minus strand of CM074787.1, from coordinate 12,905,225 downwards.
TAGAACGAAGAAGATTCGTTCCACAACAAACCAATTCGATGCTACTGGCTGCCTTGGTCTTGTCTTATTCTGGTTCCGAACCAGAGGATCAGCAGCAAGAGCAGTTGCTCTAGCGTTTGGATTAACAGCTTCTCCTATGTACAGATGGCTGAAATTCGGTCGCAAGGTCCTTCTTTCTGTATTACAACACCATCCTGCTGCAAAAGTTTGCTTGCCAAACGAAGAAGAGATTCAACAATACGTCGATGCTATTGCTGCAAAGTATCCTGTGTTACGACCTCACAGAGTGTGGGGTGCCTGCGATGGGCTCAAACTCCATATCCAACAGTCTGGTAACTGGATGAAGCAAAACCAATACTACAATGGTTGGACTTGTGGGACATACGTCAACAGTGTTTTCATCTTTGCTCCGGACGGTAGGATCCGGGGTTGCATCTTGAATGCTCCAGGTTGTTGGCATGATAGTACTCAAGCCGACTATGGCCTCTATGAAAAGATGGAGCTCATGTATGATAAATATCTAGCAAAGCTTATTGTTGATTCGGCTTTCAAACTGTCTAGAAAGCCATTCCTCATACGGAGTTCCCAACATGATCCTTTCAATGCAGCAGATCTCTTAGTGAATCGCGCTGCTACCAGCGTCCGACAGCTTTCTGAATGGGGAATGCGACAGATCCAAGGGGGTTTCCCCCGGATGAAGGACAGCATTCTCTTGGAAGAAACAGGAGACAGGACGGTTATTCTGAAGCTCCTTGTTTGTCTCTACAACTTCCAGACAGCTAAAATTGGAATCAACACCATACTCAACACGTACATGAGTCGAACTGAAGGCTTTTTCTCCTATGGATTGGTACCAACAGAAACTGCAGATGATGTATTCGATCCGATCGATTAGTAGCAGATCTTAGATGATAATCGATACTAGTAGTTACGAATTAGCATTACTAGTCGTATTGATCAACAGTCCGCACCTCAATCGATCGAATAGTCGTACGATTGATTTTATCCATCCATTGATTAGTCGTAGGACTACTATTTAGAGCAGTCGACAACACGTTCGAATAATTTTGCTCCAGCGCACCTCTAGTGGTTTTGAATCCCTCTTTTAAGGTGTTGCAATAGAGTTTTTGTATTCTCTTTGTAGCCTAAGTTTCTGTCTGGAGCAACGTTGGTGTTGTTGTTGAGTTTCTTAACTAATAATCGATTCTTTTATTTTAACTAACTAACTAACTAACTAATCGATCCTACTAATCGATCGATTCATCGACAAATCGGTTCGTCATTCGTCATCGCCATCGCTGTCACTGCTGTCGTCGGCGCTGCTGTCGTCGGCACACAATCTAAGGTGTTCCAGTTTTCTTTTGAGCTTCCCGTTGGGAGTGTTCTTTGCACCAACATCACTAGCAAGACCAACAAGTACCTGGAACATCAACTTCCTCTCTCGATCTGCCACCTTCTTCTCTTCATCTGCCACCTTCTTCTCTTCGTCGGCCTTGTCCTGCCGTCGTTGTTGGAGTTCCAATGCCGCTCGATGGGATTCCAATGCCTGCATATGAAGCTTTCGATCCTCTCTTCCCTCTCTCAATGCTGCAGCAATCACACTCATCAAATGTGTGTCCTTGCGACCGTAAGCTCTCTTTTTGTTCGTGCTAACACCACTAATGGTACTGGTAGGAGTAAGCTCCGTTGCTACTTCATCGATTTGTGTAGGCTGAGTTGGTTGACCAAGTAGAAGTGGGACAGGACGTGTAGGCTGAGTTGGTTGACCAAGTAGAAGTGGGACGGGACGGTTGTCCTCCGTTCCTCCTTGAGTCGATCCTTGAGTCGATCCTTGAGTCGATCTTTGGGTTGATTGAGACAGTTGAGTTGGTTGAGTTGGTTGAGTTGGTTGACAAAGTGGAAGTGGTGGAGGGCCGGATGGCTCCTCGTCGTCATCAGCAGGGACAAACTCCCCTGTTTCAATATCAAATATTTCTTCTCCATCCACAATGGAGGCTCTATCACCAATAAGATACTTGATTTCCTTGGCTTGTTTAACATCCCATTTCTGGATTGGATCACCAGTTGGCATCTTCTTCCGGTACAAACAAATGTATTTGTTCCTGATTGAATCAGTGTCCCTACCAGGATATTTTTCAGCATGTAGACTTGTAACTGCGTCCCACTCTTCTGGGCCAATTGGTAGGATACTTCTCATGCATTTGAACAAGTGCTCCAACTCGGGCTTTGTGTAGTTGGCAATGCCGGCTTTCCTTCCACTGCTGCCAGTCTGTGCAGCAGTCGGTGCCATGTTGTTGATTGTTATGATGGATGGTATTTCTTTTTGTGAGGGCATCGATCGAATCCACCACCGATGTGATTCGAATCGATTCATCTTCTTCGGATGAATCATCCTCTAATAAACTACTAGCGAGAGCAACGAGAGCGATTGTAGTGAAGGGGTAGAAGGACATTCTTGCCCTTGCCCTCCTGCTGCGTCAGCTCGATAGAAAGAAAGTGTTGAAGTTGAATTTCTGCTGATTACTTGCTGGAGAGACAAGTCGGACTGTTGTTGCTGTTTGTCCATCTTTCCGGACTTTCTTTCTTTTTCGGACTGTTTGCAAATTTTCAGCTGAGCAAAATTAGCGATGATCACCAAAAATAGCATGCAAGCATGCCCGGCAAGAGAGGTGCGAGAGGTGCACACGATTGATTAAGACTGAAATGTTTGATTTTAAGATTCCGTTGAAATCTATTCAGTGTTAAAAAAGTGAATAAAAACTGTCAGTCGGACACATGTCGACTGACAGTTTTTATTCAGAAATGGATAGATCTATGTAGAAAACACATACTTTTTATGCGTTTTTCTATTAATTTTATTCGTTTTAATCTGGTGGGAATCACTCATTGCTCAACACCTGGAGTTGGTGCCGTATGTGACAAACGCTTAAAAACAGTACTAAATTACTTATGATAGCTTAAAAATACTTTTGACTGGTAAAACGATCCAGGATCCGAGGAAAAGAAACACCCTAAAGAAAACTCCTCCCCCCCCCCCCCCCCCCAGATACTACTACCTACTCGTATCTTGTCGTGCGCCGAAAAAGCTTTCTGCGAGAAGAACATCGTAGTCTCCGTTGATGGAACGAACGAACGCATGAATGAATGAATGAATGGATGAATAAATCAATCGCTCCGGAAGAATTACGAACTCTCAACCGTCTCAATGGTATGGTTTCGCACGAGTACTCGTAACGTACTCATACCGTATCTTCCTCGAATAAACAAATACTTCGTACTTCGTAATTCATTCTGCGAAACCTCATCAACAATAAAGTCTCGTAGACTATGGAAACCCCACTATAGGTATACTAGTATCGATTCGAAACAGGATTGCTGAAACGAACAGATCAACAAATATACAAACAAACACATGACAAAACAGAAACAGAAACAGAAACCGCCTTCGTGTTTCGAGCGCTTTTTTGGGAACGTTTGTGGTATCTCGTTTCCTGCTCGTCGGCGCGCTTCGGTTCGGAACATATTCGGTCGCGGCAGCGAGAGCCACAGACGAAACGATGCCGGTTCACATGAGAATGCAAACGCAGATGGAACACGTTCCTCGGTGAGCGATGTGGGTGATGACGAGTTTTCCTTGCACCACTCGGAAGGCGATCGCAACTGTAACGACAACCGTAACGACAACCGTAACGACAACCGTAACGACAACCGTAACGACAACCGTAACGACAACCGTAACGACAACGACAACACCGTCCACTACTTCAATCACGCCAGCCAGGCTCCGCTCTCCCCCGGGGTCCAGAGGGTCGCAACGGAGTTGATCCGGGCCGCTCCGTGGCAGGATCCCAACCCCAACACGGTAGCCCACGACAGCCAGGCACGGGTTCGCGAGTTGTTCGCTGCGTTGTTGCTCGGTGGATCCGGATCCGGGTCTGGACACGGATGTGGAGACGGAGACTGGTACGACCCGCCGGGGAGCCGGATTGCCGTGCTCCCGAGCACGGCCTTTGCCATTACCCTGGCAGCGAGGAACATTCTCGGCGGCAATTCGAATTCTAATTCGACCGGCGGAAGAATTCTCCTTCTGCAGGACCAATTTGATTCGGCCGTGTATCCCTGGCAGCAGTTGTGCGACGAGTCGAAGGGTCGGCTGACACTCGAGATCGTGGTGCATCCGGACGACGACGAATCGGAGTTTCGTAGGTGCGGCGGAACCGGCAACGCTGGCTGGACCGAGGCCGTGCTGGAGCAGCTCCACGCGGACGATGACCGCACGATCGTTGCAGCCTGTCTTCCGCCCCTGCACTGGTCGGATGGCAGCCTACTCGATCTGGAGGCGATTGGTGCCGTCTGTCGCGATCGCGACATTCCGTTGATCGTGGATGCCACACAAGGTCCGTGGATGGATGGGTGGATGGATGGGTGGATTGCAATCGTTGCTGCATCGGCCTCGGTCGGATTGCACGGGAGTGCCGATCGATCGCTTTCCTTTCTACCGAATTCTCATATATATATATTATTATTATATTTTGTCGTTTCCATTATTTTTTGTTCTCTTCTATCTTGTTCGCAACGAAAAATAGCGGTGGGGATAATGCCCTGCAATGTTCGAAAGATTCGTCCGACGATGCTTGCGTGCAGCACCCACAAATGGCTCAGGGGACCGTCGGGTTGTTGTTTGGCGTACATTTCGCCGGAGGTAAGAGTGGAACAAACATCGGATCGCACCGTACCGTACCGTATCGTATCGTATCATATCGTACTTGCGGTGGATTGTTCCGGTCTCATGTTCCCCCAACTGACAGACATCGAACTGTTCCTCGTCGTGTTTGTTTGTCCGATGCTGCTGCTGCTGCTGCTGCTCAACCGTATAGGTTCAAGACGACTGGATTCCACTGGATTGTCATGGCAGGGGGAGGGATTTCGAGGCCGGAGCCGACTCGTGGGACGTCTCGAAAAACGAAATGGGACCCAGAGGGTATCCCGAACGATACTACGGAGATGCGCGCAAATTCGATTCTGGCGGAAAGGCGAACCCGTTGCTCATTCCGATGTTGCGAACGGCCATGGAGGAGATTGCCAGAATCGATGTTGCAACAGCCCAGTTGCAACTCAGGGCTCTGACTAAGCCCCTTTTGGACTGGGCGCCCCGGAATGGGTATTCTGTCCGGCGTAGTCCACGAGCGTACCACATAATTGGTCTCGTCCCGGACAAGAAGACTCCGGAGGAAATGATGGAAATTTCCAAGAGACTGCAGGCAGAAAAAAACGTTATTGTTGCGGTTCGATGCGGTGGATTTCGTGTCTCGCCCTATTTGACCAACACGGAGGACGATATAAAGAAATTGATCGAGGGCCTCGAGGATCTTTCCTGATTGTGCCGTTGCTGTTGAGTTTGTTTTCTGCTTTCACCAACGCCCCTGCTCATTCATCACAAGTTCCGTCAATTTTGCAGTGTTATAGGATGCTCGAGCTGTACATTACAGACAGTAAGTGTTTTGCTTTATGTCTACAATTAGCGATTCTGCAAGCGTCGATACCGATTGAGCGCCATGCGATCAACATCCAAAAGAAGTCAGCGTGACGCATTCTTTTCCCTTTGTGTGGGGCAATGTGACCAATTATATTTTTGGTGTCATTCTGCTTCACGGACGCTTTCCGCTGTCGATGGTGCACTCACACAATCCACGGAACGTCGGTGTCGATCATTATTTGCAAATGCTCTATTCCCATTTGCGGGTTCTGCCACACTACCAGCCAATTATTCGGCCGGCGCCGCTTTCGACGAGGTGTCAACATCGCTATCGATCACAATTGTAACGGGACCATCGTTGACAAGTGCTGTCGATTATTCAAGGTTTCCATAGTCCAAGATACCCGACAAACAGTTCAGATTCGGTTGAGCCGATGCATTGAGAGTACTCAGAGAGGAAGAACGATGTTCAAGACTACACATAAACAACACGATCAAGTATCCTTACCAACGTCCATCATGGCCCCAAACACCCCGTCCTGGATTTTATCCGGCTCGTAGTTTGATTTTAGCATTTCGAGGAAATCTTCGTACATGGCTTTTGCGGGGATTGCCTTCATCGATGCTTTGTAGTCGGGTTGGTGTTTTTTCGTTAACTTTCCGTACAGCGTAAATTGGGACACGCACAGCAGCTCTAGGTTGCGTTGTTTCAATCCGTGTCGCCACAGCGCTCCCGCGTCGTTTTCCCAGAGTTTGCAACCGAGCAACTTTTTCGTGCAGTACTCTAGATCCGCTTTTGTATCGTTTTCGTGTATGCCGACCAGTGCCCTGCACGCACGCACAGCACGCACGGATTGATCCGAGTTTTGAGAGACGAGGTTGCATCGAATCGAAACGAGCAAAGCATACCACCCCACACGACACAAGGCATTCGGTAGGTAGGAGGCAACGCAACCGGGAGGTGAGACACAACGATCGACAGCGACAGCGAAAACCAACCAAACGGCATCGTTTGTTCTGTTCTGCGGCAGAAAGAATGAACCTACATTGCACCGGGTCCAATCGAGGAAACGACGGCGCCATCCACCGTGACACTCGCAGATTTCACCTTTTGGACAACTAATCTCATGGCAAAGGCTTTCCGCAAGAAACTACAAGCGACAACGAATAACGAGCACCGATAAAATCCGATGGGTACCATTACTATTGTTAGTACAGTACGGAGTATTATTTTTCCTTGGCCGATCTGCTTTTGTGCTGATTGTTTGCCGATCAACAAGAAGCATCGTACGGTAAAATTCACATCGCATTGATGGATGATGCGAGTTCGTAAGGTGCGAGATACGAGGCAAACGATACGTACCATAATTAAGCCTTAGTCCAGCATACATGACGTACCCGGTATTCATAGCAATCGTACAGAGGGGCGATAACTCGTGGGCCTCGAGCTCGTGGGGCGCAATGCGCAATCGAAAGTGGAAGGCTGTGGTATTCCAACGCTCACGATTGAAATTACCCACGATTCAAGAAAATCTGAAATGCAATGCCACGCAAGCCGGTCTTCAATATTGAAGACTGGATGAAGAACATATCCAAATTCTCTATGTGCAATGTACGTTGAATTTCGATTCAACGCCTTTTTACTGTTACAAGCTAGCCTCAACGGCTCCTCGGAGTAGTTGACAAAGCTAGCTCACAATCTTAGTTTTTAACCAATACATAAACCTTATTTTAGTACCTTTTTCTAGAGGCATACGACACTGTTTAAACAGTCGAATAACTGCTTTGACCTTATTACTACCGGTAAAGACTACTTCAACTACATGAACAAAAATTACCACTACATCTAATAAACAACCAACTGACCCTGAAGATTGTCCAGTAACAAGAGAAAACGATGTCTTACTCCATCATTCCCTTCAAGTATGACTTTGATCAAGAGTCTATCGACAAAGTGGAATTCAAGAACACACAAGAAGTCAATGGAGTTCAAGAAGTTACCAAGATCAAAATCCCCTTGATTACTGCAGGATCAACCAAACTACAAATCCTTTTTACCATCAATGAGTTCATTCGATCCAAGAAGATGCTCAACCTAACCACAGGACCAAGAATCTATGACAAGTTTGTAGATCTCCTCAGAGACTACACCTGCAGTAGCTGGTGGAATAGCTATGTATCAACCAATGTTCCACAGAGAACTGTGGATAACTTCCAAATCACGGTGGAAGAATCTGTCAACTACAAGTTCGACAACAACCTTGATGCCTACCAGAATCACAGGAGATTCCTTACCAACATCAAGAAGACGACCACCATGACAGTACACCAATTTGTCGCACAAGTCAACTTCCACAATCATGTTATCCTCCCACTACTTCCGGGACACCCACCAGAAGATGCAGAGATCAAGGACCGAGAGTTCAAGAATCTAATCTTTGAATCGATGCCTGAGGATTGGAAACACACCTACCAACAACACCACTCTCCTCATAGAGATTCCCTCTCTGAAATGATGATGAGGTTTGAAAGGTATCAATATGCACAAAACCGAAAGAAGAAATCATCAGATAACCCATCTCAAAACACCAACAACAGCAACAACAATGCCAACAACAATTGTAACAACCGGAATGGAAACAACAACCGCAACAATCGAAATAATCGCAACAACCGCAATCGGAATAATAACAACAACAACAATAATCAACGCAACAACAACAACAACAACAACAACAATAATAATCAACGCAACAACCAAGGCAACAACAAAGGGCCGACTAGAATCTCCAATGACTCACCATGTCCTATCCATCCTGGTACCAATCACACTTGGGGTGAATGCTACACCAACAAGTATGGCGCAAACTCCAATCAGTCCAATAACAACAGAGACAACACCGACTCGCATGTGAATGATCGTAGCAATTCCAACAACAGCAATCGATCCACTACCTCCTCTTCACATGGCAGTAACTACCATGAACCAGAACAACACATGTGTGTCTTTATCAACGAACCAGAAGAAACAACCATACCTGCAGCCCCTTGGCCGGATCTCTTCCATGTAGATATGGATATCGATGAAGAATACTACAGCGCGGACCTTCAAAGATTTCCCTCTGAAAAGACCGATTCCGGCAACAACAAGCAAGAGGTTGCTCCCAGCAATGCAGATGTCGACCTTGCTCCAACCACAGTAAGTGTCTGCAACTCAATCAATGGATCCCTTGGAAAGTACTACTTGAAAACCCTCTTCGATTCCGGATCTACCGACAACCTCATAGTGGAATCAGCACTTCCCTCTGGAATCAAGAAGTATCTCTTAGACCAACCAATCCAAATGCAAACAACAAATGGCAAAACCACTTGCAACCACTATGTAACCTTGGAGAACACCGTATTCCCAGAACTGCCCTACTCGATGAAAGTCCTACAAATCAAATGCTTTGTAGTCTCTCAGAACATCAACTACCACCTCCTCATTGGAAGGAAGACCATGAGAGACCTCGGAATGAAGATGGACTTCAAAACTTGCACCATCGAATGGTATGAGAAGACCATGGACTTCCACCCTCAAAACTACTTTGACAACAAGTCCTTGCTCCACAAGGTCATGTCTGCAGAACCACATGCCATTGCAGAAAGTTACTCCAACCAGTCTATCCAACAATCGTATGTGGATGGAACCACCAAGTATGAGAAAACTGACCTCCACAAGTTAGTCACCGAACAAAACCATCTCTCCTACCATGAGAAACAAGCCTTGTTACCAATACTCCTCCAAAATGAAGAACTTTGCGAAGGCTTGAATGACAAGGAATTAGGCATTTTCCCTAATCAAACCTTCCACATTGATCTCCAAGAAGGCACAACTCCGTATCATGTAAAACAACCCTATTCTATTCCACTGCACCAACAAGAAGCAGTGAAGAAAGAAATAGATCGACAAGTTAAACTTGGTATCCTCAAACGGTGCTATGCAACTGAATGGGGAATGCCAACATTTGTAGTGCCAAAACCAGATGGCTCCTGTCGACTTATCAGTGACTTCAGAGAACTCAATAAAGTCACCAAGAAACTTCACTACCCACTTCCAAAGCTCCAAGATATTTTCCACAGAAGAAGAGGCTTCAAATATGTCACCCTTATCGATGTCAGCATGCAGGTCCACATCTTCAAACTTGATGAAGCCTCCACCTGGCTTTGTGTCCTTGTTACTCTGTTCGGAAAGTTTCGACTGCTCTGATTGCCAATGGGCTTCCTTAACTCTCCAAGTTGGGCCCAAGGCTGTATGGAACAAATGCTCCTACACTTGAAGGACATTGAAGTATATATCGACGACATTGGTATCTTCTCAGATACTCTCGAATCCCATTGTAAATCAGTCTCTTCTGTCCTGTCCCTACTGAAGTCCCACAACTTCTCTGTCAAGCCCTCCAAGTGCCACTGGTTTCAATCGCAAGCACCCTGGCTTGGCCACATTATCTCTCGTGATGGTATTAGACCAAATCCAAACAAGATTTCTCCTATCCTGAAACTTGCTTTTCCCTCAACAACAACCCAACTTCGATCCTTCGTTGGGATGATTAACTTCTATCAGAACTTCTATCCCAAACGCGCTGAAGTCCTTGCACCCCTTACCGACCTCTCTGGAAGAGCCAAAGGCAAAATCACTCCAACTCCAGAACTCATTGAAGCTTTCAACAAAGCCAAGTCCCTCATTGCCAACGGTATCCTTCTTGCCTTTCCTGATCCAAACAAGCCCTTCCATGTCTATACTGATGCTTCTGACTACCAACTCGGAGCTGTCATCCGCCAAGATGGCAGAATCATCCTTTGCTTCTCCAGAAAACTCAATTCGGCTCAACGGAAATACCCAACGGTCGATAAAGAGATGCTCTGTATTGTAGAAGTCTTCAAAGAATTTCGAAACATTCTTTGGGGTGCTGAAATCATAGTATGGACAGACCACATCAATCTCACCCGACAGAACCTCAGAAGCCATCGAATTATGACTTGGCGCATGCTCCTTGAAGAATTTTCCCCAGTATTCAAGTACATCAAAGGCAAAGACAATGTCATTGCTGATGCCTTCTCAAGGCTCCCGCTCCAGCAAGACACTCCCGAGAAGAAGAAGGAGTTCTTCGGTCCTCCCACTCTCGCTCCCGATCCTACAAGAAGTTGAACGGGAATTCGAATTTCCGGAAGACATTGTCGGACAACAAGAAAATTTTGTTTTAAGTACTGGAAACACCGTAGGGCTGGCTGTCGAACAATTGGACAATGCTGTCAATCAACTGGACAACACCGTTGAGGACAAGAAGAAGAATGAGCCCGATGATAGCGACGACGAACTTCCAAGTACAAGCAGCAGCAGCAGCTCAAGCGACAGCAGTGGCAGTGATAGTGATAGTGACAGTGACGACAGCAGCGAAACAGTGTACTACACAATGGCCTATGGAAGCGACACAAGTGACAGCGACAAATCAACTGTAATGGGATATTACAAGGGCTATTACAAGGAGCCTGACACAAGAGATAAATGGGCATCAAACGTCATTTGTTATTGGTGCCAAGAGAAGGGTCATAAAGCTTTCCAATGTCCGCATCGACAAGTCATTTGTTATTGGTGCCAAGAGAAAGGACACACCAAGGCTTACCAATGTCCGCTCTGACAGGCGTGCCACCCCAAATCCGCCAGGAGAAGCAACAATGGAAGCAACAATGGAAGCAACAATGGAAGCAACAATAGAAGCAACAGCAGGAACAGCGATAACAGCGTCGAACACTGTGGCATTTGTGATGGAAGACATGCAGCAAAACACTGCTGGGAAGATGAGAAGAATGCAAAGAAGCGACCTCGCAAATCGAAGTCAAAACTGAACGGTGTACAAGCAGCCACTATCGAAATAGCTACCACTGAGTTTGATTTTTATCTCTGAGAATTAGAAGAGAGTTAGTTGCTATCAGAAAAATCTAATGTTCACACAAGAATTAGCTTATCAATTCCTTAGATAATGCCCATCATGGTGCCCTAGATCCAAAAGAGCTGGATGAAATTACTTCTACTGGTGTATTTCAAGAGGGCTTCTTCAAGCACATCTTGCTTGATTTTTGGTCCAAGCGTAATCCTTCATTTGAAAAGGCTTACTGGCGAGCACAATAGGGATCCCCATCCACGGGGTGTTGAAAACGTTTACAGTCTTCCCAACTTGGTAACAAACACATCAACACAAACGGGTAAAATCGAGGACATACTTGCGCAGAATTGTTTGCAACAGCAGTTCAACTTGCTGAGTGTAAGAGAAAGTCCTTGTCATGCATTTCCAACTCATCCGGCACATCAAGCAACTACTCCAATGCAGCAAGGAAATCCAATGATGCAGCAAGCAAATTCACCGATGCATCAAGGAAATCCACCATTTCAGCAAGGAAATCTACCAATTCCAGGGATGATGCAAGCTCATCTGTCAACACCTCAGTTCAATCCACAAACTCGCCACTACCAAGCTCAAATTACACAGCGGCAGTTTTTTTCACCACAACAAGGAAACCACTATGCTATGCCACACTACGCGCCTCAAGGACAACCTGTTCTGCTTCCCCCCCAGGCCCCTGGCCCTGGCCCAGGTGGGCTTTGGGGCTGGTTTTCTTGTGGCAGCCAGCACTCACAGCAGACTGCAAGCAACAAAGGATCTCAGCTTATTCCTGATCCAGCAACATTGACAAAAATGCCAGTTCCCCTGAATCATGTCCCATCCAGCGTCCAGCCACAGACCGTCACATCAGCTCAGCTGCAGAACGTCACATCAGCTCAGCCTCAGCGTGTCACATCCGCTCAGGCTCAGGCTTCTCGAGTGCTCAATCCGCAAGGTGCACCTTACACTGGTAATTATTATGGTCACAACCAAGCCAGGTAACTCACACACAACTTTTGCTTCCTCAGGTGCCCATGGCGCAAAAAGAAAGTATCAAAAACAAGGCCAAGCAAAGAAACCACGATAGTCAGATATTTCTATCTGCAATGGATGCCCTTGACCAATACGCGCTGAAGGGCACAAACTAAACTAAACTTGTGAACGCGCTTAAACTCTTGATCTAAGAATGTAATACATGTAGATGTATAAGATCAATTTTATAAAAACTTAAAGCATACTATCAAGTAAAACATTGAAAAGAAAATTCTCCAGTTCAATTATAGTGGCATATAACGCAAACAGCTTCGAACACAATTGTGAATTGTTCTAGAGAGTGTTGAAACTGGCCATGGAGCGATTCAAATGTTTTTGTCATGCCATTAAAGCCTTTGTGACGTTTAAGAGCTCTAGACTTGAACTTCTTTACTTGATCTGACTCATCACGATTGGGCGTCACACAATATTTTTGATGGCCGCAGTATCCAGTTTTCCTGGTGGCTTTCTTCTTCAGTTGTCCAAGTCACTCCTTCAGTCCTTTTCCTTTGAAAATAGCGCCATCATTTGTTCCGGCCTTGAATGGGCCATTCATCCAGATAACTTTGTTGGAAGTGAGAGAAATACCAAGTTCATAATTGATTCCAGATTTGTTGTACTTATGAATGTAATATTTGCTGTCCTGAGACCAAACAGGGTGACTAGGCTCAGCGATCCAGCAATGAGTTCCGTCAACGCTCATAATCCACAAATCATCTTTCCCGAGATCATCTGACCATGTAATTTTTTTGCCTTCAAAGCCGGGACTCGTCTCAACATGTCCCAAATGAGATCTTGAGAGTACTTAGGGGACACATTGAAGATATACTCCCTCTCTTGCTCCGTGGGGTACTTCCTCAAAAAATGGCATGGAATCAGAAACCATTTCAGGGAGGTGTTGTTGCCAACAATTCTTACTTGGAAGCTGTCATCCACTATTGATGTTGTTTGAAGAAGATGAATCTTTTTCCCATTCTCACATCATAATTATACAGTTACTTAAATATTCTATTACAATTATATTTTGTTCTATTCTAGTCCCATTTTGGTTACGGAAAGGATGGCTCAATTCTTGCGCCAGTGTAAGAGCGGACCTCCTCCATGTGCTCCGTCTTGGTGCGAAAGCCCAGTTCTTGATGCAAAAGCCCAGTTTGTTGGTGCAGAAGTCCTTTCGGGTTGTCTGGATCAACATGATCACGAAGCTTTGTGCTTTTTCCTTTTGGCCTTGATCGTATGAAGGTACTTGGCTGTTCCAACTTCTTGATAAATTTTATCTCGAAATATTTTCAATGGAAATTCATTGAAATATTTGGGTCTCGAAGCATTTAAGAGTTCTCCACTGACTCCAAAATCGTTATGTAAACTGTTATTTATGAGCCTGTAAGGGGTTTCTATAATTTATTTAGTAACAATTTTTCGACAGTCTCAATTGTTGTCGGACGCCTAGCATAATGTAGTGTTAAATAATAATTGAGGTGCTGCCCTAGCCAAAGTGGCAGTGGAAGAACTGCGTGAGAATAAAAGAGCTACTCCCCGGCACCCGACGTTCCCACGTACGTCTCCATAGATGACTTCTACGCTGACTGGTACCGTACGAATGGAAACACAATAATAAACCCATTGACCGTTCACTCGTCCTACCCGTCCAAGATGACCGTTAGGCGTGGGGAAGTTGGTGGGGTCATAAGTGGTTAGTGGTGCTCGTGTCGATGTCACAGTCGGCCCCCTTCGCATTCCCTCAAGCTAGATTTCCTTGTAGATTAATTTCGCCTCCTTATGATTGGAAATGAGTGTCATTTCGTACAGCGGAAAGGAGATTCAAAGAGTGTCTCATCAACAATGAGCTTGCCAAAGCAATTGAAAGACCAGCTACGCCCAGCTATGCTGTACCAAGTGTATTAGCTCGGAAAACCCAATGAAAATAGAGAACATTCTCCTTTCGAATCAAGGAGGTATTTAAAGTGCATACAATCATTCTTCAACAGAGCTCACTGCCAACAAGATTATCCACGAGCACGCGATGCCCGCACTATCACTCGCCAAGGAGAAAGAAACTCCATGTCATAAAGCTGGTAACTTGTTCGATGCCATCACTAGACAATGCTCTCATGCGAGATCGAGATGAATTCCGTTCGTTTCTTGAATTCGAACTCCGGGTCACCCGATCAATACATAGTAACATAGCAGTAGTAACATGTTGAAACGCCAAGGGCTTTGATACATCCGAGCACCATTAGGTGTATTGTAATGATTCCTTGTCGGTCTATTGCATAATGTTGACGATCGTTGCGGTAATATCATCTCTGTAGCCTTTCTGAATCTTGGGGGTGATCCGCTGGATGATATCATAGAGATGGAAGAGAGGCCGAAGCCGTTGAGGCTTTGTGTCCGTTTTGCTTTCGTCGTCGCTCGGGACGAAGAAGGATGGCGCTGCCAGGGTGGCCAAAAACTGTTGCTGCCGCATGTCCCAGAACCCGTCGCTCGCAACGAGCAAATAGATCACTGGCACCGAACGAAGTTTGGTGAGGTCAATGACGTCGATGGTCGGCTCGGCGATAACACCACTCCTCTTCCACTCCCAATCCCCGAGGCTCCTCGACATTGCCAGGCCGATAGTCTCCCCCGCCGCCTTGCTGTAAACAAAGACTCGTGGATCAAAGCCCTCGGCATTGACGTGGATCGTCCCCCCCAGATGTTCGATCCGCGCCCGTTCTCCCGGCTGGTTGGCCTTGTCCCTGCGTGTGTGATACTCCACTTTCGCAACGATGGGATGATTTGTCTGCTTTTGCGCTTCGTTCTCTGCGGCCGACACCAGGATTGTTTGGCTGTCTCCGGCATTTGCCACGTATAGCTTGGATCCCCACCGGAGAGTGACGCTGGCGGTGCACCCACCGAGCAAAAACTGTAGACTCCGTTCCTTTCTCGTTAACCTCCAGAAACGTTTCGTTGAGGGCCTTTTGTATGATAAAATCCGTTCGATCGTAGTTCGGGGCCTTCACCAGTATGGCTTCGTTGAGAGTGGTCTGGCCGCTGTCATCGTTTCGATTGCCGATGCTGTCCCCGTTTCGGACGGCATCCCGAAACGCGGCGAACCCATCGTCCTCCCCACCATCCCCGTTCGCATCGGCGCCGAGTTCCCGGGTTAACTTTTCGGCCAGCAGGAGAGGAAATTTTTCCACGATTTCTTGCGCCACGTCGTGTCCCAGTTTTCCGTGACCGTCAAAGATGCACGCCAAAAAGGATTGGTGACTGGAAGAGGTTGTGGACGCCAGCAGATCCGCCAGGTAGTCCGGAACCAAAACCGCCCGGTCCTGGTTGTAAACGTGCGACTTTCCCAGTTGGGAAAGCGTTGCGAACGACCCCCCGGCAAATTCGAAGCTGCTCTTGCCGTCATTGGTGGAGGGCTTGGAGCCGGTGGAAACCGGTTGCGGCGCCGACTCGCCAAAGGAAAAGCCGGATGACTCCAGGGTGCCCCGAATATTTTTCTTCAGTTTCGGATCCGTCAATTCCGGAGGATAGATCGGACATCCGTATGACGGACAGCCCCGCATAGCCAGGAACATGCTCTCCCGAGCAGAGCGAACTGCATGGTGCGGGTGCTTCGAAGACGACTGTGACAACCATAGAGGTGAAGACGAATGGAGGGGGAAACAGTGGAAATAGATCATGAGGATCCAAAAATTTACAACAAACACGGCAAGGATCACCAGGACCGTTGTTCGGAACGTTGTTCGGAACAACGTTGTTCGGAACAAGGAAGACGACCTCGTCCTGTCGTATCGCATCGTTTTGTATCGCATTCTCTCTATCTCTATCTATTTCCTCTCGATTTGACTTGGGGAAATGGACGGTTCGATTGCGAGTCTAAGCAGGGTGCACGGTAGGAGAATAGGATGCCTGATATTATGATAATTGCACCCTCGAACCATCATCATTATTTTTACCAGAATCGCGTGATAACGAATTAGTGCTTTGCAGGGGCCCTGTGGAGTTGTTGTGTACGTAGTTTTCTTACATATTTGTAGTATCCTACCGTACGATTCCATTCTATGAATAAAAACTGCGTCGTAACAGTAACAGTAATAAAACAAAAAGAACGTAATAATAATAACTCGTCGTCGTATGGCATATTACTGTGTAATTTGCCACAGTATGCCCCAAATTGGTAAAGCGCGATAACACATGGGTAAACACATGATAAAATTAACCGGTCATCGTCGTCGTGTTAATTTTACCGTATCCTCGTCTTATGTGCCACGGTATTCTTATCGTGGGATAACACATGTAAAATCTCCGTATCTGATCATGTAGAATTAGTACTATAGTGTACGTAAATTAGGGCATGATAGTGTTTTAAAGTTGTTAATTCTTCAAAGAGTGAGCTAATGGGGAAATCTGGTAAAGAGACAATCCACATGAAAGTGCTGACAATTATTCACTCAGGTTAATAATCTTACGAATAAGGTTATTGCCTTTTATGACTCTTCGTACGTGCGCCCGCGCTTAGTACGTACGGATACATACTTCACACAGGTGAGTTCTTTTCAGTCCCCTTCAGTCATAAATCCTCCAACCGTTAAACGGCTGGATTCTATGACTTAATCTATTCATCATGAGTCATTAATTGTATGTTGGATACCAAACTGTATTCAGTCTACTATCAGAGGCCCTCTCAAAAAAATGGGGAGGCATTTTGCCGTTCATTCTGGCTTGTTTCGAGACATTTTGCCCTGAATCTTGCCCGATTGATATATTGTAATCCATGGATCAAATCATCCATTTTCTTTTATTCCATGATCAAACTTAATAAATCAACTTGTTGCTTTGATTGGACAATTGATCAAACATTCCATGAATGATTGATTTAACCTGTTTCGGTGCGGACTGAATTAACGTGCAAATGCTCGAATGATTTCGTGTCTTACCACATGCTCCGAGAACAATGCTCCTGGAAAACAGCTCCACTCATAAGCTTGGTAAACAATTCAGCAATATTTGTAGAACCTAAGTTCTTTTGCAACCCTGATGATTCCTGCTGCAATAGATTCACGGGCCTTGTGGTATGCAATGCTGTTGTGCTTTTTCTTGCATGGGCTTTCCGGTTGTGTTACATTTGTGACAACCGAATCATTATCACAATACACATTCGTGCTCCCATCAATTGGAACACCCATCATTCTCAACTTTGTATCTCAGACCTTCTACCAATTCAATTGCAATTTTCAGTGCAATGATTTCAGATCCAAAAGTTGAGGTTTCAACTGTTGTTGTTTGCCGCTTGGAGAAACAAATAATTGGCGCATTATTAATGAAGATAATAACACCAGTATGTGATCTTCTTGTTGCCTTGCATTCAGCATGGTCAGCATTAAGCATCAACAAAACAACTCATTGCTATATGTTTTCCCAAGGCTTCCGGCATATCTGTTGGTATGTCTTCAGCAGCTCCGGGATAGAATTCAGACCAGTCGCATTTATGAAATTTACTCTCATCAACGCTTGGTACTGAATCATCAAACACCAATTTTGATCTGTTATATTTCTTCAAATATGCAAATATATGAAATAATTGGTTCAAATGTCCCATTCTTGCCTGTGCCAGATATCTTGACATTAGAGAAACTGGCAATACAATGTCGAACCTTCCCAGCTCACAAATCCATCTCAGAACTCCAATCAAGCCTTGATAGTAGTTTTGCAATTCTGGATTCAGTTCCTCTGATATATCAATCTCAAGGTCTGTAATCGTGTGACAATGGACTTGATGCCGACTTGGTAAATATTTATACCCATATTTCTCCGTTCCAAGTTCTTGTTCAACAGCCGCGACAGCTTTTGCCGTGTACTTGGTGCTTGATAATGACCATCTTGGCTTTGAATCACCCTCAAAGTAAAACTTTCCCAATATCAGCGCCCAGATACAGAGTTGGTTCTTCAATTGTATCATCCTTTAATTTGAACTTTCTTTCAATATTTTCTAGCTGAAACTTGGGGTCTTCTCCGGAACATAAGATATCATCAACATAAGCAATCAGCATTGCCCAATATCTTGATCCATCTTTTCTTGTTTCAATTCTTAGGTGCACAGTCCGGGTCTGCTTTACATGGGGAATATCCAAGATACCTCAAGTGCTTTGTGAGGTACGATCTGAATGATGCGCCAGCAACTGGTAATCCATAAAGTACTCAAACTATCTTGCAAGGTCAACCTGCTAGGTGTGGAGGAAAACCATCCTCAGCTCTTGCCCTCAAGGAATACTTCTCTTTTATTGGTGCTGTCAAATATGCATTTTGAATGTCTGCTGAGAGGACCTTCAAATCATTTAACGCTGCAAGCAAGAAGAATATTCGCACTGAATCTCTGCTAGGAACTGAACTGTATGTGTTTTCTTTTGCTATGGCAGGAACTTTGTGTCCGTCTCCCTACCAACTGAGCTTTCCTTGTCAGGGATCCAAGCTTGATATCAAATATCATGTGCGTTGTAATCTCCTTATGACCAACTGGTATGACATCATCATCAGAAAACTCAAAGGCTGCCATGTTGTTGGTCATTTCCTTATGAATTGCGCGCTCCCAGTGATCTGTGCCCGTTTTCTTATCAATTGCTAGTGCTTGTGTTATCGAATGTGACAATTTCGACACCGTATTTATGACTTTTCCAGCCAATATTTAGCTGATTTTGCAGCCTTAAGGATGTGTTTGTCCTTTCTTCTCAAGATTTTGTGTACCCACCAGTCTGAAGGCTGGTAGTTTTTCAAGTTTGTTGTTGACTGCATATTCTGCAAGCTGCACAGGGAATGATTCCTTCACATCACTGAGCTTACACCATGACTCACTACCATCCTTCCAGCTAGCGAGAATCCTCCAACCTCTAGTTGTTGGCTTATGACTTGATCTGCCAGTTTCTGCTATGGTTGTGGCTTCTTCGTCACTTAAAGCAGTGCCGTCTTGTTCATGGTCAATGAGCTTATTCAGCAGTGTGAACATCCTTCCATCGTCATCAACAGAACTGTAGAGACTTTCTGCCACAATGTTTGCTGTGTACTCTTCTATCGTACCATCCGGTAGTTGCAATTTGTATAATCGTGTATTCAGTATTGGATTCTTGTTTCTAACTCCAATTGGTTGGTTTTGTAAATCATGAACCCTATCCTTGACAATGCACCTGAGCCTTTCGTCATTTCTTTCAATGATTACTTCATTTCCCAGGTACTCATCATATTCATCAATATCTTCAACTGATGCTTCAGGCTCCGCCATTTCAAGCTTCAGATCAGGTGATCTTATTGGTTGTTTCTCAAACAGCTCTCCTGATGGTTCTGGATAATTTTATTGGAAGAATGATGCATTATCTTTGACTTCGTCACCAATCTTGGATTCAATTGATTTATCAATGGATTCCATCCTTCTCAGAACATCACGATCCCTCCATTCAAATTCCTTTACTGGCCTTATTGAATTTGTAGATATTGGGATAGCTGATTTCGGTCAATATCCAAAAACAATCACCACCACCTACCTTGCTACCACACGGTCCAAGCCAATGTCCCAGTCTTTCAACTCCACGAGACGAAGGAATCACCCTTATCAAACCAAAATATAAAATCGTACCATTCTGATGTTGTGTATAGTGTTATATCAAGTCTATAACCATGTACCAACTCAAATGGCGTTCTTCCCAGAGAGGAAGGGTTGCTTGACGCAGTCATCTGTCTGATTTTTAGCACATAGCTCACCACAGAATGACCAAAATTGTTTCGGTGACTTCTTCTTGGCTGTCTTGGTTATGATTGCACTACCAAGATGACCAATTGCTTGTTCTGCTTCGATTTTGGAATGGACAATGTGGTTGGATGAATGTTTGGTGTATATGATTGCGCTTCACAATTGAATTCCAATGAGTCTTATATGTTCTTGGTGGTTCACCATCAGAAATCAAGTGTTCAGGAATTCCAACTTCATGAATGAATATTTTCAATCCTTGATGAGCTTGCGAACTTGCTTTGTATTGGTATAAATACTTCAAATCCTATTTCCAGTTTGTGAAGACCTGCGGCCATTTTTCTTGCCTCATAATACTTGTTGTTTTTGCATGCCAGGTGTCAGTGTACCAAGTTCCCTGCGCAACTCTTTTGTTCCTGAAGCGCTGTGTTGGCAGCCGCTTCATTCAAGGTAGTTGTAAATTCCTTGGTGCTTTCTGAGTTGTGACTTTCAGTGTTTGTTCAGCCTTCTTGAAACTGATATTCCAAGTCTTGGCTAGACTTTCACAGTCTATTTTGTTTGGGCCTTCAATAGTTGTCACTGAGGGCCCCCACTGATTCCTCCTGTCAAGTGATCTCCTTTCAAGTGTATTGTCAATTTCTTGCGAGCTGGGGATCTGTTTTGGTTTGTTCTCAGGGGCTTCTGTGAAGTCAAATTCTGTGTCATCATATAAAAACTGGTCTTTTCTTTGCGCGCTTGAAATATTTGCATCTTGAAATATTGTACTCACTGACAAAATCCTGTGGGAAATATTACCATTTGTTGCTATTTGTCACTCAGTCAGCATACGTCTAGTTGATATTTGGTGCAACCTCACGAGCTTGCAGTGCTGCATGAGATTTGGGTGCTTGATCTCTTTGCTAGCCTTGGAGAACTTGTCTGTGACGTTACTTGTAGGCTCTGTTACCACTGAAGTTGCATCTTCAGTTGACATAGCTTGCACACTGGGCTCATCCCCTGAAATTGGGTCACCATTATCAATTGCTAACTCAGCCATTCTAAACTTCAGTGAGTGCGGATCCCATGGGGTGTCATTTGTAGCTATCAGATGGTCACATTCATCAAGCTCCAATTTTGTTGGCTTCCTTGTTGGAAAATATGAAATCACATTTCTCATATTCAGTTTTATGAAAACTTTCTTCGGATCATCATCTTCCATTGGGGTCTGAAGTGTAATTCCATGCTTGGATCTAGGGTCAAATTGACGAGGGGTTTCTTCAACAGAGTTGAAGTTGCAGTCCCTTACTTGATTTGGACATATCAAGCTGTTCTTCAATCTGTTTCCAAAATACAGCGCTTGGTGAAACACAATAATGTAGACTTGACCTGATGTAGGACTTGTCCAAGCAGTCGCACAGCTTCCAATTGGGATCTTCTTGATGGGCTTGTATTCCTCAGAGAAGGGGGCTACATCAACATGTGTTGTGATTTGGTCAGGGTTCAGCAATACCTGTGTTGCTTCCAGCTGCTGTTGTGTCTGCATGTGAGTCAAGCTCACAATAGCCATCTTCATCTTCTCCATCATCAAAATCTAGTGGAATGTTCATTTTCGTACAATAACCGGCTCACCATACTTAAATGTTTTTCTAGTGTCCGGTTATGATGTCATTTCTTTTTAGATTTGGAGCCAAAGCTATCACCAGCACCTTCCTTTTCAGCTTCCTTTGCTTTCTTGGTTTCCGCAGCTTTGAGAGCCCTCTTCTTCTTACTTGCTTGCCTCATCTGATAAAGTTCCTGACAGCTGTTCTTTTGACATTGTTTTATAAACACTGGTCGGGTAAGGCTTGTTCTCTAGCTTTCCTGTGACCGATCCAGTCGTTTTCTGCTTTTTGTTGCCTGTTGTGCCGATGGAATACACACTTCGTGAGCTTCTTTTGTGCTTTCCATTTGCAAGTTTCTTCAATCCAAGCCGGCTGGTGAATAAAATCAAGCATTCATTGAAGTTGTCTCTGTAGTCTTTGCTTTCATCAATTGCATCGGCCTTGGCAGCGTCAAGTCTTTCATCACTGATTGAATTGATGAAGTCCCAAACAAACCTTCTTTCATTGTGATCCTTCTCAAATCTCACAATGGTTCCATGAAATGCAGTCCAATTTTTCTTATGTTTGTTCTAATCATAATTCTTAGCGTCACCTGTGTAGTGTGATTCTTTCATTTCCTGGTAGGTTTTATTCAAAACCATTGTTATATTGGTATCTGTGTAAGCATGTTGCATCAGGGAAATGAAGGCATTTCTTGCGTGCCCAGAGTTTAACTCAGTATTTTGGAAATGGGTGACATATTCCCAGCCCGGTCCTTTTCTTGTTGCATCACACAACAACCTCCATACAACATTGTTGTCTTCATCATACTGGTGTCCAGACAACACACCACAGCGTTCATTATAATCACTCCATGTTGGATAGACGTCTGTTGAACTTTGTCCAACTGTACCAGTCCGAGCTTCATCATCAACCTCTTCTTTTTCTTGGGGTCTTATGACATATAAGATTGGGAACCCTTCAGAATTGAATCTGTATCTCAAGTTTTGACAAAAGCCTTCCTCCCATTCTCTGAATTTTGTTAGGTCTTTCAATTCAGGTGGGGTTGCTTTTTCTTGTGATTTCACACTGGATTCCATCATCTTGATCCTGACTTGTTGTAATTCTAGGTTGTCTGGGTTCGCGTTCCAATCAATGGCTCTTGGTTTGATTTGACTCCAATTCATGGTTGATAGCGTGCCCAATTTGCCCATGTTAGTAGTCTTGATGATAGCCTGTTACCATAATGGATGCTTTTAGGATTAGGACAGTCTGGGCTGATCAATTTCAATCCGTGCATGAATGATTTGATGCTTTCCTTATTGAGGTCTGTAATTTCACAAATATTGGACATTCCACCCCTCATAATTTTGTCAGCTAATTCTTGGTTGATACCAAAATCCATCAAGCTGCTTCTGAAAGCTAGCTGTTCTGGATTCAGAATTTTTACATTGTTGAATCCCCTGATTGTTATTCTGGGTTGTGAGGACCTTCTATTGTATCGTCCAGTTCTTGAACGGTCTTCAGGCGGGCTTTCGTCATCGCTATCACCTGGTAGAGAAAACATCCAAAGGAGAATGCTGCGATATAGAGGATGTTGTGAAACGTGTCATGAAACAAATCCCATATGACATATTGGCACAGGGAGTGGCCAACCACTTACAACGGCAACTGCACAGGGAACAACATATAGGGGTGGGAAAGGTAGTAATGGTACATAAACATACAGAGGCAACCATGCAGAGAGATGGGAGTTACAGTGCCGACAACACAAGAGAACAAGCAGTGAGTACAATTACCGGCAGAGATGCGCATATAACAGATAACGATATTCTTAAGGCTTTGACTGATACGACTGAAACAGTGGACAAGCAGCTAAGGGATTACATCAAAAAACATTGGTACCATAACATGAAGT
Organism: Pseudo-nitzschia multiseries; assembly: GCA_037355745.1. NCBI lineage: Eukaryota > Bacillariophyta > Bacillariophyceae > Bacillariales > Bacillariaceae > Pseudo-nitzschia > Pseudo-nitzschia multiseries. Next base: position 12,881,596 of record CM074787.1, on the reverse strand, counting down.
TCCCTATTGATGGCGAGGTAACGGTGCATGTAACAGAAATGGCTGTTAAATCACAAGAGGTTATGGTGCCACAAAATATTTCCACTGGTGTCATTCTGTTCCTTTTATAAGAAGAGAGTAGGGACAGTACTGACTGCATTGAGGCACAACTCACAAACATTAGCGAGAAAAAACTGGATAGGTAAATACAGGCTCTTGGGGAATTGGTTGTTGAAATTAGGAATTTGAGAATCTAGTTTTGGTCCAACACCACTAACATGCTGCCTGTTGATACTGATGATACTTCCGTACAGCCGATAACAGCAAAGGTCGAGTCCCTATCACCTTCCCTAGGTACTGTTGGAGTTATTCAAGACACAGAAAATGAGAATACAGGTATTTTAAACCCTCAATACATGAAATACAACGACACTGGAAAATGAAGATTTTTATTATTTTGTTACAAAGGATCATGCCGGCAATCAATCCAACAAAATCCAATTTCAAACAACAGGAAGGATAAGCACTTGCTGAGTGATATATTTTCTGTAGCAGATGAAAGCATTTGCATTGATAGTGATCTACAATGAGCATCATGTATGGGTGAACCAGCAGCAGCGAAAGGGTGATGCCATGTTTCTGCGACAACAAAATCTGCGATTCAGACAGTGGAAGCAGAAATGGATGGATGGAGGGAAGGGTGGGAGTTGTTCAGTGATATGTGCAGCGAAATTGTCGAGATGCGCAAACAGCCAGAAACAGGAAGGGAATTGAAAGAAATGATGAGGGAGAGATTTAGGAACGAAAGTTTGACACCATACACGGGGACGATGCAAATATTACTAGTAGCAGCTCGTCCAGTAGTTGTAGTGGACCAAAAAAGAAAAAGAAAAGGAATGTCTATTGATCCGGCAATAACAGCATCGATGAATGCCAATTTATCTATTGGTGAATTAATGTAGAAAATAACAGTACATATATAATACGGAGTACAGAACTACTACTAATTATGAACTTAATATTGAGAATATTAGAAATAATGGAGGATTCGTAATACGTTGCAATAGGAATAAATCAAGCATAATAGAATTTACATTTAAAAAAGGGAATATCGTAGTCCAGAAATAGAATTCACAATTAGGAGAGCAGAATCAAATTGTTATTTTGTAGCTTAATATTTTGGAATTAATACTGTAGTACAGATTTCTTTTTTATTTCGTGAATAGAAGAAATTGCTGTTGGTACGGAATAATAATTCGGTTCTGCTAGAGACTGAAATATTTTATTTTTAATCATGATTAGAGTAACGTGCATTACAGCACACAGAAATAGTGCTGAGTTTACGTGTACCCCCTGTGCAAATGTCAGCGAATTTCAGGGTGTCGATGAAAATATTGACGTGTTAAATTCACGCACAAAATTTGTGCGCGAGAAGTTAATTTGAACCCCGCGAAAACAGTTCCCAGGACGTTAGAACCAACAGACCGCCGGCACCTCAACCTGGCCTGCAGCTACAGCTCCTGTTGCTCTTCCTTGCCTTCAGATCGATCAGCTCAACAGCCACTTTCAGAAGGAAAATAACAGTAGCCTCAGCAGCAGTGTCTGGATCATCATGCTGGGAACTCTGGACGAGAAAGTTACTAACCACGGCATTGAATGCCATGTCAACTAGTAATCTTTCCACCATGCTTGTCAAATATTTCCTCCATCTTGTTGTAAACACCGTAATCTGCAATCATGGTGCTGTCATGCCAGGTCCCAAGACAGCAGTTGGAACAAGAAGTACACATGTGGATTTTCCTTTCAGGAGGTGCAAGCAAACAAGAAGACGAAAACAGCAGCACTCTTCACATCAGCAGTGCCAGACACCCAACTGCTGTACTAATACTGACTCTGTATTGCATTGCCCAAGAAGTAGATGGTTGCTATATTTTCACTTTGAGTCCATCAGCGGCACCCCAGACCCGATGTGTTCAAGTACAGGATATTTGCCACCAATTGCGCTGATGTAGTAGTACTATTCCTCAATTTTGCACCCTGTCCGTTTGGCAGCAAAATGTTCGCAACCGTACGTTGGACAGACAAAAGTCGTGCAATCACGACCATTCGCGGATAAAATCCAACTCGTCGACTACCATTTCGGCAATTCGTATGAGTTCGTACCGGTACATCAATCAAAATAGGAGATCGATGAACCTAACCGTTCGAACTTATCGAATCCTCCCGTCGCATCTCTAGCGGAATGGAGCAGTCTATGAACTGTAGTGGAAAGAACATCAAACACACAGGAAAAGTACAGTTTTCTTCGGAAAGTTCTTTCCCTTCGATTGCATCTGGTTCCGTCTCTGCATCCAATTCTTTGAGATATCATTACGGTTGGACACACACTGACAATATCCTTGCAAGCCACAACACCACCACACACACCACACGCATCAATACTCGATCCTCGCCGGCAAGACAAGACAAGACAAAACAAGACAAAACAAAACATAAACACCATGCCCATTAGCAAGAGCACCGACGATAACACCCGAACGGGAGTATACCACGTGAAAGAAAGCGGACTGGAGTATGAGCACTTGCGAGACGAAACAGTCCCAAAAGATGGCAAAGAATACCTCGACAGATTCCGGTGAGTGGCGTCACATTGACCTGGATCGACTTTTGTTCGTGGCCTGCCTGCCATTACCCTTGTTGACAGGCCCGGAGGAGAATCAAATCCTTCGTCGGGATCGAATCGAATCGGATCGAATCGAATCGAATCGAATCGAATCCGAAAAATAGGAATGCGACGGATTGTCATTCGTTCGTCTCATCCCAATATGTCTGTGTCTGTACCATTTTGTTCTTGTCGGATGGATTTTTGCCACAACAAATTCAATGAAACAAATCAATACGAAACACGCACACACACAAACACACACACACACACACACACACACACACAACGCAGAAAACGATTTCGGATGAATGTGATCGAAAATGAGGGCAACAATCTAGTATTCGAATTGATAGGATGTGACGCATCCTTTGCGAACGCGCTGCGGCGGATCCTATTGGCGGAAGTTCCAACGGTAGCGATTGAAAACGTGTACATGTGGAACAACACAAGTATCATCCACGACGAGGTGTTGGCGCATCGTTTGGGTCTGATCCCGATCAACGTGGATGCCCGTTTGTTTGATCCAATCGAAGAGGGAGACGACACCACGGATCAAAACACTCTAGTGTTTCAGCTACAGGTGAAGTGCCCGTCTCGGCGAGTTGCAAAAGCCAAGAAAAAGAAAGACGGGGACGACGACCAAGCCCTGACGGAAACAGAACAGAGTGTCTTGGAAAACACCGAACTGGACCGCGCTGCCTTTCTGGCAGCGAAAAAGGAGGCCATTGAAACTCCCGGACGACCGTACACGCTGCATTTGTATTCGAAGGACTTGGTTTGGGTTCCCCAGGGGGACCAAGAACGACGATTTCCAGACGGGATCCGACCCGTCCACGACGACATTTTGATCGCAAAGCTGCGACCGGGACAAGAAATCGAATTGGAGGCCCACGCCAGGTACGGCATAGGACAGGACCACGCGAAGTACTCCCCCGTGGCAACAGCCGCCTACCGATTGTACACAAACGTAGAAATAGTGCAACCCATCTACGACGAAGACGCCGAAGAGTTGGCACATTTGTACGAGCCGGGTGTGTTCGAATTGATACCCGCTGATGTGCCCGGAAAGAGGGTTACGGTCAAGGTCGTCAATCCCTACGCATGCACCATGTCCCGAAATTACATGAGAAACCCTACACTCGCCAAAGCTATCAAGATGACGAGGATCCCCCACCATTTTATTTTTTCCGTAGAAAGCGTGGGAATGCACAAACCTGCTGTATTTGTTGCGGAAGCCCTGAAAGTCTTGCAAAAGAAGTGCAAAGATTTGATAGACCTCACCAAACAACAAGAAGATGCGTTTTAGAAACCGATGCTTGATAATGTCTTGCGGAGGTCGAGCACCAGTACGTAAGATTACTGGTACGTGTACGTGTACGTGCTACTGAGAAGAACAAAGGATACAAAGATGTAAAGTGCGCGTAAAAACTAAAGTTTGGATTTGTTTGGGGTTCGAAAGCAGAAACAAAAACTATGAATAGGATATTAATACGATTTTCATGCAAACTAGAGGACGAACAAAAGAGTTCGAATGCACTCAATCGAACGTATTCCACATTGAAACCAAATACCTGTCGGTAACCCACACGTACCAGTAGTATAATTTTCTATCGGTTGCAAATAACGTTACATCAATAATAGTCATAAACCATGGTTTCTAATTTGTTCTCAAATACAGAATGATTATAAAAAACTACCCCTTGAATCCTGTGTTACTCTACTAGTACCGTAGTATGTTTATGTTTTGCCCCTTCGTTTTTCTATCTCCTCCCAAGTTTCAGTCCTGTGTCGGCAGCCCTCGTTTCGTAGTTTTCTGTCATTAGTTAGGTGCGAATTGCTGCCGAGGCCACAACCACCGGAGCAGGTGCATCCGTCATCTCAGTATTCTCTGGGACTGTTGCTGATATTGCCATCTTGGAAGATGCTGTAGCCAAGGAAACAATCTTCTGGGCCTTTGCAGTAATAGCCGCTGCCCTCTCGGCCGCTTCTGCCAGTTCTTTCGCTGACGGAGTAAGTGGGGTACTTGGCGGCAGATTATCCGGATCAAAATCAGGTGCGAATCGAATACCTCCGGCTCGAGATTGACAGTCCATCAACCCGAGTTGCTTGGCCGATGTTACCCAATAATGAGTCTTTCCCCTGGACTTGTCATTATCGCGCAACTGCTGCCATTTGGCTCGAGCTGCTGGAGGAATTTTTTTGCACTTTCGCAAGTGACAGCGTTGCCATGATGTCACAAGACGATAAATCTCAGCGATGGATTTGGGATAAAAGACTGACATTGGCGCATCTGCACACGACATTCGACTCATGGCGCAATGCACGCATCTGAGACCAACGCGGCCCACCGAGGAGCTTGGCGAATGACAAGGAGACTTCTTGTTCGACTTGCTTACAACAAAAATCTCAAGAAGTTCCGATCGCAAATAGCAGTGGAGGTTATTGAGTTTCGCGTTGTCGAATGGAAGAGCCAGTCTTGTGGGATAGCGATCCGGAACAGAGCATGGGAAATCCGTGTCGGATTCTTGTTTCACTGTTGTGGCTGTGACATTGCTTCTCGTTGGGGTAGCAGCAGGCCTGTTGATACTGACGCCACTCATTTCAGTGTCGATGGAATCTGAAGAAGGCCCACTGGTAAGATCTGGAACCTCAGTTTGCATCGTGAGCATGGTCCCTGCATCCGAGACATCGTCCATAGATGTTGAGTGTTGAACGGAACTTGGGATTGGAGGTGAGGGATGACCGCAAGGGTTCTGATTTTCTGAATCTCCCGTCGAGCGGTTCATAACGGATCCGAGTTGCAGCAATATCGACGCAGCATCAGCAGTAATGTCTTCTTGTTTTACAGTCTTGGACGCGTTTTCGGAAACGGACTTTTTCGTGAGAGGTACCAGTCCAGAGGAAGGAGTAGTCATTGCAACATTGCCGCGATCCCCAAGGGCTGTTGGCTTGTTAGCATTGATGGATGTTTGACTCTCAATGCTGCTTCTCCGGCTTAAATTTTCGCGTGGATCGTTTGACTCTTCCACCATTCCTGTGGAGGATGCACTCGTTTGATCCTTCGATTTCTTAGTACCTTCGTGCTCCCGCAATCGTGCTCGGAGCAATGCTTGTGCCGAAGGAGCAGGAGGAGGAGATGGTGGCGGTGACGGAGAACGATTGATGGACTGCCTCAATTCGTTTTTGTTTCCAGATCCTACTTGACCATTCGGAGCTTGACTCGCGTTGTATTTTGGCAACTGAAAGCCATGCCCCGGTCCACGCTGGTGACTCGGTGGAGGAGGAAGAGACTGTGCGTACGAGTTGGGTTGCTGGTGCTGATGATGAAAATGTTGATTATTTGAATGGGGGTACATTTCGCGGTGTCCACCAACTCCGTGTATATAACCTGGCGGCATTCTGTTGTCCTGATAGCCGCGGTAGTGATTGTGAGCAAGAGATGGTCCCGGAGCTGGACCGCCATGGGCGGGGTGATGATAGTTGTGGTGTTGCATTTCATGATGCATGTTATTTGGATGCCCTCCGTGGTGCATAGATGCTTGACCACCGTAATGAATATGATCGTGTTGTGGGTACTGGTTCTGATACTGGTGATTTGGATATCCTTGGTGCACATCGGGAGGACCATTATGATGGCGATACTGTTCCTGCAATGCTATATCACCCATATCTTGTCGTGACTGTGGTCTTGAAGGTACAGACTGTCCCGCACCAGATTGCTGCTGCTGCTGCTGCTGTTGTTGTTGTTGTTGGTTCTGTTGCGTAGACTCTTGCTTAGATTGGTAGGATCCGTCGGTTCCACGGTTATTGCTTGGGTGGTTCGTACCTTCGTGAGCAGTATTGCTGGCATTGGTATTGGTATTGGTGTTGGCGTTGGAAAGGCTGTTTGAGCTTCCATCCTGTGAAATGCGCCGCATTGGCTGAGATTGAGCAATCGCGACTGCTACGCCGGGAGGGGCTGGAGGTACCGATTTATGGCGGTGCGTTGAGTATGGCTGCTGTAGGTGCGTTGGTGAAGGCCCTCGGCTACCGCCTTGCTGCCCCATTCCTGGCGGTACTGGACCTGGTTTTGCGTGAGCTCCTTGTGGAAAGGAATGATATTGAGCCTGATGCTGGTGTTGTTGGTGTTGATGGTAGTTCCTGGCCGGACCGGGACGGCCAAAGTGTGCATGTCCATGTGGATGGTGACTATAGCACTCACCAGCGCGGGCGGAATGCTGAACAGGATACCTTACGTTTGGACGATTCAATCCGGGCTGGTGAAAATTATTGTTGTGAACGTGATGACCACTCTCGTGTGGGCGTCCTTGACCTCGCACGGCGCCCATCATCTGTTCTCCGTGATAGAAGTGGTTTGGTTGACCGTGAGAATTATGGGGGTGATTTGGTCCATGACGATAATGAGATGCCATGTGATGATTATTGCTGCCGCCCATCCCGGCTGAAGGATGGTGTGGATGGTGTTGGTGTTGGTGTTGGTGTTGGTGATGGTGCGGTGGATGAGAAACCACGCTTGAGGCACTCGTGTGAAAGGATGTCGCCGACGAAGTCGATGCAGAAGAAGGCGGGCGCTGAGCCATCCCTGCGGGTTGCTGATCGTGCAACAGTTGCTGAATTGGTACCATCGGGGGAGCTCGTTGCGAAGGACCCTGTCCTCGGTCCATTTCCTCTTGATTGGGGCCCACTTTCGAATTAACCGATGCTTGGGAAGAGTTGCTAGAACTGTTCATTTTGTCTCTCTGATCAATGGCAGGGTTGGTGCTACTATTGATTATTGCTCCCGAAGCTGAACTCGTGGGAGAATTCCTCGCTGTCGAACTAGGGTCAGAGCTAGGACCAGTAGTAAAACCGTGACTGTTTGGATTCCAAGCCTTCGACATCGTATCGTGGGTTCCCAACTATTGTGTTTGTTCCGTCAATTCGGATTTCCGCTTGGTGCCGTTCGTTTGGCCTCTAGTTGGATTTGTTGAAGCTGCGGGTAGGAATGGACTTCCAATACAGGTTTGTAACACGTCGGCTTTCTTCTTTGTAGCGGGAGGAACTCGGGCTGCTTGTTGTTTGTGCTACAAACCGGGGTGCTCACTGCTTTACTTCTGGTACGTTTGTGACATGTCCAATTGAATCGCCAGCGTTTATATACCACTATTGGATTTTTATGCAAGGAATCGTTAACGTTACTGAGAAGGCCCGACGCGCTCATAAGGTACTTAGCCGAGTGGCAAACTCGTTGAGCGCCGGTCCGGTTTACCTCTTAAGTACGGATTTGATTTGAAATCGGATCGTGATAGATTGTATGTGCGATATGTGTATCTACTATGATACTTCTAAATATACAATTTCAAAGCAAATAGATAAGCTTTAAAAAGAGCGGCTAGGCACTAGAGCACAGTAGGTAATACAATTTTTTGGACGGTTTGATAGCTTAACAAGGGGGCGGAGCTCGCTTTGCGTTCTATCCGGTACATCAAATAAAGTTGGAAAGCGTGGCGCCATCGAAAAACGCGCGCGGCGACTTGAGACGAAGGAGTTCCGGCGGAGATTCATCACAAAAACGGAAGGTTGACTCGTTTGTGGCGCCTACCGGCGTGGATACGAAAATCAAATACTTAGAATACTCCGTACGTACTCGTACTATTCGTACTTCGTAACATTTTTTTAATGATTCCGCTTTCGTTGATTGCCGCCGCAATCACACGTGCCAAGACGAAAGGTGCGTCATTCAGCAAAGTACATTTTTAGATTTTCCCACACACATTGGGTGATTCCCGAAATAGTCTGGGTAGGGGCCCAGATTTAATCTGGGCAGGGGCCCAAATTAAATTATGTACCATTTTGACCCAGAAACTGGTCGACGTGAGCTCACGTCAACCAGTATCTGGGTCCGCCCTACCCAGATTTTCTTGAAATCGTGCATGGAATTTTGTTTTTTTGTTTCCTGCGTGCGCATGCTTATCACTTAAGGAGTATTGATAACTAATTTATTTTATCCATAGATGAATTCCGTATTCCAAAAATGAGACTTTAGACACTGGCCTGCCAAAATCTGGGTATGGTGATTTTCATTCCCGAAATACAAAAATCTGGGCCCCTACCCAGACTATTTCGGGAATCATCCATTGTATCAGGCATGCCTTCTTCCTTTTGACAATGTGGCATTAGTATTGCATGGGTATCATGACATGATTCCTCCATTGGCAATCAACAAGTTTTAGTAGTACAGCACATCAAATTTCATTTGTTACTACTAGTACTAGTAGTACTGGTAGTATGCTGGATTTCAGTCATACCCCTGCGGTGCACATTTGTGAGCATTCAATTTTGTACTACTACTATGTCACACAAACAAGATTCAGGGTTGTTGGGGAATCACGCCCATATGTGGGCCAAACTCCACTGACCCCCCTTTGTAATTTCATCCAATTTTTGAAATTAATGTCAAACTCATAATATTTTTACGCACAGTACTATATCTTCCTACCCCAATGGCATCTGTTTCTGATCTGGTGACCTAGAACTGAATTTGATGCCTGAAACAAATAGTGCATGGTTGCAATTTCTCAATCTGAATTGGTTCCTCATTTCTATTATTACTGGCTACTACTAACGATGGTGACAACAACTAAATATCAGTTTATTGTAAATGGTGCTACTAGTAGTAGTACTTGTACTCACCTCTGATTACTACCTGTTACAGAAAGGACAAGGTCACCAAGAAGAAGAAGCTCCCCTTGTTTACAGCAAAACAAAGAAAGAATACAGGAGTAATTGAATCGCCTGCTCTTCTGAGCCATATTTGACAAAACAAATCATGCTATTCTTATTACTACTGATGTTCGGGGGTAGTAGATGATTTTGCATCTTCTGTATTCATCAGAAAATCCTGGTCCTTCCAAAAAGCACTTCAGTCCCTATCAACAAACGTCACGTTGGTAAAGGAAGAAAACCTGTCTTCCCCCCATGCTGAAGATCCAACATTACCAGTCCAGTTTCCAGATCTACAAGGTAATATTGATATAGATGAACTCCGCCACGGTCAATGGTGGATCAATACTTGGGAAACAAGATGCAAAACAGATTCCAATGAAATTTTGGTGCCTACAATTCTCCACATGGATGGAATTGCAATCAAAAATAGTGGTCAAACTGCTCTTACCCCACTGAACATGACACTTGGCATATTCAACACCTTAACTCGGAACTCTCGGCCAGATGCATGGGAGACTAAATATTTTCACCCCACAGGTACACATGATAAAGGTTACAAATCAATCAACAATGTGAACAATCTTCACTATGGCCTTTGTGAGGCCCTTTCATCTTTGAAAAGTGCCTGTAACCTAACGGATGGTATAGAATGGTCTAATTTGCTGTGGAACAAGAAGGAATGGTCTGTTTGAATGAAATTTGCAGTCATGTATTTCATTGGCAATAATCCCCAGCACGACCAACTTTGTGGACAGTATCAAACACCCAATACAAAGATGATCTGTAGACATTATAATTGTCCAAGGGCACTTGGTAATAATGCTTGTGTCAATGTTCTGAAGGTTCCCATTTCAATTAAAAGTGGGAAAATGAAGGTGTGTAAGGACAATAATGGGAAAGAGTATCATTCCATCCGTCTATAGATGATGTCTGATTTTACTGCTTCAACGGTGGAGCAATGAGTGAACATTGAACAGTATTTCAAGAATTTCTCCCACCACTGTGTACATAATGGTAACGCGTTTTATGATCTTGATTTTGGAGAAAACCTACATAGTATTCATCTAGCATCACTGGGAGAGAGGCTCCATATGCATCAACAACTTGGTTGCGTGAAGCAAGCGGCAGAGATGTTCCTTGAGGATTTTTAAGGAAGCTCACTTCATTAACTGTATAAATAACAATCTACAACAAAGTAAGGGAGAGGGGAATAATCTGGTGAAGAATCACATGTATTTTCATTTATCACAGTACATGACATTATTTGGCCCTCCAACTGGATGGGACTCTGTAGCAAGTAAGAACAATCATAAAACTGAAGTGAAGGCTCCTGCAAAGAGAACCCAATGAATCAAATTGACACTAATCAAGCAAACCTGCAAGCAATTAATGGAGTACCGTACTATTGATCAACTTGATCATGAATTCGATTTGTTTGTTCACAACTCTACAACAGGAACAATCCATCCTACAGAGGGTGGTTTGTCAGCTGGGTCATAGTTTTTGATTGGTATTATGGATGGATTGCCTTACATGAAGTGGGACAAAAAGAAAACGAAAGTGTACCTTGGTTTCCATTGGATGTTCTCAAATTTCACTGCAAAGTGGTCCTTCCGGCTGCAGGCACCAGTGTGCTTCGAGGATGCATGGAGCACAAGAGGTATGAATATTATCGTGGGATGGAGCTACTTTTTTGCGCCCATCCATCGTTTAAGTCTGATTCAGGACAAGTGACAAATGTATGGTACGACTGGGCAAATTTTCAACTAGACCTCCTGGGCAAATGTTGACTGCAAGTTTATCCATGTCAGATTCTGAGCCTGCTTCATCTTGAAGGTCCTTTCTCCCCTGGAAGTTATGTCAGCAGGTTTGAATTAGTACATGATGGTTACTACGCTGTTGCTTTGTTTCTGTTGACCCAATATTGAGCAAGAGGGAGAAAGGGGGGAAACATCAACACGCGTTGGTGAAGCAAGGGGAGTTACGAAACAAGCTATATTTGTTTGGCTGCAACGTGATTGAGTTTGAAGTTGCCGTGGTCAGAAACCTTGGTAGCAAAGACCAATTCTTTGTCCTTGGAAATCAGGAACAATGGTAGTCTAATTTCTGCAACACAATGGCTGGGTTGGAAACAAAAAAAATCAAATTGATAGTGAAAGCCGGCAAAACCAGTAGTGATTTTTAATCCATCCTGGAATGGCATTGCAGGTAACTGAAGGTAATGATTTTATATTGTAATTGGTGGATATAAAGTTTTGCGGAAAACTTCCTCTATTGCTGCAACTTCATTCCATGTTGACATGATTGATTTAAACATGGTGGTCAATTTCTGTTCCATTTTTTAAATCCCAGAACGGTGTAGTAGAAATACGGTTTTCAGTACCATACAGTTGTGATGATTTTTATTGGTGAAAGTTTGGACAAATTCCGGTCTGTTGTTTGGAACTGTGTTTTGAAATACTATTTCTGGAACAGCTTTGCAGGGTTACGTGTCTGCAACGGCATTGCAGATTGAATTGTCTGGAACCGCGATCATTACTTCTGAATTTGTAACAAGCAATATTTCACCTTACATATTTTATACTTCCATTTTTAAGTACATGGCAAAGATGTATTAGTAAGTAGTGACAAGTTTTGCAAGAACCGTTATTAGTAGTGTTTCACGCATCCCCATGCGCCACAAGGAATGGGATAGTTGTTGTACTCCTCCAAATCTTCAGGTGAATTCCAACATTTCTCATAAAGATGCAGCCAGTGCTGAATGTTCCTCCTGTTTCCACCTTCTTCCTCATTTTTCTCTTTGTTCTTTAATTCTTTCAGTTTCTGCTTTTGAGTCTTTGACTGTTTTCTCGATTTGTTCATGAATGAATCCCACTGCTCTTTCATACATTTTCTTTCTGTGTCTTTGTGTGTTACCTTTACCTCCTCCGCTTGTTCTGTGTTGGTTGTATACTCCTCAGTAGGGGATTCAGAGATTACATTTTTCAAACCTTTCTTCACAATTACCTACCAAGTAGTCATTATCTACCAATCAGTGAACCAAAGGGTCATCAGACAGGGAAGGTTTCCTGGATGAAAATGCATACATCTTTTGATGTGCTTTTTGACTGGCTGTACCAGCTGGTAGCATTCCTTTGCTGGAAAACTATGTCCATCCATTTCCATTTTGCTTTGTTGTTGTTAGTCTGCTTTTGGCTTGATACCAAGTGTGTCATAACAGTGTATGTCTGCCTTCCCTATTAAATTCCTTTCGTGTCCAGCAGTACCAATGTTACACGACAACAGTTGTTCTATTCGAACAACATTCCTTTGCTGGAAAACTATGTCCATCCATTTCCATTTTGCTTTGTTGTTGTTAGTCTGCTTTTGGCTTGATACCAAGTGTGTCATAACAGTGTATGTCTGCCTTCCCAGTTAAATTCCTTTCGTGTCCAGCAGTACCACCAATGTTACACGACAACAGTTGTTCTATTCGAACAAATCAATGCGTTTTGATCCAGTCAAGTAATCAATTCCCACAGCACATTGATTCCCACGGCATGTCGATTCCCATCGCATATCGATGGTGAGCAATTCCTGTGTTCTAGTATTGCCCAGATTCTACGATGAGCTATCTTTGGTTTGGAGAAATATCACACGACCTACAGTGAGCAATCTCTGATTTCATTGATAAAAATATCATGGAATCTTCCTAGGATCACAGGAGAAGAAAACCGTTGTCAGAAGCTTCTCACACAATACATATATATATATATATTGTTGTCGGTCAAAAGTGGCGTCAGACAAAATGACCGAGCGAAGGAATGTTCCGAAGGAGGAACAAACGGCGGTGTGGAATGTAGTGAATAAAGCAACTATCGTAGGATGAGTTGCAGTCTGTTGTATGGTTGTATAAAGAAGTGCTTAGCACAATCAAATGGGCGTCGATGGTCCTTTATGGGGATGATGGACGCGGAAGAAAAGTATGGTTGGGTGATTGCAATCGGCGTGTCCGGTGCAATGCTGGGCTTTCATTAAAGACGTCGGTGGTCTTTAGGTTGTAAGTGTAACTGTAATCCAGAGAGCTGGTTGTGGGTTACAAGGCTTGTGATAGCGAGTACACCCCCTGATCCACAAGCAGGGAACAGAAGGAAGATGTACGTCCAGGGTGCGGCCCTCAGAAGGGAGGCGCTGCAAGAAACGAAACCTGGAGTGGAGGTCTATTGATACAGCCCGTCGCCGAGTCCCGTATCAAGTATCCTCTGGCGGTAACCGGACAGTTGAGGTGCTGAACGGGCGGAGATAGGTAGCTTAAGGTATACACAATCCTACGGATGGGCAGCAATTGTGTGAGTTATAAGGGCTCTATAACCTGTTGTTACTCTAAAAATCGACCAAAGGTATATGATGTTAAAATTTAAAGAGATGTGAGCATATCGTGAGATTGCTCTGTTACTGGTATTTTACTGTATCCCTGTGTTAGTGTTGTATGTAGGGATGTCTAAACCGGTCGTCGATCATGTGTAATTCGTCATAAGACAGAGAACACATGATGTGACGTAGATATCTTGATACTTGAAGTCATTTTATCTCTGTAGGAGTATAAGTAACTTTTCAAGTGTAGAATGGATATTATTCCCGTAGAATGTACGTAAGTAGAGTACGTGTATTTTTGACCGACAACATATATATATATACGATCAATGATCAATGCATGCATGGAAATAATCAGCAAGTAATTCCATGGCGACGCAACAGCAGTCGCACTGTATTTCACCTAAATAAAAGAGATATCTTGCGTTTTGGCAAGATTTCATTTTATCTCATTCTTTTAACATTCAACTTATTATATCTCCAAAATTCACACTAGTTACTATCAACTACTTATAATCTACAATACCTAAGATCTACCTTGCTGTATCTGAACAAGTTCACAGTAAGGAGAGATCTGGCGTTTCCATAGTCTCGCCTGTAGTAAGATTGTCCGTTGCTGAAAGTATTCAATCACAATTGTCATGCGTAGAGTACAATCGTTCATCTACTAACACACTAACGTAGCGTTGCTGTTCTTCAGAAGCCTTTGAATCAGACTCTCAACAGACCTGATTCAGAAGGAAAATAATAGATTAACAGTCGCAAGCTCCAAGGCAGCTTGCATACAAAGGACAAGCAAGAAAGTGAATACACACCCTACGCTGGCATATGCCAATTGCACATTCTCTATGAAGCAGTTCCCTTTCACCACGCAATAGACACTCTTCTCCTCTTCCCTCGGATCAGTCGAGTGGACCCTGTCATCCCCTTCATCAAAGTCCTCCTCGTCCTTTTCATCCTCTGACAATCTGGATGAACCAGAGACATCAGATATGCCAACAATACCGGCAAATCCTGATGGCAATGGGCTTAACGAAGAAGGAAATGAGGACGCAGATACAATCAGCCTCCCTAACTTTGACGGCCACATGAAGCAAGTACTAGTCTCCGTATTCCGCGTTACAAAGGAAACAAATAACTTGCTGTGTAAGGCCCTCCTCCAAGGAGGATTACACGAATGGTTAACCTTCCTCGACGCAATGCTCGAACATGGTTTTGCTAGAGAACTTACTTCTCTGGATACTGGTAGTGGATTACAAGCACCACTTCCCAGAACTATCCAACCAACCATAGAAGCACTCACGGATTTCACAAAGGATTTACGCAAGAATGAAAAAGATTGGAGGAATGTGGAATCATATTCCTAAGACGACTTCAGCGCTTTCCGTATGGCACATACAATGCGTCTCTAGAATGAGTCCATTTTGAATCCTCCACCCCCTCCTCCAGGAACAAGCAAGACCAAGTCTACACAACAAGTACAATACGAATCTTGGTGTAGAAAATCACGTGACGAAAAGTCCTTCACACCTCTCACGAATGACTCAAGGTTCCAGCATTGGCTCGTAGGATTCAAGGCAAAACTCAAAGCATATAATATTGATACCGCAACGTTCCTCGATGAGACCTGGCCACCAGCTGCACTGCAAGGCTTCACCCGTGATCTCTTTGTCAAACAGTGCGCCTTTTTCTGGGTCCTCATGTTAGAAGTTTTCAAGAGTGATCTCTCATCGTCATGCGTACACAGTCATTCCGCCACACAAAATGGCCAGCAAGCGTACTTTGACTTTGTAAACTTACATAGTGAATCAAAAGCTAAAGTGTACAATACTTCAACACAGCTGCAAGCACTACTGAACTTGAACCTAAAATTCATCACAAACTGGTTCAACGAGTTGAACCATCTCAACAAACTTCGTCCTCCTAATAAACCCCTTGAATATCATACAGTCAAGTCGGCACTCTGTCAAGCCTGTTACTCTAGCTTTCAACTAAGCAAGCAATTTTCCAAGATCACTGACCCTGGTGACTCAAATAACAATGTCACTGACGTTCAAGCTGAGGCCGCAGCCACTCACAAGCTCAAGATCACCTTGTTACTCGGAGCAACGCATCTCGACTCTCAATTGTCAATGTCTGCTCCAAAGTCTACCGTTTGGGCACATGTTCACAACTTCTCTTCCGAGCAAGGACATAATCTTAACAATTATGCTCTTCCCATAGAATTTGAAGGTGATTTCCAAGACTACGCAGTGTTCAAGGCTGAACGTTAACCTGACCCTACTACGAGTTTGCCAACTGGTATATGGAAAGTACTATTCAGACATGGCATGAAGAATTGGTTGAATTTTCTCCCAGAAGACAAGAAAAACCTAGTCGCTTCCTTACGATCTGAATTAGTTCCTGATAGTCAGCCAGACCCAAACGCCATCAAGCCAATCACTTGAAAGCTTATACGCATGATCATTCTGTCACATTTCTTGAGGACGAAACTTCGCATGTAGACACCCACACTGCTATATTGGAAGAGCTACACCCTGCTGTAGAAAACGATTGTCGGGGCGTATTCCACGCATCACTCGGTGTCTACAAGTCTCAGACCTCCTCCTCTAAAGACCAACGACCCCTCAAGCCATCCGTATCACCTGTGCATCCAGTCAGATTTCTCTCTGAGAACCCTGATATTTGGTACCAAAAAGATGGTGATACCCTCGTGCCCGTTGGAAAGTCTTCCTACTCAGTCAATTTCCATAAATGGCACCAACCCGAAGACAACTTGACCCTCCAACATGAAAACCAAGTATCAGTATATACCTACCGTGCACACAAAACCAACGTATTCACTCCCGGTTTTGCTATGGTTGATCGTGGTGCCAATGGCTCTATTATTGGTAATGATGCATGTCTCATCTCCAAGGACATCCCTCCGCAATATGTCAATGTTACCGGCATCAACAACCATCAAGTGCAGAATATTCCCATCGCGACATGTGGAGCATATTCCGTTTCGAATAGAGGTCCTATTATCCTCATTTTCAACAAATGTGCATATACAGGACGACACCCTTCCATCCTGTCTTCTGGTCAGATGGAAGCATACTTCTCCAATGTTGACGATATATCCATCAAAGTGGGTGGTGGACAAGTCATCACTACAACTGATGGATACGCATTGCCCCTCAGTATTCGTCATGGCCTGCCGTAGTACCTTGCCATGCGCAAGTATACTACCGATGAATTCAACACGCTGCCACATGTTATCATGACATCCAACAAACATTGCTTGGATCCTTCCGTTCTTGATACCACCATCAGTGCCAAGGACAAAACTTTCCTTCAGAAGTATCCGCCCCAACCACAGCAGCTTCCATATCCTACATATGACGAATATGGGAACCCAAGATGTCTTGAAGGCTTGGATATATCTGTGTCCCCTGGTTCATCCACGGTAACATCTTTCAGCTTGTATTCCAGTCAATGCACTTGGTCGGCATTCCTTCCTATGGATGATCACGGCATAAACGATTGCTCCTTTTGGCTTACTCCAACGGACTATGCACATCAGGAACGGCTTGCTTGTTGTACTTCGGCTTCATCATCTGATACGATCCTCGCTTTCCCTACAGAGTGTACCACAAGCATATCACCTCGTGTCGCAGCCACACCCCGTGAGCACTATCCCAACAAGCATGACTACCTATCCCTGAAACCCTTCTTTTGCTGGGTTTCCACTAACCACATCAAGGCAACATTTGCAAATTCTACGCAAAATGTATCCTTAGCTGTTAGTCCAGATGGTAATCTCTTCAAGAGATTTCAATCTCCTCAACCAGCAATGAATGTTCGACCATTCAATGATGATGTCTTGCCCGATGTCATGTATTCCGACGTCCCGGCCATCAATGGTGGTTCCAAAGTCACCCAAATCTTCTTCCGCCGTATATCCCATATCATTCATGTCAAAGAAATGCGCACCACAGGAGATTTCCTGTCGTGTTTTCAGAACTTCATTTGAAAATGGGGCAGACCTCTCCGTCTCTTATGTGACCATGGATCCTACCAGTCCAGTAAACGTGTCATTGACTATCTCAAGATGTTATGGATTGGACTCTGGCAGAGTGAAGCATATCATCAACACCAGAACCAATTTGAACGTAGATATCAAACGTTCAAACGTATCGTCAACCGTGTCATGGATCGTACCGGTACACCACCACACCTATGGCTATTATGCATGATGTATGTCGCTGGCCTCCTCGATGTTATTTCAGATCCCACTCTTTCTGATAAACAACCAATCTTCATCGCAACCAGTTCTATTGGTGACATTAGCGCATATACCAGTTTTGTTTGGTTCGAACATGTTTACTTCAAAACCAATGAATCACCTTTTGGTACGAAGTCCACCAAACGCCTTGGTCACTTTGTTGACATTGCTGAACACGTCGGCAATGGCCTATGCTTCCAGATCTGGGACCCAGTCACTAACAAACTACTTGATCGTTCCGGTGCCCAATCCGCTCTTATGCCTGAGTCCCGCAATAAATGAGCAGGCCTGTTTACCGATGATGGTTTTGTAGCGTGGCGTAAAGCAAAGGACCCCTCGACCAAATTGTATGCATCTGGTGATGCACCTATGATTACGGAACATGGGGAGCATAAGACAACAGATATCCCAAATGGGAAGTCTAAATCTCATGACATCCCAACTGCTCCTACTACCGCAGAATCCTCCGCAGAATCTGACAACAAGACAAGCTCCAACAATTCTGCGGCACCTGAAGAGAACAACCCTATGGCACCTGAAGAGAACAAGGCTACGGCATCTGGTAATCAGTATATTATCAAGCCACCTGCCCAACCCTCTTTACCAAGCTTTCTCTACAAGAAGGTTGACAACAGCCCCAGCTGGTCCCCTTCTCCACTCCCTAACAACTATGGGGAGAATTTTGATGGTCCTCCTACGACACATATCTTCAGCAAGACACCTGATGGCGTTCTCCTTACTGAAGATGATTTTGATCCTCCGGAACTAGCGTACTTTGATGTTAGTGACGTCACGACCCCACACACCAACCCTGCTACTACTCCTACAGAAGACCCATCAGAGGTAGTTGTTACCAATGTAGAAGGGAATGCGCAATTCGATGACAATGGTCAACTGATAACCATCCCGACTATTCTGATTGCTGACCTACAAGGCAGATCTTTCCTTGTGCCCAACCCCGATGGTACTTGAAGATGCCTCACCATCGTTGATGTAGAAGACAATCTTGAACGCAATAAAGATTTCATCAAATTTAAGTGTAAACATTCTGATGATGACCTCGAAGATATCATTGCGTACAATGATGTCATGAACTACATCCACCGTGATTTGACCCAAGAAGATGGCAAGCTTTGGTCATTTTGCAGAATCCTAGGGCACCAAGATCCATTGGATAACAAGCATCCCCAGTACAAGGGCTCCAAGTACAACCTTTGGATAGAATGGGAAGATATGGAACGGACATATGAACCATTAGCCAATATTGCAGCTGATGATCCAGTTACCATTGCCAAATATGGCAAGGACAACAACATGCTTGACCTCCCAGGTTGGAAACGACTCAAACAAATCATCAACCTAGCACAACGCACCAAGAAGCTTGATAGACTCGTACATCAAGCCAAACTTTGCTCCTTTCATACTGCTCTGCAATACCAATACGGCTTCAAGGTTCCTTGTAATCATGAAGAAGCCACCCAATTTGACCAGGCCAACGGAAACCACAAATGGGAAGACACCATTACTCTTGAAATGGAACAACTCAAGGAATACGATACCTACATTGACAAAGGAAAGTATAAGGCAGAATCCATTCCCAACGGATTCCAACAGATCAAGGTACACATGATCTATGCTGTCAAACATGACGGTAGACACAAGGCTCACCTTGTTGCAAATGGCAACCTTACTGAAGCTCCCGTCCACAGTGTATAGCTATGCTGGTGTCGTCTCACTACGCGGCCTGCGTATGTGCCTGTTCCTAGCTGAGCTGAACAGCCTGGAAGCATGGGGCACTGATATCTGAAACGCTTATCTTGAAGGAGTGACATGTGAGAAAGTCTGTATCAAAGCAGGTCCAGAATTCAGACCACTAGAGGGTCATCTATTGATCATCTACAACAAGGTTCTATATGGACTCAGGTCATCCGACAAGTATTTTGGTGATCTACTCGCGGCATGCCTTATTGAACTTGGATTCGAAAGGTCTCGTGCCGAACCTTCCTCAAGCCTGGAGTAAACAAACATGGGGAGCGTGTATATGAACTTATATGCACATATGTCGATGACCTATGTCTCTGTATGACTGATCCCAATTTGTTTCTGGAGATCCTACAATCAGAGCCATACAACTTCAAGTTGAAAGGATCTGGACCCATGAACTTCCACTTGGGATGCAGCTTTGAACGTGATGAACACGGCGTTCTTTGTATGAATCCCATCAAATTCATTGAAAAGATGGAAGCATCGTATGAGCAAATGTTCGGATGTAAACCCAACATTAGGTTCCAATCACCCATTGTCGAGAACGATCATCCCAAACTAGACTCATCAGCATTCCTGGAAGACAATGGTATCCAGAAATATCAAAGCATGATTGGTTCACTTCAATGGATCATTGTCATTGGACGATTCGATGTGCAAACCGCTGTGATGACACTCTCGAGTTTCAGAGCCCAACTTAGAAAAGGACACCTTGACCGCGCCAAATGTATCTACGGATACATCTCCAAGTTCAGACATTTCAAAATCAGGTTCAGAGTGGAACCACCGGATTTTATATTGACTGAAAAGGACACCACCAATTGGTCCAACACCGTCTATGGGGAGCACTCTGAAGAACTACCCCACGACGCTCCAGTACCTCTCGAGAAGACAGTAGTGCTAGCACACTTCTATGATGCTAACCTCATGCATGACATTCTCAGTGGGAAGGCTGTAACCGGCATCCTTCACTTTGCAAACAAGACTCCCATGATGTGGTTCTCGAAGAAACAAGCCACTACAGAAACGGCCACATTTGGAGCTGAATTTGTTGCAGGACAAACTTGCATTGAACAGATCGTTGACCTACGTCAATCGTTCCGATACCTTGGAACATGAGTTCATGACATCTCCTATTCATGGGGAGATAACAAGAAGATGATTCAGACAGCAACCTTCCCTTATGCAAGATTGCACAAGCGCCATCACATCTTGTCGTACCACTATGTACAAAGCATGATAGCGAAAGGTTTCATCCAAATGCTGCACATCCCCAGTAAGAATAATTGTGCAGATATCCTCACTAAGCATTGGGGACACTCAGTTGTGTTTCCACTGCTCAAGCTCATCTTCCACTTCTGCGGGAATACTGGAGATCTCCTACAGGATGATGGAAGCATCATTTAGTAGGTTGATGTTCTTTCACAAGGAGACATGGGGAGTATTAAATTCCTTTCGTGTCCAGCAGTACCAATGTTACACGACAACAGTTGTTCTATTTGAACAAATCAAAGCATTTTGATCAAGTCAAGTAATCAATTCCCATAGCGCATCGATTCCCACGGCATGTTGATTCCCATTGCATATCGATGGTGAGCAATTGCTGTTTTCTAGTATTGCCCAGATTCTACGATGAGCTATCTTTGGTTTGGAGAAATATCACACGACCTACAGTGAGCAATCTCTGATTTCATTGATAAAAATATCATGGAATCTTCCTAGGATCACAGGAGAAGAAAACCGTTGTCAGAAGCTTCTCACACAATATATATATATATACGATCAATGATCAATGCATGCATGGAAATAATCAGCAAGTAATTCCATGGCGACGCAACAGCAGTCGCACTGTATTTCACCTAAATAAAAGAGATATCTTGCGTTTTGGCAAGATTTCATTTTATCTCATTCTTTTAACATTCAACTTATTATATCTCCAAAATTCACACTAGTTGCTATCAACTACTTATAATCTACAATACCTAAGATCTACCTTGCTGTATCTGAACAAGTTCACAGTAAGGAGAGATCTGGCGTTTCCATAGTCTCGCCTGTAGTAAGATTGTCCGTTGCTGAAAGTATTCAATCACAATTGTCATGCGTAGAGTACAATCGTTCATCTACTAACACACTAACGTAGCGTTGCTGCTCTTCAGAAGCCTTTGAATCAAACTCTCAACAGACCGGATTCAGAAGGAAAATAATATTCCCGTTCAGCGCGGGATAACTGCATAGAAGGTAGGAAAGAATGATACCCAGACCCCAAATGTGGTTTGTGGTGTAAGTGTTGCCTTTCTCATGGTCAGGGAATAATTTGTAGTGGACATAGTCCAGTGCATCTATCCAAATCGTTGCAGCTTCTGCTTCTCAAATCTTCCTTTTGTGCTGTTTAGCCTTGTTGTTACAATATTTGTCAGCTTGCATCCATCCAGGATTGTGAGTACAAAATGTCCATTTCTGTTGCATAGAAAGTCATATTCTGTTTCAAAATGGTAAAAAAGGATTCAGGTCTTCCCTTTGTACTGAATTCATACGTTTCTTGTACTGATTGTCCATTACAGGAAACCTTTTGTCTGTGGAGCAAAACCCGGTATCGTCCATTGAGTACCCAAACCATTATAACCAATCCTTCTTTTCAATGATTGTCTCTTC
This sequence comes from Pseudo-nitzschia multiseries, assembly GCA_037355745.1. Taxonomy (NCBI): domain Eukaryota; phylum Bacillariophyta; class Bacillariophyceae; order Bacillariales; family Bacillariaceae; genus Pseudo-nitzschia; species Pseudo-nitzschia multiseries. Next base: position 12,859,211 of record CM074787.1, on the reverse strand, counting down.
AGTCTTTGCGCTTCACTTGTTCAACCAAATCATCAACAGACAGGAACAGTTCCCAGAGTTAAAATGTATACACTTTTTTATGTGCTCTCTTGCCAGCAGCATCAGATTACACCATTCCTTTGCTATGAAAGTATGACCATCCTGTTCCAGCCTCTCTTGTTCTCTGGATTGTACTTCTGGTCCGATACCCACATTGTTGTAGCACTGTATGTCATATGTTCCTTTCAATGCAGATAACTGCATAAAAGGTACAAGAGAATGATACCCATAGCCCAGCACACATGGTCAATAGCGTCAGTGTTGCCTTCCTCATAGTCTGGAAAGAATTCCTTGCTGACCTGCTTCAAGCATTCTTCCAAAATTGGCAAAGCTTCTTCTTTGTCAAATCGCCCTTTTTTGCTCTTGAGTTTTGTTCTCATATCGTCAATATGCTTGCATCTCTCAAACCTGGTTTTGAAATGATATAAAAACGGGGTTAGGTTGTTGTTCAGGTCTTCATGTTGGAGCTCTTTCCTCTGTTTTCTGTACTCCGTAGAAAGAATAGGAAACCGGGGCATCTTTTTTGTCCTCTTGTTCATTGTTTCTGCGTTGTTTTCGATCTTCCTGTTATTTGTAAGTTTGGACGGTTGACAAGTAATTGTCATAATCAAATCTAGAATGATCAAGTTGTTGGAACGTGCCTACTGTGTATGTTCACTTTTGGGCTGTGGATACTTCTTTCCAAACACACTGAGTACCGGTACATACCGGCAGCACCGCGGGACACAGCAATTACGTGATTAAAACACAAACAGACTTTAAATAGTGTAACTTTCCTTGACGTTGGTACAAATGGCTGATATTGACACTGAGACCAGTGGATTGAGTCCTCCATCCTCAATGACACTGAGGTCAGCAGATCGATTCCTCTGTCATCCGTGCTGCTTTGTAATGCTTGGAACTAGTAGATACGAGTTTAGTAGTTAATGCCACTTGGACACATAGAAGGTGTACCAAAATCTACAGAGCGTCAGCGGGTATCATTAAGCACTGAATCTTAACCTGTCCGCGTGGGCATTCCTACGGCAAAAACAGTAGCAGAATTTAAAAAACAGCAAAGGAATTTAAAAAACATGTGAATCCTTACGACCTATGCTATAAAGTGTGTTCCTTTCTCCCAAAGCACTGGAGTAAATAAGCTACAAATACATGGTTGAAGAGCCTTTAATGTGGGGATTATATCACTCAAGGAACCAATTTTTTGCTGGTTCTATAGCCTGAGATACAATACTGTGGACAGGCGCCTGTAGAGCAGTTTTTAGCTTAGTGTGTAAAATAACACGTAGAAAAAGAGGCTCATAACCAGTCATTTTAAATCGAGTGGCATTAACGACTAAACTTGTAACACACATACTCTTTTTGGTTGATCCACATTTCTTATACTAGTACTACTACCAACAGCACACATATTCTTTTTGGTTGATCAACATTTCTTTTAGTACTATTATCAGTAGCAGTTTGTAATACTGTTATTTCTTTTCATATCAACAACACTGTGACATAATTATACTGTTAGTACCAGATATGATGGTTTCCTAGTTATTTGATATATTGCAAATAAGAGGAGCAATTCCAGATTGTTGAACAAATAATTTCTGTATATGATTTCCAAATCTCACAGTAATTATACTCTTGTTCTTACCTGATGTGCTGGTGACTTCCTATTTATTTCATGTATTACAAATAAGAGCAAGCAGGAATATTTCCACATAGTTAAACAAGTAAAGAAGGAAGCAATATGAGTTTTTGTCATCCTCATCCTCATACTATGTTTGAAATAAAGAAATGGTGGAGTAAGTTGGTAGTATTTCAAGAAAAAGATAGAAAAAATGCTTGGCTAATGTCAACTAAGAATGATTTGTATTCTATGTCTTAATTTTTGGAGAAAGGTCCACGACCAATAATATTAGTACTTACTACTACTAAATCACATTCTTATTCTTGGTGATGGTGATGTTGTAGTACTAGTACATAACAATGTTGAAGTGAAGTATTGGTTGAAAGTAGAATAACAATGAGAGGAGTCAGGAGGAGCATTATTTTTGAATATTCTTGAATAGTTGTGAAATTGATGGTGCACAGTAGGATGATGAGATTCTAAAACAAGATAAGCGCCTTTTCAGATTAATTATTGTTGTTGGAAGGAAAACCAAAGTCAATCACACCAAGAACTTACACTTTGAACTATTACTATCATTAGTACGTGATGTTTTCTAATGTTGACACAAGAAGAAGATGATTCAGGACAATGCTCTTATAAATATTAAATAAGTGGTGCAATGTTGATCAAAATGGATAAGACATTCTTGATTTAGTATGTGGATTTTGTGGGCACTTGCATATGGTTCGTAAGATCAGGCATGTGGGGACTAGGATCAGTTTGCCATTTCATCATTGTTTGTATTCTTGTGTGACACTTGTGCATTAGGCAATGTATCCTTCCCATTGAATAAATTGCACAACATGGTGTACTGCGGTGTATTTGCCACGATACGACCATATGGGAACCAGGTTGCGTGAGAGACCTGTGTGCCATCCAGTTTTATCTTGTACACCATATATCCAGGAAACAAAGGAAATTGGTCCTTCTTCTTATATGTATAACTCTTGACTACCCCCGTTCCAGGGGGTGGCATATTCTTGATTGTAACCTTGCTATCAATTGGGAAGCAAGGAGACTTGATTGTGGGATCAACGTCTGAGAACAACACCATAGCTCTAGCGGCTATGGAACAAGGAACTTGCATAAGGCATTCTAGATTTTTAACATGGCCCAGGTTTGGAGAAAGCTTCCTCTCCGCGCTTCTAACATAGATTTGATTGATCTGTTGCAGTCGTTTTACGTTTGTGACCCGGGTGCAACAACAATCTTCCTCCCTCAGGTTTTGTGGGTGGCTTCTTATTGATTGCATTGGGTTTTGTGGGCTGCTTCTTACCATTTTCTTCGTCCTCCCCTTCTGGGTCATTTGGGAATCCCTCTCCATCACTTTCCAATTTTTTGTTGACTGCTGATTTGTCAACCCAAGGAGCTCAAAAGAATGACTTCACTCCACCGCGCCCTTTGTTAGTCAACACTAGCCATCCAACAGAATATGTAGCATAATTTTTGCTGAACGGTTCCAATTTAAGGTGTTGCTTTTTGAGGAAGTCCCACTTTGCAATGCCGGATACATTGTGACAGTGAAAATATGGTACTCTGATATTCTCGAAAGCTTCACTCAAAGAAAGACCATTGGATTCTAAATTCTTTTCATCCTCTTCTACTAATCCAAACCCAACTTCCAAATTTGCCTGGAGGACACTTTTTTGGTTCTTTAATACTTCACACAGAAGTTCCTGAGTCAAAGGGGTGAACAGTTTCCCCCCAGCTGGTAGGTAATTGTACATAGTGAGAAATTTGAGGGACCTTTTGAAAAAATTCCTTGGGCGAAGCAGTATTTCCGGGCAAGTGATAAAAATCTCATGAAATGGGTGTCTCGTATGCTCACAGAACAATCGGTCCTCCACAGTGTATTGTTGGCAGTTCTTGTTGAAATTAAGGAACCTTGTAACTGAAAGGAGTTTCTCATCTTTTTTTTAAGGGGTAAGTCTCCTTAGACTTGTCACCTCTTAGAAGTTCTTGTAGAGTCAGTTTGTCGAATTGAATGGAGCTCCTGCCATTTGTGGTGTAGATGTATAACCAATCTTGGCAGTGAGCTCCACAGGGGTTGAGGTTGGACAATGATTGGCGCTATACTTTCAAATATATGTCCATCTTCTCAATTGCAGTGTCAACATCAAGAGTTGTTTGTGGTGTGTCAAATACTGCATGAACTATTGCTTTCGCAACCATACTCTGATCAACCAGCCCACCTTTAACATTGGGATCGTGTGACAACCAACTTGTTGTAACATTATCGAGCAACTCTTTGCACAGAATATTCAATATTTCAACAGAGTTGTGTGTCAAAACAACATTGTCACCCCAACACAAAGTCAGGATTGACTGTTGCAACAGTGTCTTTACGTGCTCTTTGTGTTCCGGATGCAAGTATGTGATAAATACGCCCTGTTCCGTACTCAACTTCAAAGTAGAAAGAGTCACCAAATTTTTGTCAAAGTCAATGACTACTTTGTAATACTCGTTCAAACTTTTCCTGTACTTCACAAGCTTTGAAAAATGAAGAAGAGATAACAGTTGAAATCCAATTATGCCAACCAAATTGTCCAGTCCTGCTATGATGTACCGTCCAACCACAAATGAACACAGATTAAGATTTGGAAAAAGTTGCCAATACAAATTGTCATCAAGGAATGACTCATTGGCAAAGTGGTTGAGGTTGACTTCTTCAAAAATTCTTGTCTTTGTTCGTTGGAATTGTACCCACAAAGACAAGAGGACCTTTTGAAACGCAAGATCTCTCTTTGACACATTGGGTGCCCAATCCAACTTGAGGTACTTTGTGGATTTTTTGGAAGGGACTAACTCTACTGATGGTGGACCTGTCTTTGTTTGGCCTAAGACTTCCTTGCCCCGAATTTTTTTGATACAGATAGCCTCATCCATTTGTTTGAAGGAGTAACTTGCTGAAAGAAAATGACGGAGTGTGTGTTGCAACAAAAGAACATTAAAGAAAAAGATCATCTGGTGGATGTATTGCTTGCCTTAAACAACGCTGTCTTGAAATCTTTGATAGAAAAACAGACCTTGATCTTCATTTGAAGGTGCTGGTGGGAATTCAACAGAATGAACGTACCACCAGAGAAGGCTTAGGTACACTTTCTTGTATTTCAGTATGGTTTCGTAGTTACGCACATTGGCTGACCAAACAGCGTACAATTTGCCTTCAGGTAATTTGTCTTCTCCTTTGATGCGGGTGTACTCTGTTCAGCGCTCTCTGAAAGGCATGTCATTTATCTTTCATGTTGTAGTCCTTGGAACAAGTTGTTGGTTAGGTTGAATCCAAGATACAGACCTTTCTTATAAACTATTGACCAGAGCCACATAGGAAAAGATTTACCATCACGTCAACAACCCTTGGAATAGCACCCAATACCAATGACGCATTCTCACCCATTGCTATCTGGCTGAAGTCTGGAGGGGTTCCCACAGGAAAGAGAATGGTAACGATGTATAGCTTATTCATAAACTGGCTGAAGACCAATTTTAGGTCCTGACTTACAGCAGTGATCAATTTGTCAGTCAATATAGCAGAGAAGCCGTCGGCACCCTGGTTTTAAAGGCAAGCTTTGACACGCCTTTTCATTGCCTCTTTGTGAACCTTGTATTCTGAGTCATTGTCAAAAACGTCAGATGGTAAAGAATAACCACATACATGACCTGGAGTTAACGCTGCTGTTGGAACTGTGCTGTTTTGTGCTTCACCTCCACAAGACAGCATAGCTTTAGATGCGGATGCAGCTACATGTGCTAGTGCACGAACTGGTGTGACTGCAGTTGGGAGTGTTAATGGTGTTCCAGGCATGACATGTACTTTTTGAGTTCCAGGAGCAGCAGTGTATGCAGCTGTGAGTACCTTGTCTGTTGGATTCACACTGATGGGTGCGGATGTCTCTGCAACTTTTGGACACAAAATTCTTGTTTTGGCTGCAGCTACGGATTTGGGTGGAACTTTTGGAGAAAAACTTCTTGTTTTGGCTGTAACTGCGGATTTGGGTGGAACTTTTTGAGACAAAATTTCTCATCTTTCTTTTCATTGTTTCTGGCATTTTTTTATTGGCAATTTATAGAACACCAAAAAGTAAGTTGTGTCAAAGCAATCAAACTTGTTACATTTTGGTAACAAATTAGAAAAAAAGGCTATTCATTATCCAAATGATTACACAAACTCACCGGTTGACCAAGATTACGTAACTTGGCAAATAGCAAACCAGATAACACATCAAAATAGACTATTAAATTCCTTTTGTGTCTGGAAATTAACATATAAATAGGAAGACATCCCAAACTGATGAAAGGAAAAACATAGTGGACTCAACTTTCAACAACAAAAGCTGAAACGCTGTTCCAGCACAAAAGTTGAAAAAACACAAAAATAAAACAGACGGCAACTTCACATCATGCAACAATGTCAAAAGGTTTTGAGATATTCCATCCACTATATGACTGTAAAATGTAGAACCTGCAATGCCGTTCCAAAACAAAACTATCAAACTGACAAAAATAAAGCATAATGTAATGAAACGCTGATGCACAATTTTGAGCCATCATCAAATTTGAACAAGTTTCAAACAAGAAGGCTGCAATGCCGTTCCAGCACTATACTTCTGCAACACTGTTCCATGATTGTTGTCATGAAATGTACAGAAATGGATTCACCCCTCCAACATAAGTTCTTACTGTAATACATTACTACTTTCATCATACATCCGGACTCACAAGATATGACTATGCTTGGGCTAAGACTATAAGGGTGGAACATACAATTGATGGGGTAGGGTACACAATAGTATTGTACTCCACGCCAGGATTTTGGTCCGCACCAGAATTTTCAGGAAACCACATTCCAGATTGGCAGGGCACACGCAGACAAAGGATAGGCAGGCGGCAGTACCACACCCCTCAAAAGTGCAACAATACAAAAAATAGTAGTGATACTGAGCTCCTCAGGACGCAGTAAATCAAGCACTTACAACAACTAATAATTTTAGCACGATTATTTATGACAGTGTGAATGACAACTAAAATCTGCATACTCCAAAACAATTCAACTCCCATAAAACTAGTGCACCAAAACACTGAACAGCACACTCGATAAATTTCTATTTTCAATTTAATGAAGAAATAATGGTACAACAAATTTGCAGTCCGGTTCAGGGTACAATGATTGGTACATCATATAGAACAAACAGCCCAGCGAGCAGTGTATTGGGAAGTGAGCCGGCAAACATGAATGATAATCAAACAGATACAACCAATAGCAGCATCAACAGCAATGCAATACAGACAACAAAAGATTGCACTGACAAAAACATTAAAGATTACATTACCGCATACGTCAAGGAAAAAACATTCAGGATGATGAAATTCTTGATAAATATCAACCAAGGTGCACTCTACATAAAGACAATGATTTCCAAAATTGTAAAATTAAATTATAACAATTAAATTCCAACGTGAATGTCCATGCACCAAAGTGGATTGGAATTTTCTGCAGAGCAATCACTACATGCAGGCACAATCCTCAGACTCTAACCCGGAAAAACTATAAAGGTAAGAGTCAACAACATCATAGTTGTCAGTGTACACATTTTCATCATTTCTAACTGTATCGTCTCATTGACAATGACGCCTAGATGATAAAAGGAACAAATGGATACCAGATAGTTTCCCAGGAACAGTTATAATAATAAAAAATGAAAACACAAACTCCAAAAATAAGTACAAATTACACAAAGACTATTGACAAAAAAATCACCTGAATTCCAATACTTTGTCAAAAGAATTCTTGGACCAGTGTCACCAAAACAGACAGACAAAAAAAAATCATTACAAAGAACAATCAGTAACATTTTCACCAAAAGCGATGAAGCATTTGTGCTGCTTTTCCTTTACAATGACTACAAATTGTAACTAAACACAACAAAGGGCACAAGGAAGAGAAAGAAATTCACTGACAGTAAGTTGGGAAAGAAGGAGGGATGGAGCGACAAGGGACAAGAACTTTACGCATACGTCAAAAGTGAAATAGAAAAACAAAGGGAGGAACAGCAGTCAAAAAAATTGGGATAGAACTACTTAAAACATACCAACAGCAAAGTGGCAATCATACGCAACAACATAGCAAGGACAAAGAAAATAGAAAAGAGCAAAGACAGAAGCAAAAATATGACATGATGGAGACTCTTGACAAGGATGACGAGGGCTACAAATATTACATCAAAACGTGAACAATTTATAAAAGTAAATGGTGGTAACATCATTATAGTACCGTAGTTACCTCATTATTATTTTATATCTGTTTGCACAATATATTTGTCTGCTTTTAAATTGAATAGTATAAAGGAGATTATTGCAAATGCGGATAAAATACTACTTCTACTTTCTTTTTTGTACAAAAATGTGTTTGTCAGCTTTGGTATTCAATATTTGTAGTGTGAGTATTGTGAAATGGACATAACATAATAGATTGCAGGCTTTCAACAAGCTAATACAATTGCAAAGAACTTCATAATCATAATGCTATTACAATATCATTGCACATAGAGGATAATATTACAAAAGATGAGTGCCGTGAGCAACAGACAAAAATCAAGTGGAAAATAAATTATTGTTGGGGTAAGCATGAAATGAAGTTGTGCCAGAAAAAAATTGTGAAGGAACCATAATACTAAGGCTGAAACTAAGAGTGCACAAAAAGTCCTCCCTGAAATTGTTGCGTGCAGAAATACATAGAGAATTCTTTTTCATGCACGCAATAAACAATTCCAATTTTTTTTTTGAATAAATTGCACGAATTTGACACAAGCATGAGCATCGTTTAAGTGACTTAGTAGAGCCTTGGTGAAATTCAAAGTGTACATACGCTGAGTGCACTTCAATTTTTAATTGTTTTGATTTTTTAAAAATTGGAGAAGACTTATTTTTATTATTCAGACACTTCTTAGCCTGTTGGCTGGAGTTGCAGGGCGCCAACCCAAAATTCAAAAAATTGCATCAAGAGGCATATCTCCTCCAAACCTAACAAATGTGCACATGAGTTTGATGGAGATTCATACTCTGTTACACAATGGTTTGTTCCCTGTAGTTAATTCTGTTGGTGAGTGACTAGCTGTAGTGCTAGTCAGAGGAAGAAAAAGTGAATACAATATTGCTGTTGAAAGGGAAGAAGGAAATTATCCTGCACATTCTTCCAATGCAAATGTGAGTTTTTAAACCCCCAGACAACATGATATTCCATGTCACAGCTTTGCTAAAAAGACTGTTATATTGAAACTGTCATTACGCATGATGTAGCTCTCAGGAATTGATGTTAACTAAATACAAAGTGGATGAAATGTTCATATATGTGTTCCTAATCTATGTGTCAAGTAGTTGTAGGTAGTGAATTAGAGTAAGGGTAGCTATTCTGCTGACTTGCCCAAGCATCTAGCAGATGACTGTATCATGATGCCATACCTAGGTATGTGATTGTTCAGATTTGAAAATCTTGGTTTGACATAATTTGGAATTATGAGCTAATCTGGTCAAAAAGGGGGCTGTCATCATGGTGTGCAAATGATAAATTCCAAGAGTTTAGTAACTGTTTGTGATTCAAGCTGTACATGGCAAAATATGTCTGTTATTAACAAATGAAGCCATCATAAGTCCAGGCTTAGATCCCTCCACTACCGTAAATGAAACATTGGCTCACTAAAGCTTATCCTGCTGAGCGAAGTGAATGCAGATGAAATGTTTCAATTTGGATGATGTACAAAGCAGGCCCTGTCCAATTCTTAAGTAGTGAGAGTTGTGTTTATTGGACAAAGTCAACGTTTCCTGTTCTGCTTATTCTGATTCCTTTAAACTCCTAAACTACAGCACATGCGTTTCACCAAAAATCAACCATTATCTTGTGCTTCCTCCATTTCAAAGAGACTGTGTGAAGATCAATCTGTGCGCGTTCCGTAAACAGTGTTTGTTTTATGTAGGACTATGTAGAATTAAGTACCTAAAAAATCTTCACATGTTCGAATTTTTAAGATCACCGAGTAAAGCCCCACACACAACAGAAATAAAAATCCAATCTAAACTCCCTCTCCCCCGAGTTTTTTGCATGCGTTGAGTTTTTTAAAACAGCACCTGAGCCCATGAAATGGCTCTCTATGGAACAGAAATAAGAGGACAAGAACATTCTTGTTGCTTCTAACCACTAGTATGCCCTGGCAAAAATTTAGTGTCTCAGGTTCCATATGAAAGTATCAAGACCTTAAAATGACTGGTAGAACCCTTTCAACCAGTAAACTCACTGTAGTCCCTGTGAAAGGCAGACCAATACTACCACTGAGATCTCCACTGTTTAACCAATCATGAGGAGTTGGTTAAGGAAGTTAAACCCACCAAAAAGAATGATTGTAATCAGTAAAAAGTGATCTCTAGGCAACTTAGCATGTGCCAAACACAAACTCTTTTCAAAATGGATGAAGTAATATTTTAGTATGAGTTATGACGGATTGAGTCTGCTTTGTGGCTGGGATGTTATTTCAATACCAGCTGCCAAACCCTCTTAAAATGTCCTTCAGTGTGATTGCATGCGCACTAGTACTAGTCTTGATTAGGAGATTGTATTTTATTCAGTTGCTAACAATTCAAAGGGTTTTGTTGATTGTTATTTTGTTAATCTGAGAATGGACATTTCATTGGACAGAGAGGATTTGTAATTGCCTCAACATGTACAAACACAACCTACAAAGTTAGTATTGAAAGAGAGAAAGAGAAAGAGGGAATGCTGTCTATGTCCATTTCATGCATGCATACCCTGAAACCGCAAAATGTTGTTTTTGTCTCATATTACAAGGACAACCATCACATTGAGATTTAGGAACTGCATTGAGATTTAGGCAATAGAGTGTGTAGTATAATGAATTGATTGGGGTTAGTGAGGGGGGAAATACACTGAGCAAGAACAAAAATGATCACTGCAACATCCATCAACTGCAGTTGTCAATGCATTTGCTTTGTTTGCTTCAACCAACATCAGCATTAAAATTAGGGAACATCCTTACACATTGGTTCCAAAATATTTCCCCCAACACTATTGTACCTAAATGGGAACAATCAAAATTGCACAATCTTCACTTTTTTCAGTGCAGATACTACGAAAGCAAAAATGGTAAGTATGGATACACAGCAACCGATACATTCAGCCAAAACAGTGACCAAACTATTAACTAAAAGTGCAATGAATGCTGCATCACACGTACCAGCAAAAGAAACATCGCATGTGCACCAGTAGCAAGCGCAATGGACATGCCTTACCAACAGCTAAAATTACAGCTAAAGCTAGCAAACAGGGAAAAGTGAGTATGATTGAATTGAGGAAATCACTCATAGTACATTAAAAAGACTCACAAAGATTTACACGTGTGAATTAAAACCAAAGAGTGAAATAATTTGAGATGAAGCAAACAACAGCTTTGGTTTTAATCTCGGTACTGTCTTGAACACTTGAAAAAGGAATTAAAAAATTCCAATTCTACAACAACATACATGCAACTTTTTTGAACAATTCTACCCATTTGTGTATGAGCCCTCCCATTATGACAACAGCAAAAAACAGTCTATAAAAAGCTTTCTACAGCAACAGTGTCATGCCATTGATCAAACATCACTACCTGAGCCAGAATATGAATGGGGGGGGGGGGCACAATTCCAGGTTAGGACTACTAGATGTGTATCTTGTGTGTTGAGTTTTCTATGTTGTACACATCTATTATGATGGCCCGAGGCATTCAATCTGTCACCACAAACTATACTTTCACACAAGACATTTCCAATTGAATTGACTACTTAGTTATGTAGCCAGGAACTTACAAGTAATAGAATCTACTTTGTAACATAGACTTGCAGTGTCTTGTGCTACATTTTTCCGTATTCTTGCTTGGGCTGTATGTTTGAATCATTCCAGTGGTGCTGGTAGCATTACTACTGCCTCTATTGGAGAACAAGCAAGTGCCACCCAATAAATAATTTTGTAGAAGTAAATGGATATACCATACAGACCCAAGTTACTTTTTGAATATGGGGAATCTTGAATTCTGTAAATAGAGGAGGATATGCATGATTGCCGAGGAAATGGGATTCTTCATGATTGATCTTCTTGTTGCTTCTTGTCTGTACTATTACTATTACTAGTACTATCTGCAGCATTTTATGCAACATAACTCTTGCAATTGCAATTGCATTTCTTAGCTCTTTCAGAGTTTTTGAGTCTCAGAGTGTTTTTCTTTCAACAACAAAGTAGCTTTATTGATCTGGTATGTTGTGTTGTTGTTTTGATTTGCTTGTGGCGTTTCTGCAAACACTTTACCCTGTGGTGGAGGTACCAAATGTCAGGGAGAGGACGATAGAGAAAAGGATGGCAACCTACTGTACCGGTACATGAAAAGTACTATCGGAGTACTTCGTAGAAAACTTCGATAACACGGGACACGGGTAGGAATAGCCTCCGATGCGGTCTGTCATGCGACACGATAGCGACCTGTAATTACAGTAGGACTAATATACGTACCGTACGTGTAATGTTCGTGCTTTTTTTACAGCTTCACGATGGAATTAACCGCACCTACCGGTAAGATTACGGTACCAGAACCAAAACAATCATCCCGTTGATCTTCCTGGTCGAAACTCCAAACCCCCAAACCAACACACGACCAATCCTTTGGCGTTATCACACAAACAGAGTGAACGCTAACCAAACCCAGACACTTGCTGTAGGCCGCACGAACCAAACCTCAGCATTTGCAAGCATCGGAAGCACCAGCGAGAAATTGAAACAAAACAAAACAAAACAGAATCAATCCACCGGCAGAACGAAATCGAAATCGAAATAATAATACAATGACACCGCCGTTTTTCAATACGCATCCCCGGGCTTGCGCCGTGGTCTTGGCCTCGTCGATGGGCACCGGTCTTTTCCCCATGACGACGAAGGACACACCGAAGCACTTGTTGCCGGTGGCGGGAATACCGTCCATCGTAAGACTCTTGGAATCCCTATCGGCCTTTTCGCAGATCGTGATCGCCATTGCCGAAGACGACACCAAGACCCTGCCGACGCTGCTTGGAACCAACCACAACACGGACCAGACTGTGGCGTCCCTCGTCCGGGGACCTCCCGAAAACCAGTCCGTGAGCACGGCGACTCCCTGCTGGGAACTCAAATCGGAATTGAAGCGCGGACAAAAATTGCACGTGGTCAAGCTGTTGACGGAAGATTTACACGGATCGCTCGATGTCCTGCGGATCATCGAGGAAACCAAATTGATTCATCCCGAAACCCGGATGGTCGTCTTTCCGGGAGACCTCGTTATTCTGAAGAAAAACACGGAATTCTTGGATGCCTTGATACGGCCGGCCTCCGAAGATGTGGCCTGTACGGCCATGCTAGTAGATGTCTTGGAACAAGACGAGCACGGTCTGCCTCTCAAGGAGTCTGCCAAGGTGAGTACGAGACAAATTTAATTCTGCGATTCAATGATTCCACGATGGAGCAAAATAATGGTAATTATTGTTATTTTGCCATGCCACTCACACAAGCTCGATTGGATTGGATTGGATTGGATTGGATTGGATTCAACCGCGTACCATACCATTACCAACGGAACCTTGCTATTGATGGAAAGGCCAAAAAGGGTGGCCTATCACGCGACAACAAAGACATTGAGTACATCGCTTTGTCGTTCCCCCAAAATCGATCCTCGACGTCGTCGTGGCTCAACGACAGCAGCACCAGCGATCGCCAGAAATCGTCGCTTCCCCGGATCGTATTGAAACAGTCGAAAGTCGAAGTGGAAAAGGACGAACACATGACGGGTTCGACAGCGAAACTAGTGATTCCCAAATCCAGGCTCAGGGGTTGTGACGGAGGAGAACAATTGGTGGTTCGAACCGAGTGGAGCGACGTTCGTGTATATTCTCTGGCACCGTGGGTGCGGCAATTGATCCTGGCGAGGACCAAGAAATTTTCCTCCATCAAAGATGACCTGCTTCCTCTCTTGATATCGAGACAGTACCGCGGAAAACAAGCAACATTTGGCAAGGCGGTAATGAGATCACTGGAAACAACACGCAGCGGTGCCGACGACGACCAAGTCATGGGGAACAGCGAGGACGGTTCGGACGATCCGGCGGGAATCGGTGCTTCCGGTGCCGAAAACATTGCTCCCAATAACAGCGGTGCTTCGGCAGGGTCCAGCACCAACGAGGACAGCGAGGACGGCGCGAATGCCAACAAAGCCAAAAAGACATCGCGGCTCTCGGTAGCGGCCATGGACAAGCAACCCTATTCCGTCCTGGCGCTCGTCCTTCCGGCAAAGACCACCCTCCGCGCCAACACGGTGCCCGCATACCTTCTTGCCTGCAAGGAGGCCGTCGCCCACGCCGACACCGACGTTCGAATCCCGAAGGGCTCCAAACGAAACGGCAAGTTCCAAACCCTGACACTGGAGGGATGCGACCTGGGTTCGAAAATCAACATGAAGTCGTCGACGGTCGGAGCATTTTGCACGCTGGGAGACAAGTGCCGCCTCAACAACGTGGTCATCATGGACGGCGCTACGATTGGCGAACAGTGTTCCCTGCAAAACACCATTATTGGATACGGTGCGAAACTCGGAAACAATTGCAGCCTGAACGATTGCCAGGTTGGGCCGGGGGCGGAAATCCCCTCCGGAACCAAGGATAAGGGAGAGTGCTATGTGCCCGGAGAAAACAACATTATGGAGTCGGATGCGGACATGATTCTGTAATAGCACGCACGCAGTAGGTAGTGTACCGGTACGGAATGCGTCCTACTAACGCTGGACTTTCTAAACTCTTGCTTGACTCGTCAATCTTTTTCGAACACGCCCCCCAATGACAATTATTACGGAGTATTCTTTCCAATACTTTTAACGACTAGCGACCGACCGAAGTGATTGCCAACTCGTAAATAAGTCTCTGCAGTCGAGACATTCGTTCCGTGTTTCGCTCCACCGTGTAATAGAAGGAGTCATGATTGCGTCGTACAAGCTAAGACGAATGGGCTTCAAAGATAAAAGACGTACCCTTACACGAGTGAGAACAGGTACTACTGCGTACACCTCAAAATGATTGGATTCATCCATTACAAACCCTGCTTATTATTTAGTAACGGATTGATAGCGATCTAGTTTGACCTGTTCGTTGATAATTGTATGATTGAAGAAGAGAGCCACAACTCAGAATACACCAAGATGTTACTGTATCGATTCGGGGTACGCAAAGCAGGTTTCTCCTGGTGAAGCTCGTATAAAAAGTACTTTACATCGATAGAATTGAGTAGGACTGTCTAAGAGTTGTGGTGGGGTGAAATTCTTTGACCAAGGCTAGCTACTAGTTGTACACGACTGTGCTCGAATTCGACGAATGCACGGTTCCACATGAAACTAATGGCGAGGTGCCTGCCTCGGCGCTTAGTTCCACCATCCCTTGCCACCGGTTCGGAAATCATCCTCCGTCCACGGAGAGAAGAGAATCTTTCCATCTTCTGCGGTGTCGCAGTGGGCAAGAGCAAGGGGAAGAGGGGCAGGTCCACGGACAACGTGTCCATCAGGAGCGTATTGGGATCCGTGGCAAGGGCACATGAACTTGTTGTTGGCGGCCGACCATGGGACGACGCAACCCAAGTGGGTGCAGACTGTGTATGCGGTTTCGATCGATCGATCAATCAATCAAATGCGGAAATAATGAATAATGATGATCATGGTTGTGAGCCAAAAAGGGATAATGTTGGTTTGCCGATCGACCACTTGATCTGACCAAAATCAACTTTCTTCTCCTCGACGCAACTTACCGGCGTTAAGACCGTAGCTTTCAAGAGTCTTGTCATCCTTGACAATAAGGTATGTAGCATCTCCCTTCAATCCCTGTGCCAAAGATCTGTCTCCGGCAGGCTTGGACTCGAGGTAAGCCTGGGCGAAGAGATCGTCTCCGAGGGCATTCTTAGCGGGGACACCGCCACTTCCACCTCCGGCACCAGGGGGCACGAAGAAGAGGATGTACGGGATACCGATGGCACCGACAGTGAGGGCACCAGATCCGAGAAGGATCAAGTTCATCAAGAATCGACGTTCTTCATCGATGTACAATTCCTCACTCGCAGCCATTTGCATGGGAGCAACGGCAGTGCGGGATCCAGAAGCGACCTTCGAGGGAGCGAAGGCCAAGGAAGAGCCAGCGGCCATGAGCGAGACGAGGAGTGACAGAAGCTTCATTGTATCTATTATATTTTCCTTATACAGCAAATTGTGTATCAACGAGAATGTCCGTCTTCGTGGAATGACGATGATGGGTCTGTAGAGTGTTTCTGTGAGAGATAGGGGTTCCCACCTTCTTTGGCACTGCCTTCCCGGTATTGATGGGCGTGTTGGACTTGCATGAGGATCACCACGTATGTGGAAAACAACAACGCCTAAATGCACGTAAGGTTTTCACGAACGACGTGCAGAGAAACAAGCAGAACGCAAAATTGGATCTCATGCGATCGATAACGAAAATGCGGTAGGTAGAAAACATCGATTTTCGTGCGCCTGTTCGTGCGGTTTTACGTGCGTAACAAGAAACAAAGTTGAACTGACGTCGAAATGGATCGCGAGATTTGGCGTGTCGAGTTCTGTGGATGTACGGACAGACAACCAAAACTCCATTCTCTGACGTAATTGGACAGATGAGAACATATCACCATACCTTTTAAACATCTTAAGCGAGCCTATTGAGATCACTATTTTTAGCCTCCGGCCTCCGCTTCGTAGATACCTACCGTATGTAGTTAGACAAAGAACAATACGGAACAAATAATAATAGGAGAACCTACCGTACGAGTACCGTAGTGCGTGACTACGAGTCGTAATTACTCGTAACTCGTAGCCTACCGGTACCGGTACTCGGACTCCTCATAAGAGTTTAGGTGCTAATTTCGGTATGACACCGTAGAACCTGGTACATTTTCTACATGCGGCAACCGCCAAAATTAACACCAAAACGGTGACCTGTAACTTCCAAAAATCTATGCGCAGGTACAAACACACACACACAAAACTGTACACACAGCACACACACACAGCACACAGCAGCACACAGCAGCACACAGCAGCACACAGCAGCACACAGCAGCACACAGCAGCACACAGCAGCACACAGCAGCACACAGCAGCACACAGCACCACGCAGCACCACGCAGCACCACGCAGCACCACACAGCAACATTTGGTCCATAACGTTAAACATTATGATTCGCGTGCAACCAAGCTGGACGCGTGCGGGTAAAGAATGAGATACCATTGTACCATTGTTACATACTGCTACGCCGGACATGAAAGGAATTTAATAAACACACAGCACCACACAGCACCACACAGCACCACACAGCACCACCACACAGCACCACCACACAGCACCACCACACAGCACCACACAGCACACACAACTGCACAACTGCACAAAACACACAACTGCGCAAAACATACAAACACGCCAAGCACGTGAAACATTGAAAAAACTCAGAATGCTTACTACTGCTGTGCTTAAATGTATTCGTATCCTCTCCCAACGCGCACGATGAAATAAGCTACAAATATACCATTGGAAAGAGCACACTCTAAGAATGCTTCTATACCTGGTGTAGTGCCAACATTTACCTGGGCATATTAATGGAGACAAGCCAGCCGTGACAGGGGCTATTTTATTGAATTTTTTAATTACACGCGAAACACCGTGCAAAAGTACTGGTTCATAACCTGTCAAAAAAATGTGTTGAAATTAAAATCTAAACTCTTACTCATCACTTTGTACTTCCGTACAATAATACCTACAATAAAGGACGTACTTCGCATTTTTTGTTATCGGTAAGAGTTTAGGTGCTAATTTTGGTATGACACCGTAGAACCTGGTACATTTTCTACATGCGGCAAACTGCCAAAATTAACACCTATTTGCCTACCTGTCACACCAGAGATTTGAACCTCTCTTAACACACACACACACGGCACACACACAAAACTTTCATGTACGGCGCTACAAAAAATCTATTCGCACATACAAACACACACACAAAACTGTACAAACACACACAAGTGAAACAACCTCAGAATGCTTACTACTACTGTGCTAAAATGTATTCGTATCTCCCAACGTGCACGATGAAATAAGCTACGAATATACCATTGGAAAGAGCACGTTCAAATGCATCTATTCATGATGTAGTAGTGCCAACATTTACCTGGGCATATTAATGGAGATAAGACAGCCCTGACAGGTGGCTACTATTTTATTAATTTTTTCATTACAGGCAAAACACCATGCAAAAGTACTAGCTCATAACCTGTCAAAAAATGTGTTGAAATTAAAACCTAAACTCCTACTTCAAGGTATTGTTTATCATCATGTGGATATGAAATAATACAAGAAGAAGAGTAATCCAGCAGTCAAAGTCAAAACAACAGCAATAGTGCTGTAGTACAGGTGCCTAAAAAATGAATACTAGTTTGAAGTTGAAATCTCTTTTCTTTTCCTTTTGGGTTTGAATTTTGTGCTGGTCTTCTTGTCTTCTAGTATTGTTGCGCACCTAGCACTAGCGACTACTACTAGTAGTAGTAGCCAGTACTACTACCACTAGTAGTAGTACTAGCAGTAGCCAGTAGCAGCACATGGCCATCATGAAGAATTGTCAATAATTGAAAATGATCTTCTAGAGTAGACTACTAGTAAGCACATTAAAAAAGGAACCTGTCAAAAAAGGAACCTTTGAATTTTGGGAGGGAACATTCAAATCCAGGCAGGCCCCAGTACACCCATTGTTCCCTTCACACAACTCCTTAAAAATTGTGAATTTTTCCAACAATTATGCAAACATGTCCTTTGCTCTCATTATACTAGTAGTGATATCATCTAGTAGTATGCTTCTACCAGAGCAACCGAAACAACAGTGATGTATCAAAACCCATCGACATGCAATGGAGAACAACAATTACCATTGATAAATTGATAAATAAATATTGGCACTCTGAAATATGGACAGTAATAGTGAATTTAGACTGAGGTGTTTTTTTGGGATGACATGTTGACCCACTTCTTCTCCTCCCCTCCTCCCTCTAAGTGATATTTTCTCTTCTAGAGCAACCTAGTCAATAGCCAAGGCATCTACATCCATCTACAGACAACAATGGAGAACAGCAATCGATCATCTATTGAACAATCATTGTTGCAGCTAGTGGTGCAGCAACACTACTATATCCTCAAAGTGAAAACAGGCAACAGCAAAAACATTGAGCTTTGCTTCCTCCCCCACCCCCACCCACCCACCCACCCATTCTGTCCATATATTTGGTTCCAGAGCTACTAATAAGACAATAATCAAGGTTTGTAAACAACCCCCCATCTACCTACATACAATGTAAATCAAGAAGAATCAGTCATTTACCAAATCATTGCAGCTAGCTGTGAAGCAGCCCCAGGCAGGACCTCATAATAAGCACAGCAAAAAAAATCAGACTGGTGTGGTAACTCAATTGAGATATGAGCTCATGGTGACACTTTAAATTTCTATGCAATTTATGTAGTGAACTGCTGGTTGGTCCTCCCTGTATTATTATTTGTGTTGTAGAGATGTCTTAACGGGTTTGGGTCTTTGTTGTTTAAGGTTAATGGATGGGTCTTTTGCCTGGACATATTGTCATGTTTTTAATGAAATAAATGAGACACCATCTGATATACACTGCATTTTTTCAGGAGCATAAGTATTTTTGCCCTCAAGGGCGCATATTTGTGTTCCTTCAAATTTAGTATATGTGTGTCCCCTTGAATTTACATATCATAATCCAAGTGTTTACTTAACCTCCTTGGCTTAAGTGATTTTGGTAGCCCATATCTTTCCTTTTGTACTTCACCTTTACTAATCTTGAAGTCACTTTATCTCTTGAGGAGTAAAAGTAACTTTTCATGTGTTGAATGCACATACACACAGTAGAATGTAGGCAATTACAGTACATGTATTTTTAACTGACAACGCAGACTGTAGTATTTTTTGTTCCCACCCATTTTGTGTCCATCTTAAACAAAGTTACCTGGACAGTATTCAAGGTCTCTAAAGAACCAATCTAGTACTCCTAGTATGGTGCCCCACCAAACTCTTTTTGGTAGTCTTACCTCCTATGGCTGTTACACTACACTGCTACCTGCACCTGTAAATTGAGTATCAGTAGTTGCTGACCAGTATGTGGTGTAGTTGACAGGGTCCAAAATTGGACGAAAACAGTTGGAGTTGATCACTCAACAACAAAAAATATTGATGGTATTTTCAGCAGATTTGAACTTCGCAACACTAGCATATTGAGTAGACAAGCATATCTTTACGTGGCATTTATGCGCAGGTCGGACTGTCAATACTTGGGATCAAGCAAAGCAAGACATGGACCCATGTAGACAATGGACAACAAGAAAAAACGATCCTCTTCAAAAAATCATTGTAGTACTAGTAGCGATCATTGTAGCACCACCAGCAGCCCCTCATCAGCAGCAGCACTCCTGCTGCTGGTGGCCATCAAAGTGAACACAGCAAACAATTAACAACCAGAATGGCGGACTGATAGTCTACTTTTGCCCCCACCCACCACTGCAATGATGTTTAAGTGCTGAGATACGCTAGTACAACATAGAAAAATCAGGCTTTTGGTAGTTTGCAGCTGATTTTTTGTATATTCACTTTCATTTTCGTTTCCTACTACAAGTACTACATTATGATCGTGTAAGAAACTAATTTAGTACAAGAAGGAACCGGTTCCATTTTTACGCGCCTACTAGACTACGAGTACTGGTACGAGTACGGTGGTAATACCGATACTTACCCGTAGATAGTTCGTACTATACCGTATTACGCACCCCCTATTCAATACCGGTGTTGTTTGAACGTAAGATCGGTACACGAAAATACATCAAGTCTGAAAGAATACAGAAATACAAATAATCTTATTGACTAGATTAATTAAAAAGTATGATTTGATTCCATACCTTGGTGAATTAAGTTCCAACATCATGTCTGTCTCTCATGCTGGTTGGATAATCCGATGTGTCAATTTTGATTGGCTGGTGGATGACCCGACGAGGTGTTAATTTTGACCCGAGGTGTTAAATTTTGATTACCTCAGAGTATGTCCCCAAAAAGATTTCTCTTCAATGGTCCCAAATTCATCCATCACATATATATCGTATGTTCGTATATTCATGCGCGCGCGGTTTCTCAACACACTCCCATTACTTATGGTCAATTGTGATGTCCGTTGAGTTATGAACTCAACAGGTAATTCCTATCGTGCGTGTCTGCCTGTTTAGTGACGGGCTGGCGCGCTTGCCTGAGCAATGCCCTTAGACATGGTGCGCGCCTGTCTTGCCTGCAAGTATGCAGTGCGGTACGCGGTGTAATCACTGTTACTCGTGATTCCCATGATAGTGTTGCGGAACTTTTGGAAAAGAGATCCTTGCAATGGTTTAGTGAAGTAGTCAGCAATCATCTCCTTTGTCGGGCAGTATTCAATGGTGACTTCCCCTTTGGCCACTCTATCGGTAATGAAGAAGTATCTAATATTGATGTGTCTCGTCCTCTTGGTGCTTGATGCCTTCTTGTCGTTGCGCTCGAGTCGAATGGAACTTTCATTATCCTGGTAGAGGATGTTCTCTTTCACTAGCGGTGTACTGGTGAGTTGCCCTGTCAACACGATCACATGTTGTCCTTGAGCAATTAGGAAGTATCTAGCCCAGCATATGAATGGCATGTTGTCCTCTACTCCCACCACCTCACCCTCTGTCAAGCTCTTTGTGTTGATCTTTTGTTTTGTTGAGTTGCCTATTATAGCTCCCTGTCCCATCAACAGCATTCCGCCGGAATGGCTCCTCATGTCGTTATGGACCGCGAATGCAGCAACAACATACCAATATAGGTTTCTGGTCTCATCATGTCCTAATACAAGTGGAAGGAATTGTGTTTCCTTTAGATATGACAGAACCCTCTTCAGTTTCTTTTGGTCATCCACATCTGGCCCCTTCACTCGAGTACACAGGAACACAATGGCGGTTTGGATATCAGGTTGTGCCTGTTTGGATGCAAAGAGTAGTTTGGCTACATAGTTGTGGAATAGTTCAGTGTCGTGTTGATTCAGCTTCTCCAATGATTTGTTCACCTGGAACAAGTGGTCGGCCGCTGGAGTAACTGCCTCACATCCGTCAAGCTCTTTTGGTAGTCCTTGAAGTATATCTTCAATGTAATCCAACATGGTGAACTTCACCTTCCCTGCCTCGGTATAGTCGATTGTCATCCCCACATAGTCATGGACCTTGCCTCTTGTTTCAATGAGGGGAGATATCTTCCCAAACTCCTTATTGAGGTCTGCAATCACCTGCGTCACTACAGCTGGGTCCTTGTGGGAAATCTTGAGGTCATCCATGTGCCAGACGATGGCACATTGGTGTCCATTGATCATTTTGTTCATTGTACAACGGTTGTATGGATTGGGTTCATATCCCTGTTCAATCAACTCCCCGGAAAGTTTCTTCCAGAACAATAGAGCTGCACGGAGTGTTCCATAGATAGCCTTCTGCGCCTTCCCAATGAGCGCCTTCTTCCCATTCTTCATGGTAATCATGTTGGGCCCATATAATTTTGGGTCCACTCGACATAGGAGTTCAGCCATTGTCCCATCCAGTTTGATGTAGACATCTTCGCCCTCCGGCATATCAGTTTGACGGAAAGCTCCAGGTATGTCCACTGTGGCCACATCGCGCCCCTCGATTGCGTCAATCATGCAAGACAGCAGTAATGCATACAGGGAGACTGTGGGAGAACAAGTAGAGTCCTCTTTAGTGATGAACTCTCGCTGGGGCCTCCCATCGGCACATCCCCTGCCCTTGACTTTGCCGGTGCGCTTCCTCTTGAGGAACATTAGATACTGTAGGGACTGTCAAACCATCTCTCTGGTGAGCGTCTTGGGGTCCATAACCTCAATCACCCCCCTGTTGTGTAGCAGTTGTAGCTCGGACAGAACCGCATCGACACCTTCGTCACCAAACACCTTGATTCCTTGATTCACACCATATTGTTTAGTCACTTGGGTTGCATCTAGGTTATTGTAGGATTCAATTGCTTGAAGGACCATCATCATGGATTTGTGTTGTCCTGCGATTGCTTTGATCGCATTGGCGTATCCTGCAGTGAAGCCACTCCTCTCTGTGTGTTGGGAGGTGTATCCTTCGGGTAGCCCAAATTTGTTGTGGGATCGGGTGACGCGAGGCCGTAGCCTCAACATATAGTCTTCTTCCTGCGCTTGCCCATCTGCGAGGGTGTGTCTATTTCATCTAGTGTGTCCTCATTGGCTTCCTCTGGTTCTTCACCCACCATGTTGATGTTGTCGTCCAGAGGTGGCGGCGCAGTAGCGGCTGGTGGTATATCATCCACTCCTGCTTCAGCAGGGTCGATGTGTGGCCCTTCCAGTTCCGGTAGCGGCAGGCCCACCCCTTCCTCGGGGTCTGCGTCGGCCTTGTTGCAGTCTGTGTTGTTCATGATAGTAGGCAGTAGTTGGTTGGAGTCGGCCACGGCCTCATCCTCATCAATAACACTGACAAGGCTTTCCTCCTCATTGTCTTGGGGGTCATCGACATAGGATTGGTCAGATGCATCATCATCATCCTGATTGTCGTCTGTATCCAAGTCAAGTATAGTGATTGGCCTCTCAATTTCAAACTCCAGTCCTGCCGGCATTCCCTGTTCCAGTGCATTGGTCTCTAGTTTCTTGATAACTACCTGAGGCATTGGAATGGCTGTGGCTCTTTGTCGGTGAATGCGTTGGCCTGTGTTGATATCATAAGCATAGAACCCATCTGTCAATTGTCCTGTAGGCCTTAGGTAGACGGCAGCGACTGTCCTTGGTTTCATCGTGTTGTTCGTATCTTCGCAGTGTGCTTGGATATATTGTAGGAACTCAAACTTGCCGTGGGTTTGGGCATTGCATGCCACACCTGTCATCAACTCTTGTGCCGACATGGTGGATGAAACCCTAGTGGTTCGGCAGTTCAGCCAGAATGTGGTTGCATATACCAGTTCGATTAGACATCGGCGGGGGAGTCGATTCACTGGGATGTGGTTTATGACACACCGGATATTCTCCTTCAGTGTCCTGTTGCTGCATTCGATCGTAGGTTCATGCTGCCCAGCTGGTACGCAGTGTACTGTGATTGGGCACTCCATATCTAACAAGCTGTCCCGGATGCACTCAAACTGGTTGTCTGCATGGATCTGTGTAACTCGGAGTCCGCGGGAGGCATATTGCCCTGCTATCCCCCTTATGGTCTTGGCCAACACATGTTGCTTCATGTTGTTGATTGCTACCGCCGTCCGATATCAAATGTGACGCAAGATAGATACAAGGAATTGGATCCCGTTGATAGTGATGATATCCACACATAGGGCCACGTCTTGGTACGTCTTCAGGATACTGTCAGGGATGGGTGGGATATCTTCCCTTGTGTGTGGCCCCTGTTGCCAGACACTTTTCCCTTTCAATATGCTGGCATGTTTGCCATAGATATCTGTCATTATCTTGATGTCGCGCCTGGTTATTGGGCAGTCCTTAATAATATTGTTGTCAATCATCTTGATGAGTTCATGAGAGGTTGGAAAACCAAGGATCTTCTGCATGTCCCGCGCCTTCTTTGCTCTGGAGCAGTCAAGGGCCGAATATGAGTTGGCCTTCCCCTTCACTGTGTCCAGTGCCAATACTGTGCCATTGTGTTCCCGAATCACAGTAGTAGAGGTTACATGCCGATCGCTGGAATCTTCTGGTTCCCCCATCCTTATGGACGTACAGGGCGTTGTCAATACTGATGTCCATGGTTACTCGGTATTGGTCCAACACTAAAGCCAGGGATAGCACATTGGCTAGCCCTCCTTCATAGAACCACACCACACCAAATCCGGGGAGGTCGGCTATGAGATTTGTCCTGGACACTCCTGAGTTGCAGTGAATGTTCATGAACCCATTGTTTGGTGCCAGCTGGATATTGGTGACCAGAGCTGGGTTGACAATGAGGTTGAGAGATGATTGGCTGTCAAGGAGGATCCAATAGGGGTTCACTCCCCCTTCAGATTTGGATTGGCTGAAAAGGTACTCCACGTCCTGGCCAAAACAGTAGCTTGGATCGCAGGCTAGTGACTGGTCTTCCTTGTTGGTTCGATGTACCAGATCCGGGATACTGCTGTCACAGCTACTAGCCGTGCAGCTGCTGTCAATACTTGATTCGGATGAATCGGTGGAGGACACGTCCGCTGCCAGATGGTCTTGTGAGACCATTCCAATGTTCAGAAACATGTATGTTGTCTGCTTGGATGGGGCAAAAACTTCACCAGATTCGACTGCCGTCATGAGGAGTTGTCTGCTGTGTTGATCAGTTGGTAGGTTGGTGGCTCCAGTTCCCTGCTGTGCGAATAAAGCCAATTCTTGGTTGGATTGAACTTCTTTCTTTCTTCTGGGGTCCCTTTGCTTCCCATTGTCACCTGCGGATCCGGTGCAATTGCTTCCCCGGGATTGACTTGGTTTCTTGGAGTCCTTGAAGGCCACAACCATATCCAAAGCCTCCACACTTGTGGCTGGGGAGTTGTTTTGTTGTAGGGCATAGTTATCCGCAAGTACTTGGCGGAGGTTACTGCTGTCCGCATCTGACCCTTTGATGATGAGTGCCACAAGGGCTCTTTGTTCCACGGCCTGGTCAATTGCTGTTCTTGTGGCTCCCCTGAGGGATAGGTATCCCGCGTAGTCGTATGATGAGTACTTGGGGTTACATTCTAGTTCGTATGAGACTGTGGCCTTGCAGACAAGGGTTCCCCCTAGGGACTTTACCACGTCAAGGTTCTCTTTCATCATCTTCACATATGATGCTGCGTCTAGGTTCCTTTGTTGTGTGCATAGCAATTTGCGGATGGCTCTAAGCACATTTGTGATTAGATGCACCTTGGTCCGACTCGGTTGGAAGCATAGATTGCATACGGCTTTGAGGAGCTCCACAATACACTTGGATGAATTGATGGTTTGCCAGGATTTCAGCCCCTTGAGCTTGGCTTTCATGCCATCATCGATCTGGCCAAGCGCCAGCCGGTACATCTTCTCCATGTCTCTTTGGTATTGGATCCATTCGTCTGCTTTCTTCTTTAGCTCTTCCTTGTACATGTCCATTAGGGTTTCCTTCAGCCCCAGTACCTCCACCAATTGTGTGGTTTGCGTTACCGGGTCAGTTATTGCTGTGGAATACTCTGCGGCAGTGGGCTTGGTTGGTGCAAAGTCCTTTCGTTTGAAGCGGATTAGGCGCTCGATGGATGATCCTAAATGAGGGATATACTTCGAGCCTCCGAGTGTCTCAAGCCCGTCCTTGAGCTCATTGTAGTGCTTTGCATTGGCATCTTCAGGGATGAGGATCCCCTTTAGGTCTGTTTGGTTGTGTCCGAGGAATCGGTCGGGATTCTTTTTAGGTCCACTTGGGTTCTTGGCCTTCGTAGGTTGCTGGCCTGTTGCTGTGGCATCGTTGGCCTTGGGTGGTGGCTTTGCGGCCATGCTGGAGTAGGAGGTCTTTGTTTCCATTTCTGTATTTGATGTTGAATATACTTCTTGTTGCTAGTCGGTTCCACTATCTTTGAGTGTCGACTATGCGATACTTTTTAATTAATGTTGTTTGAACGTAAGATCGGTGCACGAAAATATATCAAGTCTGAAAGAATACAGAAATACAAATAATCCTATTGACTAGATTAATTAAAAAGTATGATTTGATTCCATACCTTGGTGAATTAAGTTTCAACATCATGTCTTTCTCTCACGCTGGTTGGATAATCCGATGTGTCAATTTTGATTGGCTGGATGACCCGAGGTGTTAATTTTGACCCGAGGTGTTAAATTTTGATTACCTCAGAGTATGTCCCCAAAAAGATTTCTCTTCAATGGTCCCCATGAGCGCGCGGTTTCTCAACAACCGGTACGAAGTACAGTATTTTTTCATAACAACATGGCACCAGCAATGATAGCCTCGCTGCCAACAATCCTTTGCACCAAAACCTGAAAAACCATCGACAACCCCCTACCGTATTTGCTAGGATGGATGTGTGATCGTTGAAGAAGATCTTTTGGGGGACATATTCTGAGGAACTCAAAATAACACCTCGGGTCATCCAACCAATCAAGATTGAGACAAAAGATCATCCAATCACCATGACAGAAAGACATGATGTTGGAGTTTAATCAACCAAGATATGAAATCAAATCATACTTTTAAATTAATCTAGTCAATAGGATTATTTGTATTTCTGTATTCTTTCAGACTTGACGTAATTTCGTACCGAATACACATTCAAACAACATTAATTTAAAAGTATCAAACACGGCACCGACTCAACAACAGTACAGGCCAATAACAACAACAACCAACCATGGAAGCAAAGACTTCCTACTCGAGCATGGCAGCAAAGCCACCACCCAAGGCCAACGATGCTCCACCTACCAACTCCGCCAAGCCAAAGAATCCGACCGCTGCCAAACGCAACCCGGACAGGTTTGTTGGACACAATCAAACTGACCTCAAAGGGATCCTTATCCCAGAGGATGCAAGTACCAAGCACTACAATGAGCTCAAGGACAGACTTGAGACACTTGGGGGCTCCAAATACATCCCCCAGGTGGGATCATCAATCGAGCATCTAATTCGATTCGAACGCAAGAATTTTGCGCCCACCAAGCCCACTGCAGTGGAGTACTCCACACCCGTGACTGATCCAGTGACACAAGATACCCAGATGGTCAAAATTCCCAGGCTAAAAGAGACGCTTATGGACATGTACAAGGAAGAGTTGAAGAAGAAGGCTGATGAATGGATTCAATACCAAAGGGACATGGAAAAGATGTACAGGGTTGCCCTCGGTCAAATCGATGATGGAATGAAAGTCAAACTAAAAGGTCTCAAATCTTGGAAGACCATTGACAGCTCCAAATGCATTGTGGAACTTCTGAAGGCTGTTAGAGATCTATGCTTTCAATCCAGTCAAACCAAGGTCCATCCAATTACCAATGTACTCAGAGCCATCCGGAAGCTCATCTGTACCCAACAACGCAACATGGATGCCGCATCATATGTGAAGATGGTAAAAGAGAATCTCGATGTCGTGAAGTCCCTAGGGGGAACTTTGGTTTGCAAGGCCACATTTTCATACGAGCTGGAGCACAACCCTGCCTACTTGATCTATGACTACTCGGCATACCTCGCTCTCTCCGGACCAACAAGGGCAGCCATCAACCATGCGGTCAAGCAGCGGGCATTGGCTGTATTGATCATAGAGGGCACAGACACCGGCAGCAGCAATCTCCGACAAGTCCTTGCTGACAACTACGCACTGCAGCAAAACAATTACCCAGCCACCAGTGTAGAAGCACTAGATATGGTCGTGGCGTTCAAGGACTCAAAGAAGTCAAAATCTTGAAACGGCAATCAAAATACCCCAGCAACAGCGGGAACAAACCAAAACGGTAGACAAAGAGACCGAAAGAAGGACGAGTCTTCACCTAATCAAGGACGATCAAGTCTATTCGCCCAACAAGGAACCAGAGGATCTACCAATCTAGCCGCTGATCAACACAGTTGACAGCTCCTCATGACTGCTGTGGAGTCTGGAGAGACTTTCACCCCATCTGAACAAACCACCTATATGTTCCTGAACATTGGAATGGTGTCAAAGTCCAACATCAAGAGCTGTGACGAGTCAACAACAACATCATCATCCACATCATCAACATCAACTCATGACAGTGATGGCAGCAAGATACCGGACCTGGTTCCCAGAACCACTTCATACCCTGACAGTGACAAGGAGGGGGATAGCCCGCCCGACTACCGTTTTAGCACCGACGTGGAATACCTATTCACTCAATCCAAAGCTGAAGGAGAAGTGGATCCCTACTGGATCCTCCTCGACAGCGAGTCATCCCTCAACTTAATTGTAAATGCAGAACTCGTGAACAATATCCAGCAAGCCCCAGATAACAGCTTCATGAACATCCACTGCAACTCCGGAGTGTCAAGAACCAACTTGATTGCAGACCTCCCGGGTTTTGGAACAGTTTGGTTCTACGGGGATGGCCTGGCCAATGTACTATCCCTTGCACTAGTATCCGATCGATTCCGGGTAACAATGGACACAAGTATAGACAGCGCCATATATGTACACAAAGATGGTGGTACCAGAAGGTTTCAGAGGTCGTTGTGTAATCTCTACTACTGCGACATGCAGGAGCACAATGGGACTGTCCTGGCCCTCGACACAGTTGAAGGGAAGGCCGACTCATACTCAGCTCTAGACCAGTCCATAGCCAAGAAGGCTCGGGATCTGCAAGAGATCCTCGGGTTCCCAACAACCCAAGAACTCATCAAGATGATTGACAACAACATAGTGAAGGACTGCCCAATCACGAGATGAGATATCAGTATAATGGCAAAGATCTACGGAAAACACAGTAGCATCCTAAAAGGAAAGAGAGTTCAACAACAATCCCCTCACACCAGAGAAGACATCACACCAGTTCCGAGTGACATCCTCAAAGCTTACCACGACATAGTCCTGTTTGTCGACATCATTACGGTGAACAGTATCCAATTCCTAGTGTCCATATCCCAACACATCCGCTTTGGGACTGCAGTGGCCATCAACAATATGAAGCGGCATACTCTGGCCAAGGCAATCAAAACAATAGCCGGACAGTACACATCCCGAGGCTTCCGAGTAACTCAAGTACATGCGGACAACCAGTTTGACTGTATCAGGGAGAATCTACTTGACATGGATTACCCAATCACCGTGCACTGTGTACCTGCTGGACAGCATGAACCAACAATCGAAAGAAGCAACCGTACCTTCAAGGAGAATATCCAATGTGTAATGAACCACATTCCCATCACCAGACTGCCTAGACGATGTCTCATTGAACTCGTATATGCAACCGTGTTCTGGTCAAACTGCAGAACAACCGGAGTGTCACCCACCATGTCTGCTCAGGAACTCATCACCGGTGTCGCATGCAACGCAAGGACTCATGGAAGGTTCCAATTTCTACAGTACATTCAGGCCCACTCTGAGGATGCTGATAACACAATGAAGCCGCACACTGTGGATGCTGTGTACCTGCGGCCAACTGGACAGTTGACAGAAGGATTCTATGCCTACGACATCAACACTGAACAGCAAATACATCGAAAGCGTGCAACACCCATCCCCATGCCCCAAGTAGTCATAGACCGCTTAGAAACAAGTGCTCTGGAGCAGGGCATGCCGACCGGGCTCGCGTTCGCAGGCGATCAGGCTATCACCATCCTTGACTTGGACACAGAAAGCAACAATGATGACGACGACGCATCGGATCATTCCTATGTGGACTCCTGGGGAGATGAAGAAGAAGAGAGCTTGGTCAGTGTCATCGATGAGGCCGAAGCAACTGCTGACTCATATATCCCAATCAATGACAACGAACCGGTACCGGCTGCGGAAGTGGAACAAGATATTCATCCTGATATGATCAAACAGGAAGATGGCCACACAGACACTCAAGCAGGAGTGGATGGAGACACAGCCTCAACCAATATGGACCCCCAAGTCAAGGAGTCGCAGGCTGCGGACATAGCAGAAGAAATAATCGACACCCAAATCTCCGAGGAGGACACACGCCATGTGGGTTTTGAGGATGTACATGGAGAGGAAGTGCAGTCCATACCAAGGCTTCGCCCAAGGGTCACTAGATCGCACAACAAGTTTGGTGTGTCCAAGGGATACACCTCCCAGCACCAAGAATGAAGTGGCTTCACTGCCGGATACCACAGCGCTATCAGAGCAATTGCAAACCAACACAGTTCCATGCTAATGGTACTACAAGCAATTGAATCATACAACAATCTAGATGCAACCCAAGTAACCAAGCAATACGGGGTGAATCAGGGCATCAAAGTTTTTGGCGAAGAAGGAGTGGACGCAGTACTATCTAAGCTACAACAACTACATGACAGGGACGTGATTGAGGTCATGGACCCAAAGACACTCACACGCGAAATGGTCCGGCAATCCCTCCAGTATCTAATGTTTCTGAAACGCAAGAGAACAGGAAAAGTGAAGGGGAGAGGATGTGCTGATGGGAGACCCCAAAGGGAGTTCATCACCAAAGAGGACTCCACATTGCCTACTGTATCCCTATACGCACTAATGCTCTCATGTATGATTGATGCAGCCAAGGGTAGGGATGTGGCAACTGTTGACATCCTCGGGGCATTTCTACAAACAGACATGCCAGAGGGGGAAGATGTGTACATCAAACTCGGCGGCACCATGGCTGAACTGTTGTGCCGTGTGGATCCCAAACTATATGGACCAAACATGATCACCATGAAGAATGGGAGGAAGGCACTCATTGGCAAGGCCAGGAAGGCCATATAGGGTACCCTTAGAGCTGCACTCCTGTTCTGGCAGAAACTGTCGAATGAGCTAGTGAAGCAAGGATATGAACCGAACCCATACGACCAATGTACAGTGAACAAAATGATCAACGGCCACCAATGCACCATTGTGTGGCATGTGGATGATCTGAAGATCTCCCACAAGGACCCCAACGTCGTTACACAAGTCATTGCGGATCTAAACACCGAATTCAGAAAGATATCTCCCCTCACAGAAACAAGGGGAAAGATCCATGACATTGACTACACCGAGGCCGGAAAGGTAAAGTTCACCATGTTTGATTACATCAAGGATATCCTTCAGGGTCTGCCCCCAGCACTAGATGGATGTGAAGCCGTAACCCCTGCTGCAGACCACCTGTTCCAGGTCAATGAGATGGCAGAGAAGCTGAGCGAAGATAAGGCTGAATCGTTCCACCACTATGTGGCAAAGCTCCTATTTGCATCGAAACGGGCACGGCCAGATATTCAAACTGCAATAGCTTTCTTGTGCACCGGAGTGAAGGGCCCCGACGTGGACAATCAGAAGAAGTTGAAGCGCGTCATGTCATACTTGAAGGAGACTCGATTCCTTCCACTTGTGTTGGGGCATGACGGGACAGGGAACCTACACTGGTACGTCAATGCAGCATTTGCCGCACACGCAGATATGCAAAGTCATTCCGGGGCTATGTTAACCATGGGACAAGGAGTCATTATCGCAAATTCCACCAAACAAAAGATCAACACAAAGAGTTCAACAGAGGCAGAAGTCGTGGGAGTGGATGACAACATGTCGTTCATCTGCTGGGCAAGATACTTTCTAATGGCACAAGGACAACGCGTGATGGAAACAGCCGGACAGAGTAGTACAGGCATGCTTGCCCCAAATGAAAACATCCTTTACCAAGACAACAAAAGCTCAATCCGCCTCGAACGCAACGGTAAAGCCTCCAGCACCAAGAGGAGCAGGCACATCAACATCAGATACTACTTCATCACGGACAGAGTCGCCAAAGGGGAAGTTACTAGTATCGAATATTGTCCTACCAAGGAGATGATTGCGGATTACTTCACCAAACCATTGCAAGAATCATTGTTCCGGAAATTTAGGAATACAGTTATGGGAATTGCAGACAACAGTGAATACACCACATATCGCACTGCATATTTGCAGGCGCGACAGGCGCGCGTCATGACTAAGGGCATTGCTCAGGCCAACACGCCGGCCAGCGAATAAAGACACAGCCTAACCAGAACACGACTGAATCGGTCAACGTGATTAGCACTAAGCAACGGGAGTGTGTTGAGAAACAACGCGCGCACGTGAATATACGAACATACGATATATATGTGATGGGTGGATGTGTGATCGTTGAAGAAGATCTTTTGGGGGACATATTCTGAGGAACTCAAAATAACACCTCGGGTCATCCAAGAACCAATCAAGATTGAGACAAAAGGTCATCCAATCACCATGACAGAAAGACATGATGTTGGAGTTTAATCAACCAAGATATGAAATCAAATCATACTTTTAAATTAATCTAGTCAATAGGATTATTTGTATTTCTGTATTCTTTCAGACTTGACGTAATTTCGTACCGAATACACGTTCAAACAACAATGTGTTTCACGCCGGTGGCAATGGTTGCAACCCACGATGCCATGCCACACTGGTGTCGATTGTTGTCACATCCATTCCATTCCATTTCATCTCCCGCAACATGCACTACTAGTAGTTGCTGGTTATGTTAGGTTATTATGTTATGTAGTATGTTATGTTATTTTATGTTGTGTCATTGTCATTGTCATTGTAATTGTAATTGCCATCGTCGTGCTGGTCGAATGGCTTGGTGAGGTCCAGGGCCAGGACCCCGGGAAGGGGAGACGGAAGCACCTCCTCCTCCTCCTCCTCCCCCCCTCTTCTTGCGGTGCGTCCCTTTCCCGCCTTGTTTGTCTGCGCAGCAGGCCCCTCCCAGAGGACCCCGTTCCGGTGCTCGTCCACGTTTCGGAATCCCATGTCGTACGCCGACTTGATCCAGTGGACTTTCTTGCCCCGGGTCCGGTCGGAGTCCTTGAGTTGCCAGTAGAGATCCTTGTAGGCTTCGGGTATGTGCCTGCAGGTCTTGAAGTGGATGCGCTGCCAGGTGCAGACCCCGCGGTAGATGTCCTCCAGGCTCTTGGGAAAGAAGGTGCTCATGGTCACGCCCTGTTTTTCGGATTTGGGTTTCCGGCCGCAGTGGACGCAGCGGATTCCGACGCGGTGGAACCGGGGATTGTGGTTGTGGTGGTGGTTGTGGTTGTCGGACGGTTTGGACTTTTGTTTTTTGCGGGTAGTAGTAGTAGTAGCAGCAGCATACTTCTTGTTGGTGTCTTCCAGAACAAATACCTCCAGGAGCTCCTTGCGCACAAAACAGTGTAGGCTGTTGAGGTGTCCTTCGTCGTTGGGTGCCGCGAGTCGCATTCCTCCCCGGAGCACGGGGAGGGAAGGATCGTCGATGAATCTCCGGGGAATCCTCTTGAAGGCCAAGGAGGAGTCAGCGTTGTTGTTGCTGTTGTCGTCGTCGTCGTTGTTGTTGTTGCTGTTGCTGTTGCTGTTGCTCTCTTGGTGATGGTTGCTGTTGCTGTTGCTGTTGCTGCCAACGCTTCCCCCGGTCGACGAGGAGTCGGTGGTCGAAACGGACGCCGCATCGGACGATCCTCCGCTCGGATACGAATACGGATATAAGTCACCATGGGAGGCCGCCGGTACCGATGCCGAGGATTGGGCGGATGTTGTTGTTGCTGTTGCTGTTGTTGTTGTTGTTGTTGTTGCTGTTGCTGCTGCGATTTCCTCGTAGGTCGGAATCGGGGACGATGTTGTTGCGCTCTTGCGCCTGCGCTTGTGCCCGTGCGTGTGCCTATGGGTGTGCCTGTGTTTACGCTTGCTACCTACGGGCACCATACCGGTGACCTCCCAGGTCCGGGGGGCAACACGGCTCGTGGGGGTTGTTGTTGTTGTTGTTGTTGTTGTTGTTCTTGTTCTTGTCGTTGTTCGTGTTTCTGTTTTTCTTTCCTCCTCGTCATCGACGAAATTGGAAATGCGGCGGGGGGTCGTTCTCCGGCGCTTGTTGTTGTTGTCGTTGTCGTTGTTGTTGGGCCTGGTGGGTGTAGGTATAGCTGGATCGCGGTCGCGCGATGATGACGGTGATGATGGTAGTGGTGATGATTCGGGTGTCGACATCGACATCGACATCGACATCGGCGCGTTGGTTACCATCAGCGACAACAACGCCGAGGCCGCCATGGACGTCCCTACCGATGGCTGGGGACGGAGCAGCGTTGGCGGAGGAGCCATCGAGGTGGACAACGAGGAGGACAACGACGATGACGATGACGATGACGATGATGAAGATGACGATGCTTCCGATTCTCGGGGTTCCCGGCACTCTTCGTTGTCGTCCGTGATGGAACTTGAACGAGAACGAGAACGAGTCCACGGGCTCGGGGCTCCCATGGCGAGACTAACGCGCTTGGGAGGAGACGGAGTGGCAAAGGAGTACTCGTGCTCGTGCTCGTGCTCGTGCTCGTACTCTTTCGGAGCATCCGGTTCTTGCTCGGCATCGGTGCTGGCAGCAGTTTCAGTAGCAGTAGCAACCGCAGAATCGGAGGAGGAATTTGGATTCGGGTTCGATGTCATTGTTATTGTGGAGCTCGAATCCGAGTTCGAGTTCGAGCTCGAATCCGAGTTTGATGTCGATGTCGAGTTTGACTTCGAGTTGGAATCCGAGATCGAGTTCGACTTCGACTTCGAGTTCGATTCCCACGAGGGGGTTCCGGGTTGCGGTCCCTGTCCAATTTCCGGGGCATCGGCTTCGAAGAGACCGCCACGGAAACTAGTGCCGAGATTGAGACTCTCGAGCAGAGGGTTTCGGTATCGTGTACAGGTGGTGAGGTGTTCGTCTACGTCTACGTCTACGTCTACGTCCGCATCCACGTCTACTTCCACGTTCGCAGCAGGAATGTTCTGGTTGTTCTTGTTACGCTTCTTGTTGCTCTTGCTCTTGCTCTTGTTGTTCTTGTTCTTGTTGTTCTTGTTGTTCTTGTTCTCGTTGTGGTACTCGTTGTAGTTCCCGTTGGTGGGTCGACCCAACCGCTGTAATCCCCTGGATGTATTCGTATTTGTATTCGTGTTCGTAGTGTTTGTGTTATTATTTGGAACGCCAACACCAACGCCAACGCCAACGCCAACGCCAACACCAACACCCCCACCCACCGCACCGAGCCGAAACCTCGGCAGGGTGGCCCGGAGCAGGAGGTGCCGCTGGCGATTGGCATTGGCGATGCTCGCGAACGAATAGGAGTATTTGTTGTTCGGACTGTAATAGGTGATTGTGTTCGGAAACGGGGCGTGGGCGTTCTCGGAAAGCGACAGGGGCAGAGACAGGGGCAGGGACAGCGGCGAACGGGAGGACAGCGACAGGGACATGGACAGCGACAACGGGGTTGGAGCCGCAGTCGCAGTCGCCCTCGCCCGCGCCCGCGCCGATGATGCGGAGGAGGACACCATGGAAGAGAATCCCGACGGGGATGATGTCGATGCTTGGAGCGGAACGTGTGCGTTCGCGGGGGTTGCCGGCAACGAAATGGTGGCCGATGCCGATGCCGATGCCGATGCCGATGCTTTCGACTCTTGATTGATCGAGTGCATGAAGTTCCGGACCTTGGTGGCTGCTAGGTGGTTGTCATTGGTGTTGCGGTTGCAGTTGCTGTTGCAGTTGCGGTTGCCGTTGCTGTTGCTGTTGCTACCACCGATACTATCGCGGCGGAAATTTTCTTGGTACTGGCGCATCATGATTGATTGCGGAGGCAGAGGGATATGATGGATTGGACTGGACTGGACTGAACTGGACTGGACTGGATTAGGAACTGAATGAATGAACGATTCGATGAATTGAATTGAATTGAATTGAATTGAATTCCAGTGAATTGAATCGAGACGATTTGCAAGAGCAGCAGGATGGCAAAGCCAAGAAAAATCACAAAGAAGCGAAGCGAAGCGAAGCGAAGCAATCAGGGAGTGAGTGCATGAAGCGAAGCAATCAGGGAGTGAGTGCATGCATACAAAATTTTGCCACGGTCGGAAATCACGGGGGACGACAGCAAAGCGAAGCATAACATAGCATCGCATCGCATCGCATAGCGAAGCAAACTAGAGCTCCCGAGACCCAATGCAGAATCATATTCCGAACAAGAAGAAGCGTTTTTGGCGAGCGAAGCGAAGCGAAGCGAAGAGAAGCAAATCCCATTTTCTGTTCACAGAGCAATTCAGTGTAGTCCAGTGCAGTGCAGTGCAGTCCAGTGCAGTGCAGTGCAGTGCCGTCATAGCGACTGCAATGCAATGCACAATGGATCCGTACCAATGCTCCTTGTCGGATCACGAATGAAACTGATGCATACAATCGATAGACATATACCATACTAGAATCGAATCGAAAAAGGAACGTACTTGTGTGTTTGTGTGGTTTTGGTTTTGGTTTTGGTTGTTTCGCAAAGTGTAGTATCTTGAGAGAACTGTTCTTGTGTGTTAGTGTAGTGTAGTGCGGTGTAGTGCGGTGCGGTGCAATAGAGGTATGTTGTTGGTTCGTTACGTTCCAAAAATTATGAAACAGCAACGGGTTGTCCCTGATTGGTGAGTTTCGGGTGTATTGTTTTGTTTTGTTTTGTTTTGTTTTGTTTTGTTTTCTTGGCAACTAACAATGCTGTTAGTTAGTTTACGTGTAGTTTCTTCTTATGTTTGTGCGATACTGTGTGATATGGATACAAGTGCAACGGGATTGATTGATTAATTTTGTGAGAGAAGCAATGATGGCTCGGTTTGGCGCGGCTCGTGCTGTTTGTTGTGTATGCAATCGAGGATACGGTTCTTTGGTTCGCGGTAGAGAATGGAAGGAAGGAAGGAAGGAAGGAAGGAAGGAAGGAATCAAACAAGAAGATGGGCAAGATTGCCGGCTTATCCTTTATGAATTCCTCTGCGCCGAGGTTTGGGAAAGAACGGCGAATCGATACTAATGCATCGAATCGAATCGAATCGAATCATACTATACTACTATACAGTACTGTACGGTACACGCATCAACCACGCACCAATGCATCGAGGGAAATATACATACATATACAGCGAGAAAAATGTCATGCCCTGCCACAAGAAGCGTTTGTTTGTTGGCAAGTATATACAGTAAGATGATGACATCGTTAATGCATCCGTGGGATGGGATGGGATGGGATGGGATACAAGGAACAGAGAACGAACGCCGCGTTTCGGTTTTTCCGCCTTGTACGTAAAACCGTACGTACGCTAGAGACTCGATGCGGCAATGGTGTACCAGTACAGTAAAATTCCGAACCGCAATTTACACGTTAAGTAAAGTGTGACCGATGGCCGAACACGATTACAAAGTCGGCAAAAAACAATACTTCGGTAATTATTACTCCCGGACGGTGATGCCCTGGGCATTGGATAATAGCCCCTCATAAGACCAACCGCGGATGGATATGTCTTCTCACTAACGACACGACCTAACGATAGCAATCTTACGAGTACGTACCGGTACCAGTAATTACCTCTAAGATTGAAGATTTCGTACAGTACGGTACTACTTATGTAATTATTTAAGATTTACTCCTTACTCGTACGGTAATATTATTGTTTGTCCCGTACGGTTCGTACGCGATGCACGTCCAAGACCCTGACTGCAGGACAGTATGATTCATACCAGTATTACATACCGGTTCAACACCAACGCGAAACCCAATCCCACACGATCCACCAATCCCTGCTTCACACACACACACACACACACACAACACACACTGTACAGACTTGATGCAGTCGTCGTTCGATTAACGTAAGATTACGGTACGGTCGACATATCGGTCGTAGTCCTTCAGTACAACAATATTCGAAAACTCTTCTTCTTCCTCCTGCCTACGGTACATCATCATAAAATTAGTAGTACCGATACGTACCGTGCTACTAGTACTCCTACTACTACTACGGTACGGTACTAGTGCGAAGAACGTCACAAAGGAGCCGGCTTGGTTCGCCAATGACGAGCAGACGGACGACCCCATTGCATCCAGGACAGGAGTGGTGCCAATAGTTGAATTCGCAAGAAGTGTGATGCTACTACTACTAGTACTAGTACTACTAGTAGCATCGATTTGGCCTTGTTCGTGTCAAGAAAGAAGGTATCGTACCGTAGTAGTAGTAGGCAGTACTATGGTGATGCTTCTTGCTTGTTGTTGTTCTTCTTGTCGGAAGAAGAATGGTGTACCAACCAAGGAAGAAGTACTAAGCAAAGAATCGCCACACCCACCAAGCGATCATGCGACACTGATAGCTTGGGTAGCAACAAAGAACACCAGCATCAAGAAGGATAGGTAGTTCATTCACACCACGGCATCATCGTCCAAGTACTACTAGTAGTACTACTAGAATACTAGTAGCAAAGTCCATGATGCATCCTACTACTAGTACTAGTAGGGCCGAGTAGTATGTAAAAAATCAAAGGAAAATGGACCAAATGGAAGGGAATCACAGCAGTGCTGGAAAAACTAGTACTACTATTACTGGCCTACCAGAGAAGAAGAAGAAGAAGGTGCCATCCCCAACAAAAGACCATTGAAACACATTACAACCAGAATGTTACATTGACGGGTCGTGGGTGTCCTACGTGTCAACCAGGTACCAATGATTGCAACTGTGTCTGGCAAAACACAATACTACTACTACTAGTATGGGATCATCATTGTTGCACTGCTAGCAACCATGAAACTGAAGCAATTAGAGGATGCTATAGTAGCAGCAGTGACCACCAGATCATATGATTTGAGGGGGTCTCAGGGAACATCAATAGCTGTGAAGTAGTAATCATTTGAACAAGGTCTGAAGAACATCAGCATGGAAGGAAAAGGAATCACAGTCAAGAATATCGTATCAAAGGACGAGCATGTACCAGAAATCAAACGTTTGATCAGGGTACTAAATAATGAGAGAGCACCACAGGCTAGTAGTAGTAGCTTCTTTACAATGTTGCCTTTCCAGAAGATACCACAAAAGATGGCAGTAGTAATGATGGCTAGTAGTAGTAGTAGTACAAGAAGTGCCCCGTCAAGTTTTAGAGCCTGCGAATGACGGGGGAATATCTAGTAGATCAAGCCAAAGCTGATTGCAAGGTACTATTGCCAAGAATACCGGCAGGGGTTGTGAAGCAAGTCAAAAGAATGGCACGAAGGTGGTCACAAAGTGAATTAGAGTTCACTGATAGGAACAACAGCACGGAGGACTCGGATTTGGATGATGATAGTGATGATGAAGACTACATCCCACCCACAGAAGACCATGCCGTCAGCATGGAAGATGACGAGTCTCTCAGTAAAGACGAGGCTAACACTCTGAATGACAGTTTAGGCACACCAACTCAGGAACCAGACGATGGATAGGATGAAGCAAGTGAGCCTGAGGAAGGTGACAACCACAAAGACGATGAGATCACAGGAGTGGGGATGAATGAAAACCTGAATGGCTGATACGGAAGAGACTACTGAAGTGCCCGTGGAGGAAGAAACGGAAGAAGACTCTGAGATTGAAGAGGATGGATAACGAATGTTGAGCGGACGCAATGCAGTACAGAGCACACAAGA
Source organism: Pseudo-nitzschia multiseries (assembly GCA_037355745.1). Taxonomy (NCBI): domain Eukaryota; phylum Bacillariophyta; class Bacillariophyceae; order Bacillariales; family Bacillariaceae; genus Pseudo-nitzschia; species Pseudo-nitzschia multiseries. Next base: position 12,819,274 of record CM074787.1, on the reverse strand, counting down.
CCCCGAATTTGTGTACGTCGCCATTGGAGAGCGTGAACAAAAGATTTGACAAATGAACCCCAACAAGCAACAGATCTTTTTTCGGACTGTTGCGTTTATTGCAAACGTGGAACAGAGAGACAACCTTTTGAATGACTACGTGGTGACACAGATGAGCATCCAGGAAGGAGTCAATCATTGTATACCTCTACTTGCATATTGATCACATGGCAGAGAAGTACCTAGCGAACGCTTTGATTTCAACAGATATGCCCTCCGGAGGAACAGCAATCACTGTTGTCCACAGAAAATTTCTCACCTGGACACTCGGTATGTTCGTCCAGTGTCTCACTTTCATTAAAATGCAGCATTTGTACGATGTACACTTCTCTCGAATTTTAACGTCACAATTATTTTATCCTTTGAAAAATAGTTCGTGCTGAGAATTACTTATTCCGGTATGGTCCTAGTCGTAAATAACCGTTCGGAATCGCAAGCACTGTGCGGCTGTTACCCGGAATGGAAAATGGCATGCACTCGATCAACATTCACAGGAAATTCACTACCACTGCAGTTTATTGATTGAGACTTCTCCAGCTCTCCTTATGCGGAGCATGTTTTCTTGAGGTAAGCAATAAGATCCTTGCGGTCCGCTGGCTTCTTGATTCCCGCAAAAACCATTTTGGTTCCCTGTAATTCGACATGGCAATATAATTTTATAATTTTTTGGAAACGAAAGGCAGGATGTGAGCGCGTGTGCTCGGCAAAAAAACGAAGAAAAACGACAATAAAAATGCATTACTATTTGCGCGAGCCGGTTGTTGCTGCAAACATTCCGAGGACCCGTGGTATATAAAGGGTATGCCAACAATTTGCCGCCATCGATTCAATCAGGTTCATCCATTAATTGCGTTTGTCGGCAGAGACAAATCCACTCCCAACCTTGTCGCAGAAGTGACAAAAGTGACCGAATTCGACCAGCACAACAAACGATTCGCCAACCGAAATTTGGCCAGTGATCCGACCCAACAACATGCAATCAAACGCCCAATGGGACGCAGTACCAAGCAATGAAAGTTGTTCTAAAAGCACGTCCTCTGTCCACAGACACAATCCGCTGTCTCGATGGTCGGCAGCAGCAATTGATTCTGTCGAATTCAAGTGCCGCCGATATGACGCGATACCGTCGACGGAAAATATCGCAACAGCGTACAAGAATCCCAATCAAACTCGTGCATAAATCAATGCATGCAATCATGCATCTACCGCAACGCACCTTCATGTATTTCTTGGGGTTTTCGAGGTAATCAAACAGAGAACCGTCTTCCCAGATGACTCCCGACTTTTTGTTGGCGGCGGAATACGAGTATCCGTCTTGTTGGCCGGATTGCTTTCCGAAGAAACCGTAGAGATTGGGTCCCTGCTTGTGGGCACCTCCTTCTTCAACGGTGTGGCATTGGGAGCACTTGGTCTTGAAGATCTTGGCTCCCTTCTTCTCGTTTCCTCCCTTCTTTCCCATTGTGATGCGGTCTGTCGTTAATTTTGGTGAATTGTGTGAAAATGAGTTTTGATGACGGTGAAACTGCACTCGTCGGTGGGTTGCGTCGTCGATTGGCGAGCCGTTGGTTTGTTTGGAAGTTGGTTCGCCTTTCCAAACCGGTCCAAACTTCCTCCGTCTGAGTCGAAATTGTAAAACAGCATGTACTGTACGTACCATACCGTACCGTATCGAAACCCACCTATCTCGTTTACCGGTACGCGGTACATACCCCCTCATAGTGATTGTTAGCCTCGTACCGTACGGTACGTAGTTCAAGTACGAAAGAACAAACTTGTGATTGGTTGGCTTGCCGGCAGATGCGAGCAAAGACGTCTTCCTACCAGAGAATCTGTAGAATCTGTTCCAATCAGATGTCGAGAGAAGGAACGTGCATTCGGTCTGTTCTTCGCCAGCAGTCCTCTGAGTCGATTGGGCGATGTTCCGCGCGCGGTGTGTCCGGCGAAGCACCACCGAAAACACGATTTATTCGATGATGATTCTTCTTCCTTTTTCCTTTTCTTGGCATTACAGTATTCCTCCTTCCTCACAGACACGCACGCATCGAACGAAAACCATGTCACGTACGTACCAGTACGTACTACCTTAATTTTGTTTGAAATTCGGCTTTGGCGCCCTGCCCCCCCCCCCCCCCTGCTTTCCCAAAAACTGTTCTGAATAGTGGTACAACCGGAATCACAGCAATCATAGACATGATGTTTCCTTAAGGTGTGCATTCTTTACACCTACTAGAAATGTGCATGTGAAGGTTGATCAATTTGGTGTCAAGGATGAGCCAATGCCAAGCGTGAAGTTGTTGTTACTCTTCAAATTGACCGAAAGGATACTACTAGGATAATTAAAATTTAAAGAGAAGTGAGCATATCATGAGATTGCTCTGTTATTGTCCTATTTCATATAGTGAACCGGTATCCCTGTAATATTCGTGTTGTAGGGATATCTTAATTGGTTGTATATCATGTGCAACTCATCATAAGACAGAGAACACATGATGTGACGTAGATATCTTGATACTTGAAGTCATTTTTATCTCTGGAGGAGTATAAGTAACTTTTCAAGTGTAGAATGGATATTAATCCTGTAGAATGTACGTAAGTACAGTGCGTGTATTTTTGACCGACAGCACACCCCTTGATTCAACACTTAGTAGTGAAGGAGTGTTGAATTGCAAGTTGGTACTCCATCTTGTAGAACTGTAAGAGCTTAAGCATATTCTTGGATATCCAATCGGAAGATTGTGATCTTAAGCATATTATTGGATATCCAATCGGAAGATTGTGATCATCGGAAGATAGTGATCAGAGAATCAGAGAAGCATCGAAGACGGTTGATTGATAATGGAGCAGAATGGAAGAATTAAAGGATCATAGACACAATCAAAGAGGAGAGATTGATGCTTGTAGCTGAAGACCGAATGTCTTTGGAGGTGAGAACGACCAAGTATGGAATTCGAATGGGAGACTTGGAAGGGAGATATATTGATTCCAGGATCAATAGCTTCAAGCCGTAGGATTGGATTGTCGTAGGGATTAAACGTTGATGGAGAGAATTGATTGAACAATGCTTGGTATCACGGAGGGGACGACCAAGGGTCGTCCGAGAGGAGGAAATGAATTGTCGTTCACAATTGTACCGTAGTAGAATCAAATATTGGTGCTGATCTTAGGAAGAAATGGAGCATCGATAATCGATTGATTGGACAATCATGTAGAGAGGGGTTGTATAGACAAAACGAATGTCTGTGGAGATGAGAGTGATGATGTCCAAGAAATTGATTGTCTTGAGTACCATTGATTGTCTTGAGTACTGACTGAGTCGAAGGGATCAATCATAGTGGAAATGGAATGTAGTCTTAATTGATTCAATTGTCAAGTAGAATCAAATGAGTCAATTAGCAATGACACGGATTGATTGGACTGGAGAGACAGGATCGATTGAGGATCTCAACAGATGGGAGTCGTATCTTCGAAGATGAGATTGGAGGATCTGAATCGACTCATAGAAACACAAAGAGACATGCCATATGATATGATTGAACGTTTGTGAAGAGGAGATCAATGTTCATCTTAGGAGACAACAATGAATTGATTGTATCCTAGAAAGCGATATGATTGCATCTCGGATCGTAGAGTCAAATCATAGAAGTTGAGGATTGATTTTATTGAACGGTTGGACCAAATTGTAGAGGCTTGTTGAGAATCGATTGATAAGGGAATCAATTGAATTATCATAGAATCAAACATCAACGATGCCACATTTAGGACAGAGTTGTTGAGAAGCGGGAATCAATATCATAGCAATGGAATAGAGTGTTTGGAATTGTTGATCAATTGTTAGGAATCGATATGATCGTATATCGGATCGTAGAATTAAGTCGTAGAAGAGTTATCAATCGTAATCGAAAAGAAGATTAGATTGGGGAACCAGAATCAACAAAGGATTGTAGATACTTGTAGGGATCGAATATCAACAGAGAGAACCGTAGATTGGAAAGTGATGGATATGGATGGGTTGAACTCTTGTATATCGATTGATTGGAGAATCAACTGTAGAATCACAAAGAGAGGTGTTGTAGAAACAAATAGAGTCGGAGGGGATTCATATCTGACTTGGAAGGAAGAAGATCTATCGGTTCCAGAATCAAATATCAAATGCCGACAAAGGGATTGAATCGTAGGAATCGTTTGAGTGTGGAATACGATTGAGAGATCGTAGGAATCAATATGATTGTAGGATTGGATTGTAATTGTAGTTCGTCTCAAATCAATTTGCTCGACGATGTAAAGGATTGATTGGGGGATCCGAATTGCCTCATACAACCTTGATCGTTGATAGTCTTAGATTCAACTGTGGAATGATATCAAAGAGAATAAGAGGTTGGTGGCGGAGGGATCGACCATAGTATAAATCGAATGTAGAGCCGAGTTTCAATTCATTCGTCAAAACGAATCATATGAGTTGGTTAGGGATGAGGCGAATTGATTGAACTGGATCAGAAGATTCAATTGAGGATCTCAACGGAGGGGAGAGCCATGAGTGATTGTGTATTGATTGAGCTTGAGGATTAGCTCAAAGAGGAGAAGTCGAAGAGATCGTAGAATTGATGAAACTCAAATGATAGGATAATCAATTGACCAAATTGTTTTGAGTACCTGAAGTTGAGGAGATTTGATACGGGAATTGATTGACTGTAGGGATGGTACGGATTGTCGATTAAACCAAATGGTTGAAAATCTATTGCTTCACTTGGAATTGATCATTATTGGAGGGTTTGATCGGAATATCAATGGAGTGTGATCAATGCGAAGGTTGTATCAAATCAACGTCATATCAGGTCAAGGATTGAAGATCATACCAAAGGCCCATCAGTAGACTCCTTCTGTTTGAGATCTGGTCTAGCTCGTATGTTATTTAAGCTTTGAATCTTACCGTTGTCTTGATACTTGAACTCTCATTGACCTTTGAGCACGTTAAGTAAGTTCCGTAAATTTGCTTGTGTTGAGTTAACACAAATGGTCTGAACCGGCAACACACCCCTTGATTCAACACTTGGTGGAGGAGTGTTGAATTACCCGGCGGTTTGCAGATGTGTTTTTTCAGTGGGATCCTTGTTGAGATAGTTGAAGTTGCTTGTAGCCTTGGAGCACGGTAAGAAAGTTCATGTGCATGATAAGTAATTGCCTTGAGTCTCATGAGTAAATTCTTTTAAAGCTTAACAGGAAAAAGCTCTGGAATTGGTACGTGCACACGTTGAAATTAAGCGTCATGCAGTTATCCAATGCACACCCCTCGATTCAACACTTAGGGAATTGAATTTCATGGGACAATTGAATTCCATGGTTGTAAATGATAAAAATAGGGCAAATCCCATGGTTCAATCGAATTCCATGGTGGCGATTGATACAAAACCGTAGGGCAAATGACATGGTTGCGATGGCGTAGTGCTTACACCACCTGATACACAAGCAGGGGAGGAGATTGTTCTTGTGTAGTGAATTCAATCGGCAGGAAGAAAATCAGAGGATGCTGGTATGGTAGGTACCAAGGAATGGAATATGTCATTTGGTGAATTGTAGAATGAATGAGACAAAGGAGTGAATCGGTTTCAGTCAATAGTATCATAAAACCAATCCATAGACAAGATATAAGAAGGTAGGTTGTACAGCTTGATCTTGAGAGCATCGTGGTGTCGCTTGGTTAGGCGCACAACAAGATATTCATGTAGATGCGTGTAAGAAAGTGAGGGCCGAGCACAGAAGTGTACGTTTGCAGTAAGCAAGACAGCCGTACCAACCTTGGGTTCGGCGGGTTTGACAGGGATTGCGACAGCATTGGAATCAACCGTTGGTATGAACCAAGCTGGTAGTACCAGAAGGAACGGTTGCGTCGACATTGGAGCCAGAAATATATGTAGCAGGGATTACGTTGGAAAGAGCAGGCGTTTCAACAATAGAATTGTTTGCTGGTGCAGAAACCAAGTTGTTGGTGTTGACAGGCAGAGCGCCTGCACAGGAGGAAGGGACGGGAATAGCCGTATCGGCCGTGGATTCGACGGGTTTGAGAGGGACCAAGATGGGAGTGTCCGGAGGAGCGGCCTTCAGTTTGTATTTTCGCTGTAGTAAATTGGCAATTCGGGCCCGGGATGCCTTGGCAGTTTTATTTGCTACCACTGTAGCTTTGCGGGTGTTGCTTTTCCATATCGGTGTTGAGTGATGTCACAGATTGTCATGAAGTTGCATGGCCACCAATCTTTTTTGAATCCTCAGTGGGGAATGTGCATTTGTAGGCATAGAACAGGGCTGTGATTTGCAATCGCTTGTCGAGCTGCTGCATCGAGTGTAGCCTTGTTCCGGATGCCTCCTAAGGAACCGTTGGCTGCAATATGCCACATGGTGGAGAATTTGAAGAGGGCAACAATGTGTTGTTTGGTTGTTTCTGTTTTTGCTTTAGAAGGGAGGCAGACAAATATTTCATTGATGATGAGCTCACGGAGGATGGTAACTGGGTTGAGGGCTAGTGTCTTGGTTCCATCTTTGTGTGTTAAGTAATCTGTTTGATGGGGCGTATGCTTGTTCGTGGTATATATGCTAGATATGAGGCCCATCTGGAATCGGTACTGATTTTCTTGATTGCAATAAGTAATTTCCTCACGGGATATCAAGTATATTCTTTTGAATGTACTTATGGATTCCAGGTGTTTACTTACTGTTCAGGTCTTTGGATATTTCTTGTTTCTAACCGATTATCCCTTTTTGTTTGTAGCCTTAGGTGGTATCGTTTTTACCACTTAAGGATTCCAAGTAGTGGAGGTGCGTTCGATTCTACCGCTTAACCATTGGAGTACTCGTATCTCGTATTCCGCACCTCGGTCGTCGTTTCGTTTTGTCAGCTTTTCCAATCGAATTTGATGCCGACAATGTCCGTATTTTTCGCCGACAACAGTGTGCGATGAAAAGGCTTTCTGTCTCCTCGTAGTAGTATAGGTATTGGGAGAATGCTTCGTTTAGGCAAACATGCTTGTCAGCATCGGCAGGGTTTGGTAATTTTCCAAAACTGAAGTAAATGTTCTCAATGGTGCTCCAGTCAAGGTCGGTTGCTCCCGGCATGGTTGATGGTAACGCCGGTTTGTTTTACGATGTCGTCTGATGTGATGTTGTTACAATGCGGTAGCGGCGGTGCCGGTTGTTCGATGTCGACAATCCAAGGGAATTAATGTAATCGTTCGATCATTGTAATCGTGGGAACAAAACGAATTAACCTTGGGAATTGTCGGCGGTGTTTTTCGGTTAACCGACGATGTAGTTGCTGTAGATCATTCGCAGTCACAGATGTGTCGTCCGGAACGGTCGGAGAAACAGTCGGTCTATTCTTGCGATGTAATTAACCGGCGATGTCAGTGTTCCCTTGTTGTCCAACATCGATGTAATTAACTGGCGATGTCGGAAGTCGTGGTCACAAACGGGTGCTCACAACGTTCGGCGGAGAAACAAACGTTGGTATGCTTGGTCATGTATTACAGAAGAAGATTCTTGGTAGAAGGATCTGTAGATACACCCCTTGATACGCGAGCAAGGAGGAGAAAAGAAGGAGGGCGGGGGGAGGTTTATTGATACAGCCCGTTGTCGAGTCCCGTACCAAGTATACTCTGGCTGTAACCGGCAGTGGAGGTGTTGTACGGGGTGGAGATAGGTAGCTTAAGGTATACACTTGGTAGTGTAAGTTATAAGGGCTCTATAACCTGTTGTTACTCTAAAAATTGATCGAAAGGATAGGATAATTAAAATTTAAAGAGAAGTGAGCATATCATGAGATTGCTCTGTTATTGTACTATTTCATGTAGTGGACCGTATCCCTGTAATATTCGTGTTGTAGGGATATCTTAATTGGTTGTATATCATGTGCAACTCATCATAAGACAGAGAACACATGATGTAACGTAGATATCTTGATACTTGAAGTCATTTTTATCTCTGGAGGAGTATAAGTAACTTTTCAAGTGTAGAATGGATATTAATCCTGTAGAATGTACGTAAGTACTGTAGGTGTATTTTTGACCGACAGCAGAAGTTGAGGAGGGCTGCTGATGGAGCTTGCAGATCTGCTGATCGACTGTGACGAGAGGCCGGAATCAGGAAAAAGGAATCTGTAAATTTCTGTGGTTGTTGTGGAGTCTGTACTATAATATGTTGGAAATGTGTCAGTGACCTTTCTGATTCCTGTTGGAGATGCTTTGTTGCCATGCAAGTTATCAAACTTTAGTTGCTGTTGTTGTTGCTGCTGTTGCTGTTGCTGCTGCGTGTTGCTGTTGTTGTTGCACTGATCCCCCCCCCCCCCCCCCCCCCCTCCCCTGTCATTCCATATCTGTTTCCTTCCTCTTCCAACAACAAAGTCGCGGACCGGGACAAAGACGGTGACAATGTCAACGACAACGACAATGCCACCGACCAGTTGGTTTTGGCGTGGACCGATGCCACAATGGATCTCAGTCATTGCCGCTTCGGCAATCCATCGGGCATCCTCTGCATCTGTGTCTGCATCTGCATCTGTGTCTGCATCCTCTTGTTCCTCTGATATATTCTTGTGTTCCTCGCAGTTGTTGTTGTTGGTGGTGGTGGCGGTAATGTTGGTGGTGGTGGTGGTGATGTGGTTGTTGCTGTTGTTGTTGTTCTGCCACAACTGCGTCTGCCAATGTTGTGGCTTTGGTTGCAGTTTCCGCACCGTGATTAGATGTAGTAGTAACGCTGTTCTGTTATTAATTACGAAGAATTTTTTATCACAGCAAAAAGAGGTACGGGAGGTGCGGATGATGGCTTGAGTATCGAAATGGGTCCGTGTCTGTGTCTGTGTCTGTGTCTGTGCCTGCGTCCTCTCGCGGGGGCTACCACTACTGTGGCTACCACTGCTCCGGGGAGATTGTCCCAGGGAACAACATACCTTGTGGCGGCTGCAGCTGCTGCTTTGTCGCCGGTGTATTGGCGATGACCTGGACGTAGACGACCTCGACGTAGACGACGACAACTTGAGCTGTTCTTGCTGTTGTTGGTGCTGTTGGTGCCCAAATGGATCCCCGGATCGCAGAGTCCTTTGTTGCCAGGCCACACGATCTCCGTCATGCCGGGAATCCCAGCACTGTTGGTGGGGTGCCGACCGCGCGCGTGCCAGGGTACCAACACGGTACTCATAATTTATACATACACTTAGTACGGCCATACACACGGGACTGAAAGCGGGGTGACAGCCACAACATTAGGAGGAATGTAGCAGGGCCACCCCACAATACCACTGACGTATTACTGATGGAGGACCACTACCGTCCATCCAATCACCAAAGCAAGCATATCCAGTGAATGGCAACAGTCGGCAGTCATCCACTATTGATGGTCACACACAATCATAGTTTAATTACTTGTATCTAACCAATAGGATTGATTGCACTCTTTCAGGTTTCGTAGTACTAAGTCTGCTACTGATTACAACATACAAGTAATTAAACTAGCAGTAACAGTTGACACAGTGATTTCCTGATTCAGCTCGGAACCACCACAGCGCTTCCAACAACACCATCACGCACGTCGAGTCGATACACTATCCTCCGCGCTACCTGCTGTTGCAGTCAATATACTAGTCCTCCAGCAACATCATGGATCAGCTCAACGCATCCAACAGAAGTTCCAACATCCTGAACCCCTCCAGCAACAACAACAGCCAGCAGCAGGCGGGGCAAGGCAACCAATCCCACAATCGGAGTCCTAAGGGCAACAACAACCATGGAACCAACCACCCCACAAGTAGTGAGCGCAAGTTCAACGGCTTGGACCAAGATGAACTCAAAGGAATCGTTGTCGACAGGTCGAAGTCAGTACAATATGACAAGCTCTATGAGGGACTCAAGATAGTAGGTGGAAAGAAGAACTCCAAGGTCAAGACCACCCTCATCAATATGCAAACACTTGCTGAGGATGATTTCCTACCCACCATGCCAAGCCCGGCCGACTACACTGTGTTGGGAACTAGAGGGGAGGAGGTCATTGACCCCGACAAGAAGCGGCTTCTCAAGGAGCTGTGGATAAAGAAAGGAGAGAGATCCGCAAAGAAGTATGACCAATATGTGGAGGATCTGAAGGCCCTATTCTTGACAGCTGAAGGACAACTCAGCCCAGAGGTGAAGCAACACCTGAAGACCAACAAGTCCTGGAACTCCATTGAGGATGATCAAGACACCCTCAGTATGCTCAAGCTGCTGCGCAAATATTGCTACCGCGACAGTGCCACCAAGTTACACCCAATGGTGGACGCTACAAACAAGATCTGCAAGTTCTTCTCTTGCAAACAGGATAGCAACAAGAGTGCAGCAACATATGCCGAGGAGGTGAAAGCTAGGTTTGATGTCACGACATAGCATTAATTACCATCCAGTCGAAAGACATGATTAAACTCGCATTGAACAAACACTTCCCCGGAGCAACCTATGAGGATTACGTCGCCATGGACAAGGCCTGGAAGACCAAAGTCGATGCACTGATGGAGGACATGCTCCTGTCAGTAGTGATTGTGAATGGAAGCAACACCAAGACCCATCAGAACCTCTCAGGCGTTCTCAAGGACAACTACAGCCTTGGGTCCAACGTGTACCCAACATCACAACCTAAGGCACTCAAGCTAATGAGCCAATACAAGTCACCTACCCAGGCCACAACCCCAGGCCAAGGCACCATTGGCAGCTTGGGGCAGAACAGCAGGCGCGGGGGAGGTGGAGGAAATAACAACACTGATAAAAGCGACAAAAGAACCAACACAACCAACGAGACAGCCCTAGTGGCCGCAGGCGCCGTGTCACCTTATCCCAAGGTGACCGAGGCCCACCAAATTCTAATGGCCGGAGTTGAAGATGGGGCTTTTGATGAGGAGCTCTGCTTCTTTCAACTTGGTCAGGCTACGCAGACACACGACAAGGCAACTGCCCCCATTCCAGAAACCCCACAAAAGCCCAGGAGTGTGGGGCAGCCTAATACCCAACAACCCCAGGAAAAGCCCAGGAGTGTGTCGGGAGCCTTTGCTGGCACTATGCTACACAACGTTATTTACAAGCTAGAGGAGCAGTACATGTTTTCACAAGCTCTGGGAAGTATTGACCCATACTGGATCCTGTTGGACAGCCAGGCGACATGCAACTGCATCAGCAACCCAGAGCTGCTTCGGAACATTTGAATCCACCCGGAAGGCCGGAAAGTCCGGATCCACTGCAATGCGGGGATTGTTATTGTTAACCAAGTTGGTGGTCTTCCAGGATTTGGGACTGTCTGGTACCAAGAAGGAGGGATGAACAACATCCTGTCACTCAGTTCTGTGTTGGACCGATACCAGATCACACTGGATACTGCCATCACCCAGTCATTCTTTGTGCACAAGCCCGACAGCACCACTCAGAGGTTCGATCAAGCCGACAATGGGCTATACTACTGTGACTTGAGGGAGACAGACGGGAATACTCGCCATTACATCAGTTGAAGGACAAAAGAAACTGTACTCCGATCTTGATGTGCAACGCGCAACCAAGGCCAGAAAGCTGCAGGATGCTCTTGGTTTCCCCAGCACCAAAGATTACGTGAATATTATTGACAATATCCTAATACTCAACTGCCCCGTGACACGACAAGATATCAAGATTGCTGAAGAAATCTTTGGAACCAACACCAGTGTGATTAAAGGAAAGACCATCTGCCAGCAACCCTCACATGTTTGAGAGGATGTTGACCCAGTTCCCCTGGAAATTCTGACACGATACAAGAGTGTGTCTCTCAGTATCGACATCTTCACTGTCAATGGAATCAAGTTCTTCCGGAGTGTTTCTCGACACCTATACTTCTGGACAGTTAGTGCCATTGAGGACGCGTCCCAGACAACCATCTACCGGACACTAGCCGCCATCATAGGACTCTATGCAGTTTGGGGTTTTGTTGTGGCCATTGTATCTGGGGACAATGAGTTTAACTGCCTGGAAGGGCCACTGCTGTCCAGGGACCCACCTATACAATTTGAGGGGGTTGGACGAAATCAACAGAGCCATATGTGGAGCGGGACAATCGCACGTGCAAGGAACGCATCCGTTGCATGTTCTCCTCCATCCCATTCTAATGTTTACCTCGCCGTGTCACCATTGACATGGTCTCTGCGGGTATCTTTTGGCTAAATAACTGGTGCAATCGAGTCAGTGTGTCAAGCATCATCTCCCCCCATCAACTGATGACAGGGGTTCGACTGGATGCAACAAAACATTGTAAGTTCCAGTTTGGGGACTATGTCCTTGCACACGACAATGCTAGTGACAATTCAATGAGTCCAAGGGCCAGGGATGAAATCTACCTCTGACCAACCGGAGATTGCAGCGGTGCACTCTATCTTTTTGATCTCAATACAGGGCGCCGTATTTGGCGCCGAACAGCAACCCCTGCCCACATGACAAACACGGTGATCGATCGTGTGGAGGCCATCACCGCTGAGCAGAACACTCCTATTGGTCTTACCTTTGGGAACAACGAGGGTGGCACCATCATCCTGGATCTAGATACTGAATCTGTCAGGTCCGGCAATGGAGCCTCTGACTGCTCTTTTTCCCCCAATGATTATCCAGTCGAGGAAGACGATGCAGACCCACCTGGCATGGTGGACGCAGAGGAGCTCCATGACCTTCAACATGATCAAATTGAAAAAATTGGGAGGTACACGATGACGATGACAATGGAAGCCATGGTGATCCACCCCCACTTGGTCCAGAGTCTAATACTGTGAGCAATATTGATGGGGGAACTGATCCCAGCAGCAATGAGGCCAGTACCAAGCTCAGAGAGGACAGCGCGTCCATTGAAAACAGGTCCGTTGAATTGGCCCACGCGGATAACACAACTGACTCTGACTCTTATGCGGAAAACAATGCTGATGAGCAGAGCGTTGCGAGCACCGGCCATGCCATGGACGCGCCAGATCCCGCAGATGGAGAAGAATTTGGGCTCACCAATGATCAGCCCATTGCAGCAGATGGACACAATCTCTCCAACATTGATAACAACAACGATAACAACAACAATAAACAACAACAACAACGAAACCTGTGACAATGGCGGCACACCACTTTGCATGACCCTTTGACCACGAGTGACTCGCGGGCACAACAAGTTTGGGTTGGCAGAGGGATACCAGCCAAACATTCATCACCGGAACCTTTCATGCACACACTGGACCATCTTCAGCGGTGGATTCAAGAAAGCTGTTTTGCAGTTGGAGAATAACCAAGATAAGTATATGTTCATATCCAATGCCATAGCCTCCTACAATAACATTGATCAATTGCTCGTAACCAAGCAGTATGGGGTGAAAGCTGGACTGAGACTATTTGGGTCCGCCTGAGTGGAGGCTGTTGTGGCTGAACTTGAACAACTACACACTCGTAAAGTAGTTCACCCCGTACATATTAGAGACATGGCCTGGGAGGAAGTGAAGCGGTCTCTCCCCTACTTGATGTTCCTGAAGAGGAAGAAGTGTGGAAAGATCAAGGCACGCGGGTGTGCTGATGGCAGGTCCCAACACGATTTCATCTCCAGAGAGGACACCTAGTACTCACCCACTGTTTCACTGCATGGTCTAATGCTTACATGTCTTCTTGACGCAATTGAAGGCGGCGATGTTGCTACAGCCGGCATTCCCGGGGCATTTCTACAGGCCCCAATGCCGGATGGTGAGGTAGCTCACATTCAATTCGATTTCCCCATGGCCAAGCTCCTGAGACGTATTGATCCAGATGTCTACAACAAGTACACCATGGACGGCTGGAAAGGCAAGATTCTCTACACTAGAGCAGACAAAGTAATATATGGGACCCTGCGGGCCGCTCTGCTGTTCTGGGAATGGCTGTTGGGCCAGCTAATCACCTGGGGTTTTGAACTCAATCCCTATGACACCTGCACAGCCAACAAGATGATCAATGGGCAACAGTGCACTATTGTGTGGCACGTTGATGACCTCAAGATCTCCCACAAGGACCCAGAAGTGGTGACAGCAGTACTGGACGGTCTCGGCAAGGTGTTTGGAGTGGAATCACCCCTTACGATCACTCGTGGATGCATACATGACTATGTTGGAACGACTATCGACTACAGTGAGCCTGGAAAGGTAAAGTTCAGTATGTTTGATTATCTCGAGGGAATCATGGACAACCTCCCAACCGATCTTGTCGAAGGAAGGTCAATTCCAACACCGGCATCTGACCACCTGTTCAAGGTCAACCCAGAAGGGAACAAGCTCAACATCGTGGATGCCGAGACATTCCACAAGCATGTGACACAACTCCTATTTGCAAGCAAAAGGGCGCGCCCTGATATACAGACCTCCATAGCATTCCTCTGCACACGGGTTTCAAATCCAGACCATGATGATTGGAAGAAGCTGAGGAGAGTGCTGGGATACATATGAGAGACCATTTTTCTTCCACTTGTATTGGGATGGGACAACACCGGTAATGCGTACTGGTACGTCGACACATCCTTTGCTGTCCACTTGGACATGAAGAGCCATACAGGTGGTGTCCTCACCTTTGGCCAGGGAGCCATCCTCTCGCTATCCACAAAACAGAAACTTAACACAAAGAGCTCAACAGAAACAGAATTGGTGGGTGTGGATGACACGCTGCCGTATAATCTATGGTGTTACTACTACCTACAGTGGCAAGGGTATGCGGCACAAACAGAACACGGGACCGGCCCCAGTCACACAAGAAGTGCACTTGGGAAGACCAACATACTTAACCAAGACAATACAAGCGCAATCAGGCTGGAGATGAACGGAAAATCCTCCAGTACTAAGCAAACCAGGCATATCAATATTTGTTGTTTCCTTATCACCGATCGGGTGAAGAAGGGAGAAATCGAGATCCAGTATTGCTCAACGGGCGACATACTTGCTGATTACTTTACAAAGCCCCTACAAGGGTCATTGTTTCGAAAATTTTGAAACATCATCATGGGAGTAACCGACGCGGAATTCCTGCAATACAAACAACAGTATGCAGCAGCATGCAAGCGCGACACCCCATAATGTCTATCCACCAGTAACAGTGTGTCCCTGGCGTGTAGCAGGAGTGTGTTGGTGGGGTGCCGACCGCGCGCGTGCCAGGGTACCAACACGGTACTCATAATTTATACATACACTTAGTACGGCCATACACACGGGACTGAAAGCGGGGTGACAGCCACAAGAACATTAGGAATGTAGCAGGGCCACTCCACAATATCACTGACGTATTATCAATGGACCACTACTGGCCATCCAATCACCAAAGCAAGCATATCCAGTGAATGGCAGCAGTCGGCAGTCATCCACTATTGATGGTCACACACAATCATAGCTTAATTAGTACTTGTATCTAACCAATAGGGTTGATTGCGCTCTTTCAGGTTTTGTAGTACTAAGTCTGCTACTGATTTCAACACCCACACCCACCCAAGGCTTTCAACCTACCGCACTGGAGCACATGAACACCAATGAAAATATTTTTATTTCATATCTTGGGTTAAGGTTAGGAGCTTTGGTAGTGGGAATTAGATTTTTAAATCTAGTGAGTCAAAAATGAGAGCTCAGGGGACATTTTGAGTCCTTAGGGAGAGTTTTTGTCACAACCTGAGGGGGGTTGAAACTCTTGATTACATAGCCCTGAGAATTTTTAAAAATGGCCTTGCAAATTAAAAAAAAATGGGTACATTTATCAAAATAGAGCTTTCAACTAGTTGGGTTGGGTCGCGGGACAGTTACCAGACGTACTCGTAGAAGTTAGTACTTCATATTTTGCTGCTTCACATTATCAAAAATGTCCATCACCGAGACACCAGAATGCCACGTATCCAAGCTTTATCATGTTCTCCCAGAAGCCCCTTCCAGCTTGTTGTCACCTCACAAAAGTCTGCCCATTCAGCCCTTTCCATGGTTATATTGGGTCATTCCCAAAAACACAGAATATCTGTGTCACATGGCATCGATGTGTGTATTCGGGAATGAAAATTGTTGACACAGATATCTGTGCGCTAAAAACTCTTCCCATATTCATGCTGATTTTTGGAATAAGGAATTTGACCAAAATTCAACCAAGGTGCGAAATATTAACACGAAGTAACAGAGATACAAATATTTTGACGTGTCTTAGAATCAAACGCAACTCCACTACATGAAAATCCTTAAGTGGTAAAAACTATTCCACTTAACACCACAAATAAACAGGTTAGAAGATATGTACCGAGACATCATTAAAGACCGGATCAATAAGTAAACACTTGGATCCCTTATATGTATTCAAATGAATGTATTTAACACCCTGTGAGTAAATTACCTATTGCACTCATGAAAATCCATACCGGCTCGTATTGGGCCTCATTTATTCCCTACAACACGATCAAGCAAAAGGCCCATTGATACTATTACTTAACCTCGTAAAAGGACCACAGCAAGGATCGGTGCGACACACATGATGAACACATAACACATACTCCGTAATTACTAACAAGGGAATGAAAAAGGTGCAGTCATAGATTCCAAATGGGGACACAGAATTGTGTGTAAATCAGTGTTTACGAGGGGGTCTCGTAAACACTTAAAAACAGTAATGTGAGTAAAAAAGACGAAAACTGAGTAACAGATGACACACAATCGTGCACAACCTAAATTACAAAGATATTCTGTGTTTTGGGAATGACCCATTATACTGGCTTGTTACACTGGTGGCTCAGTGAAAAAGAAAAAGGAATTCAGATCTGCTAGATGCTGGACTGGTAGTCATAGTAAGACTGTGTTTTGTGTAGGGAAACTCTTTGATAAGAAGAGGATGACAAACCAGGATGAAGGTGGGGCTGCAAAGAAGAAGAAAATATTCTTGTCATCAGAGATTAATCTGTTTTGCCACCAGGAAAGCACCCCACTCCCCCACTTACTCTTTCTCTTAGACTTCCTTCTATTAATTATGTCTTGTTGAAAGAGCAGAACTCTAGGCTCCTGAGGTGCATATCAGGAAAGAAGCAAAGCATGGTTTGCTGTTTGCTGTTTGGTGGAGAGAAAGATGTCAATGATGTGTTCATTGAAGAGAAAGATGTTAGAGATCATGCATAAGAAGAAGAAGAAAAAACAGATAAAGAAGAAGAAGAAGGGCATGACAGCAGGCCAGTAGCAAAAGAACCTTTCCATCATCTTGATATCTACAAGGAATATCATGGTGTCAGGTGCCTTGTGGAAGCACGTTGTGTACTAGGGGTATGCATTAGCAACTTGCCAAAGGAAAAGTTACATTGCTACTATACGTTCAAAGTAGGGATGACAAGAAGTGTCATTGCTGCTGATATCAAGTACACCCAAGGTATGTCACTTGAGAGGAAAAGAGCACGGTGAGGGGGGCTCAACCTGGAGCTCCAAGGATATGGGCCGGGAGAAAATGAGACAATTGCACCATTTAGACAAACGGCACATACTTTTAATTTTATCTCACTAATAGGATATAACCCAAGCAATATCTCGTTAGATTGAACTTTATTCTTTAAGGTGATTGCGTTTACAGTAGCATCACGTGCTTGTAACACTATGAAAAGTACCGGTAAGCCAGAAATCACCATAGCCATTTCTACCTACATCCAACTAGCTCGTCGAGTAACTCCGGGCCGTTGGAAACAGAACACCATATTTTGTAGGATGGCTGCGCCGAGTTGTAGATCTGATGCATCTGTGTAGATATCAAATGGTGGTAGGTTCAGATCCGGGTATGTGTTCAGCGCCTCACTTGCTATCATTGCTTTCATTTCTTCAAAGGCTTTTTCCTGGGCCGGCCCCCATGTGAAGGCTGACTTTGTTGATTTGGACTGCCCATTTGCGGTTTTCTTGGGGGTTCCCGTGAGTTCAAATAAAGGAGATAGGACATGTAAATGTCTCAGCCACATATCCCTGTAGTAACCAACAGCACCTAGAAAGGACTTGACTTGAGTGATAGTTTTTGGTCTGTCCATTCGCAGAATAGCTTCAATCTTTTTCTTCCAAGGTTTCACGGCTTCTGGAGTCATCCAAAATCCGAGAAAGTCTGTTTCCTGTACAACCCAGTCACACTTGAGAGGGTTGCACTTGAGTCCATTTTCATTCAGTCGTTGCAGAATTGTATCCACTGTTTGCATGTGGTGGCTGAAGGTGCCATTTGTCCAGATTCCAATATCATCAATATAGACGGTGCAGTCGGTGCCTTGCAAAATGTCCTCCATGAGTTGTTGTGCCACATCTGGAGAGATTTTGACACCCATTGGAAGTCTTTGATATTCATAGCAACCATATGGGGTGACAATCATGCATAGTTTCTTGCTTGGTTCATCCGCGCCGATGCATGATGTCCTGGATTCTTGGTATTGGATATGGCCTTCTGATTAGTAGTTCATTGAGTTCCCAAAAATCTGACACCCATCGAACTCTGTTGTCCTTCTTTGGAATGATGAAAGTAGGAAATGCCCATTCAGCTGGTCCCTCACATCTTTTGAGGACTCCATCATCTACAAGATTCTGGAGCTCCCTTTTGAATAGTTCTTTTCTTTTGTATGTGACTGCATATGGCTTCTTGTGAACTGGCTTGGCGTCGGGCTTCAGCTTGAGTGAGATTTTCTTGTGTGGGTATTTGCCTAGTTTGCCATTGAAGACATTTGGATATTTCGACAGGACAGCTTGGAATTGTTGTTTTTCTGATGCTGTCATATGTGCTTGTTGCTCAGCAACTGAGGTTGGATCAGTTGCTTTGTAAGCTCTGTCGAGGATGACGGGTGATGAAGATACAGCATCATGTGCAAATAGCTCAGAATCAATAGATTCCTCCAGTAATGCCTGAAAATATGCTTCCTGCAGCTCTGGAGTAATATTGAAACTGGCTGTTTCGCGCATTGGAATTTGTCGATTGTTCCATTGAATCATGCCTGATTCAAATAACAAGTTGATATTGGTGCTGCATAGAAAGTCTCGACCGAAGATAATATCATATCTGCATGATTTGGATTCAAATAATCTGGCTTCACAACGCTCGATTGTTGTGTTCCCAAATTCTTGTAGTTTGAGATTCTTCATTACGACAAACAACGAGGTGTCAAATGATCCATTGGCTGTGGTTGTGATGGTCCTTGTTTTGGATTGGATTGGTAGAACTCCAAGGGGAAGTGCCCTTTTGTTGATAAGGGTTGTTGTGCTGCCACTGTCGAGTAGGGCAAGCATTGTCTTTGTTGTTCTTACTGGAATGCCTTGAATGTATTGGATGGTTGTTAAAACAATGGGAGCCACATTGCTCTGCTTTGTTTTGGTAGCTACGGGATATTCCGTATTTGGTTGTAGGGTCTTTGCTAGACGCGAGGTCCAGCTTGTTGCATCGATTGTGTCGGTGGTGCTGCGATTGTACCCGTATTGCCGATCGAATTGTCATCCGATTTGGCTGTTTTATTGGCTTCTGTACCCATATGTTTATTTTTACCGACGCGTTCGTCCGTTTCTTCAAACTGGACTCGACGTGAGCTCTTGTCAACATCAGATTTACGTCCTGTAGGTGTCTTCTCCCCTTCTGTGGAGAGAGTTCCTCCTGCGAGCCCAATTGGCAGTGCCAAATTGGCATCCAGAGCCTGTGGCGCTGGAGGCAGGGTGACTGCTCTTTGGCTTCATGGAAGTCATATCTGCTCACCGCTCTGTACGCTGTGTTCTGCTTTGCCTCCATGTTGCTGGAGGAAAGCTTCCTTTGCGCGCTGCATGTGTGCTTGGAATGATTCATTGCTGGCTGTGGTGGTTTTGCCGGCCGAGTCATTATTGTTTTTCTTGTTGTCGGCGCGTTATTTTTTCTTCTGTTTGGAGTACCTGTTCTTGGGACACTCAGACCAGTCATGGTTGTGACCGGGAATGCGACAGGGATTAGAAGATTTTTGGTCTTGGTTCTTGTTGTTGGTTTTGCGTTTGGAATTATTGGCATTGTTTCCAGGATGTCTCCCTTGTTTTTTGCCTCCATTCCTCAGCTTTGATTGTCTTTCTTGACTGGACATGTACTCCACAATCTTTTGGATAGATGTTTCTGCCGTGACGCCGCCGTGCATTTGGCCATATTGTTCGACCCAAAGATTGGGGAATGTAGCAACATTGTCGTTTTGATAATTTTGCTGAGTTTGGGACCATGGCCTTGTAGCTTATCCAAGTATCGAATGAGCCTGTTGATGCGCAAGGCATGATCCTTGGAGGTGTTGTCATGTGGTTTCTTGCACGCGTCGCTGCGAATGTAGGTTTGCATGATTTCTCTTGCATCGCCGGCATCGCAGTAGTGTTCTTGAATGTAATCCTTGACTGCTTCTTCGTAGCCTTCAATGTTGTCGGGATAATTCATCTCGTGATTGTCGTCGCGGATTGTTTCCTGCCATTTGCGTTGTGCTTCAGGGCATAGAATCTTGGTGAACGATTCATAGTATCGGTCCTCAGATAGTGGTAGGGTGTTTGCCGCGATGAGAAAGGCTTCCTCACAATACAACAATTCTTCCAGGCCCCCTTCTTCTGAAAAGATTGGTACCTTCCATTCCTGTGAATTACCGTCAGCATCATAGACTTTCAAAGTGGCAAGTTTGTTCTTAGTCCGGTCAAAGCTGGAATCATAGGTGATTGGCGGTTCCCGATGCAATCCGGTCGACATGGTTGATACTTGCCTGATTTGATGTGTTGTTTTGCAAGATTTGACGTTTTCAATTGATTCGATGTTTTCAATGGAAAGACAGGAATTTGTTTTGTTGATTCACAATGTCGGATTTGCTTCAGAGACCACTTTCATTTATTTATTTCGTTCGAGATGGATCGAGTTTCAGTACGGTAGGTTATTTGTTAGCGAAAAACCGTTGTCGTTCAAAAAAATTCGTTTCATTAGGTCGAAAACCGTTGTCGTTCGAAAGTTCGTTATTCGTTGTTCGAAAATTTGATCGTTATTCTACAGTAGCTGTAAGAGTAATTACTGTGTAACACACTAGGGGTAGAATTTGAGTAGGAGTGATAATTATGAATGGATTAATACTTTATGAAAATGGATGGAAACTTAACAGATAAAATAATGAGCGATCGGGCCATGCTGGCTTCGATCGCTCATGTACATTCATATAGAGTAGGGATATGAATCGTGCGCCCGCCATGGATATTCATATAGAGTCGAGATATGAATGGTGCGCCCACCTGGCATCGGTATACCATTGTATACAGATAATGCTTCGCTACTTAATGATTCTTAGAGTGGCCCAAGTCTCATTAGTTTGATCGTACGTATCCTTCGATGGTATCTTGGATAGTACGACTTGTATGATAGATTGTAGTACGTAGATTGGTACGTACATAGCTTGGTGCGTATGATTGTAGTATGTTACACTGCCCTGTAGAGTTGTATCCACGGCACATGGTAACCGCTCACATTATCTGTTAGAGATTACTCCAGATTCACAGTTTCAAGCAGCAACAGGAAAAAAAATCAGAACCATGGACCCCCCAAGGCCAGCAAGGCAAACAACAACGGAGCTGGTAACAGCACCGGAAGACAACCAGATGGCGACCGACAACGACAGCGGGGCCGACGGAACAACAGCCCCAGCACACGCGCAGGGACCACACACAACCGATTCCAAGGACAAGATCAAACCGAGATGAAAGGGATCGTAATTGATCATAGCATCCTCCTCGATCACAAGAAGACATCAGTAGTACGTCACTCGTCACAGAACCCTTCCCAGAAGCAACAGAAGCTACTACCGGTAGAATGCATGGCATGGCATCATAATATTATTATGAAATAAGCACGAAGTAATACTAATAATAATGCATCCTGCCAATGAGTGATTCCCACCAGATGAAAACGAATATAATTAATAAAAAAGCACATAAAAAGTATTTGTTTTCTACATAGATTTATTCATTTCTGAATAGAATTTGTCAGTCCATACGTATTGACTGACAGTTTTAATTCACTTTTTTAACACTGAATAAATTTCAACGGAATCTTAAAATCAAAGATTTCGGTCTTAATCAATCGTGTGAACCTCTTGCACCTCTTTTGCCGGGCATGCTTGCATGCTATTTTTGGTGATCATCGCTAATTTTGCTGAGTTGAAAAATTGCAAAGAAAGAAAGTCCGGGAAGAAACAGCAAACAGCAACAACAACAGTACGACTTGTCTCTCCAGCAAGTAATCAACAGAAATTCAACTTCTACACTTTCTTTCTATCGAGCTGACGCAGGGCAAGGGCAAGAATGTCCTTCTACCCCTTCACTTCAATCGCTCTCGTTGCTCCCGCTAGTAGTTTATTAGAGGATGATTCATCCGAAGATGAATCGATTCGATCGCATCGATCAGATTGGATTCGATCGATGCGCTCACAAAAACAAATACCATCCATCATAACAATCAACAACATGGCACCGACTGCTGCACCGGCTGCTGCACCAACTGGCAGCAGTGGAAGGAAAGCCGGCATTGCCAACTACACAAAGCCTGAGTTGGAGCACTTGTTCAGATGTATGAGAAGTATCCTACCAATTGGCCCAGAAGAGTGGGACGCCGTTACAAGTCTACACGCTGAAAAATTTCCTGGTAGGGACACTGATTCAATCAGAAACAAATACATTCCTTTGTACCGGAAGAAGATGCCAACTGGTGATCCAATTCAGAAATGGAATGTTAAACAAGCCAAGGAAATCAAGTATCTGATTGGTGATAGAGCCTGCATTCTGAATGGAGAAGAAATGTTCGATATCGAAACAGGGGAGTTTGTTGTCCCTCCTGATGATGACAACGAGGAGCCATCCGATCCTCCACCACTTCCACTATGCCAACCAACTCAACCAACTCAACTGACTCAAGGAACAACTCAAGGAACAACTTGAGGAATGGAGGACAACCGCCGTCCGCCACTTCTACTTGGTCAACCAACTCAGCCAACACAAATCAATGAAGCAGCAACGGAGCTCACTCCTACCAGTACCATTAGTGGTGGTGTCAGCACTAACAAGAAGAGAGCTTACACTCGCAAAACAGAGAAGGACACACATTTGATGAGTGTGATTGCTGCAGCATTGAGAGAGGGACGAGAGGATCGAAAGCTTCATATGCATGCATTGGAATCCCATCGAGTGGCATTGGAACTTCAGCAACGCCGACAGGACAAGGCCGATGAAGAGAAGAAGTTGGCAGATCAAGAGAGGAAGTTGATGTTTGAGGTACTCGTTGGTCTTGCTAGTGGTGTTGGTGCAAAGAATACTCCCAACGGGAAGCTCAAAAGAAAACTGGAACACCTTAGATTGTGTGCCGACGACAGCAGCGATGAGGACAAAGATGACAAATGAAAAGACAAATCAATTTGTCAATCGTTAGATGAATCAAATCGATCAATTAGCATCAAATCGGCGGATCGAATCGATACCTGTAGAATCAAATCGATCGATTAGTTAGTTAGTTAGTTAGTTAGTTAGTTAAAATAAAGGAATCGATTATTAGTTAAACTCAACAACACTACCAATGTTGCTCCAGACAGAAACTTAGGCTACAAAGGCAATAGAAAAACTCTATTGCAACACCTTAAAAGAGGGAACCAAAACCACTAGAGGTGTGCTGGAGCAAAATTATTCGAACGTGTTGTCAACTGCTCTAAATATGAGTGGATCAATCAATCCAAAACCACTAGAGGTGCGCTGGAGCAAAAATATGAGTAATCGATCGGACGTGCTGATACAACTTGACTTCTCTAAGTAGGGACGTGATACGACTTGACTAATAAGACCAAAGCTGTAAAGCGTTGTTTGGTTAATTCGTTATTTTGAGTATTTACATTATTTTGTTCGATTTTACGGTGTTGGAAAGAGTTATCGATAAGATTATGATCGGATTGTTTCTGGACCATTTTAATCTCCCAATTACTAATTTGTTGTTTCTTTGTGTGGGGATACACGTACTGCTTGGGTTCCGTTGTGAGTTCGATTCCCATATTGTGTACCTCTGCTCAGTGCTTTAAGTATCGATTGATACTCACCAGCGCTTATGTATAATTTACTTACAGTCCTCATTCCATTGGTTGCGTCTCACTTTTACTTATCGCGCTCACCTTGGAATTGTACCATTGCGTACCGTGTACGTTAAGGGTATTCGCGCGTACGTCATCACGCTTGATTTAGTAATCCAATACACCCTTGAATGGTCCTTGGACTATCTGGTTTGTACAGATATATCGGTCTTACCTTCTTATTGTGGCTGCCAGGATGGTGTTTGGTGGGGTAATCAGCTAGATTATGTTTTCCCGGTTCCCAGAAAATATTGAATTGCCCTTGTTTAGCCCTGTCTTTCAACCAATAGAATCGCATATCAATGGCTTTGGACCTTTTTTGTTTGATCGTGCCATTTAATATGCCTTCCGCTGTATTATTGTCTGTTTTCAGTGGGGTGGCCGGCTGTGGGTGGCCTAGTTCAATCAGACATTGGCGAATGGGTAATGCTTCCCTTGTATTCAGGAATAACGATGCTACTTCGGCCTCCGCCGCGGATGCCATCACATTTTTGATGATCTTGGCCAACACTAGGATTGGTCCATTGAATGTATCGTCCTTGGCGTCACCAAGAAAGTGGTATCCTCCTGCTTGGCTCTTGGCGCCCGGACACACAAGGTATGCTGCGTCACTGTCAACACGGAGTATCATGTCCCTGGCCCGGTAGATGATGGTGGCGTCAGGATTGCATGCTGCGTAGTTGAGGAAATATTTCGTGGCAGTTAACGCGGTTTGGTTGTTCTTGGCTGATGCAATATCGTTGAGTGCGTGTAACATCGTGTTGTCGATTGCCCGCGCATAGAATAGAAATTTTTGGGTAACTTGTTGTATGAATTTTATCTCTTTGTCTGTTAACGTGTTCGAGTCTTCGAGTTTTGCGTACTGTATTTTCTCGCCGTACGCGGGCACGTCCGCTCGTGATGGTCCCGCGTACGTACGTGAGGGGCGCACATGTTCAAATTCCTTTAAGGCTTGTTCCACGTAACCATCCATGGACAATTGGACCTCACGCTTGTCGTAGTCCCAACGTAGGTGGACCCCACGTATTGTTTTCCGGTCCAGTCAACCTTGAAGGTGTATTTTGTCCCGACTGCTGCGACGAGATGATCCACATCTTCCTGACAGACGTATTTTATCCCAAAGTCATCCACGACTAGGGTGAAACTGATGTCCCTCTCGTCATGGAGGAATAGTCCCTCTGTATGGGGTGCCTTTCGATATCCGTATGATTGTAGGTGCGCTACTAGGTCATCATGTGCAATTTTGCCGCTTTGTTTGAGCCCATACCACGCCTTTTTGATTCTGGCATAGACATAGTCACCACGCTTGAGCCCCTCTAGGCTGTAAGTGGCCCTGATGCAAGGGGGAATCATGTCCCTCCTGAATTTTACGAATTCGGGCTCGTTGAGTGAGGAGCATAAGTACATGTTAGAAATGTTGCCGGTACAGTACCTAGCCCCTGGGGTAGATACTGCACTGTTCCAATGGGTTTTTATGGTTTCCATGCTTGCTGTTCGGGTGGACACATCGCCGTGGTACTCCAGTTGGTCTCCCCCTGCTGTGATGCGTGTTTTGTAGGGGTCGGTTTTCTCGGGGCATATGGCATCCGTGTATCGGGGATAAGTGACCCTCTTATGTACAGGCACTGCATGTCTATCGATCCAATCCAATACATCCATCCCCTCCACCTCGTTGGGTTGGAACCCTTGAAATAGTTGGCCGAACCCGTCTTCACCTGACTTGAGCCATAACTCCTGTATCGCTGCTTTGGGGTGCTTGATTAGATCTCGGTATGCAGCCCACTTGTTCAAGTCATCATCCCATTTGGACCCCCCGCACGCAAGCTGGGGTCTATATGTTGATTTGTTTGCTTGTAGGACCTGTTTTGGTACGGGAAAATGGGCTGGATCACGCGGGTAAATTCCCATTAGTGCCTTGGGTTTAAGCTTGGGTTTTGAGTAGTATTGGTCGGATTTGTAGTACCGGGACACTTCACCGTGTGTGTAGTCGGCAATATCCCCATCGGTGAATCTTACTTTGTAGTATTGATTGGTCTGGTCATAGCTTACGACTTCACCTTCATACCACCCTGAGTTGAACTTCTTTCTAATGATCGTGCCCACGGCCCAGGGGTGTCCCCGGTGGGCGCTGTGTTGTTGCGGAGGCGGCACCCTTGGAGGTTCGCGTTCATTTTCTGGCTTATTGATTGATTTTGTATTGGGCCCATTTGACACCCTTGGAGGTTTGCGTGAGCTTTCGGATGTATCACTAGGTGTGGCTTTGGACCCATTCCGTATTTGTTGTGTTCCCATATGCAAAAGATCTTGTATACTCCGAAGGGCCTCATTCATTTGGGTTCCCTGTTCCATATAAGGGATTGGTGGATGGGGCTTACTGGTAACTTCCTTTAGGTCTTGGAGGATCATGAGCAGTCGGTCTGTAGAAGAGGTATGGGGCATATCAGTCTTGGGAAAGAAAGCCACTGTGTTGCTGATTCTGTTAGCGCGACTGGCCTCCCCGACGCATGTGTAATTCCTGTAGTGCTTCAAGGCCGGTCCGATGTAGTAACCCCTTGTCCCATGGTCCTGCCATGCGCCTCGTTCTTGAGCTCTGTTGTGAACAATCACCCGGCAGCCCATAGGGGCTAGTGGGTGTTTGTTGTAGTCATAGATCCCGTGTCTGAGCTCATATGCTGATAGTTTCGGCTGGGTACGTGATGCGCGTAGCAAGTTGAGGGTAATGAGCGCCTGTGGGATCAGTAGGTCCCAATCGTCCACCGGGAATTTGTCATCCACCCCATTCAATCCCGCCATAAAATGGTTCTTGAAGGTCTGTATGGCCCTTTCCGCATGGTTGA
This sequence comes from Pseudo-nitzschia multiseries, assembly GCA_037355745.1. NCBI lineage: Eukaryota > Bacillariophyta > Bacillariophyceae > Bacillariales > Bacillariaceae > Pseudo-nitzschia > Pseudo-nitzschia multiseries. The sequence goes on along the minus strand of CM074787.1, from coordinate 12,792,296 downwards.
GACAATGGTTCCCGGGTGATGATAGTTGGTAATTGAGGTTGTTCTTTGTGATGTACGCGATTAGTTTCTTGGAAGTTTCGTTGTCCATACATACTATTTTTGCGCTCACGTTGTCCTCTTTAATCCGCGCGTAGCACACCGTGAACCCCTGTAGGAGGTCTTTGCTCTTGCGTGACTGGATGGGTTCCACGTCAATGTAGTTGGAATCGTAGTTGTACATGAGGAATACGTACTTGTGCCCACGGCGTGACGTGATTGGGTATCTCCCCGGTAGGTCCCACGCGATGAGTTCCTTCGGTTCGTCTTTGGTACGTGGCCCTGCGTGGTCGGTTGGTTGCATTTCATTCTTGGATACTATGTCTACGCAGACGTTATGTATCTTCTTTCGGCCGACGCGGGGTGGCCCTGTATCGGCCGTCGGCTTGTTCTTTAGCTTGCGTGTGCTTTGGATGCCTTGCCAAACCATTTGTAGGTGTCCCATAGTCGTCTCTTCTGTGAGTGGGAGGTATCGGTTGACACGTTGTACAGTGAGGCCCGGCCACGTGGCAAATGAGCCGCGCTTGATGGCGCGGACCCATGTCTCTTTAGTGGGGTATCCTGCTGCTGCGTGGTAGAATCGGATCAGCTTGGGGATGGCTTGAATCTGGTATGCTCCTGCCCCCGTGTGTATTGAATATTCGTTTTCGATATTGTTTTGGTTGGCGCTGGTTGCGCTGCTTTCGTTTTCGTTTTGCGGGGGGTTCTGTCACCCTTGGAGATTTAGCCGTTCCCCTTGGAGGGGCGGGCTGATGGAGGGGAGCCATGTATAGATTCTTTAGGGGGTCACGTTGACCGGTGAGTATGATTTGTTGGGTAGGGCCAATAACGGCCACGTTGTCCTTAGAGAACTCTACGTGGCACCCGTTACTGCATAGCTTGGGCACCGAGACCAATGGCAGTTCCACTTCATCAAACTTGTGACACCCGCGGGCCTCGAGGGGGAGCCGGGGTAGGTCTAACAGGTCTGTTGCTGTGGATAGCATCGTGCTCCCATTTGCACAACCTACTGTCAGCGCTCCCGGTGTGTCTTGGTGTGCCCCCCCTTGATACGTAGATGGGACAAAATGGTCCGTTGCCGCCAAATCCAGGGCCCCATATCCAGGTGGGGCCCTGATATGGAACGCGACGCCGTGTGCAAAGGTAACCGTACGCGGTGGCTGAGGTAGGATATCATGCAAGGGATCACGTAGGATACTGAGTAATTGTGAATCGTGATTACTAGATTTATGTATGCTACTACTGTGGCCCCTCCCACACCGTCAAGATCTCTGGGGCGTATCAACAATCATGGTCCGGCCATTTCCGTTGGGGTTGGGACCATTCCACTTCAACCACCGGTCTGTGTTCCTGGTGGCCCCACCCATCTGATTGTCGAAGGTGGCGCCTTCCTGGTGATCGGCCTTGTTACGACGTTTGTAGCAACTTTGGCCGTCGTGGGTGAGATTCACTCCACACGAGTGGCAGTAATATTTGTATTGCTTCCACTCAAGAAGTATTGGCTGGCGTGCGTTGGGCCCGTTGGTGCGGCTTGCGTCTGCCGACTTGAGGCGGTTTACATCGGCCTGGAGGACAGCCATTGCTGTTTCCCATTGGTTGGACATAGTCATCGTCAATGCTGCAGTTGCGGTTTCAGTGACCTGGGAGTAGATGTCGTGGCATACATTGGCCAGATCACGTTGTTTGTTTTCGAGCTCGGTGAAGCATTGATCAGCCTGAATGTCTGCCAGGTTTGCTGTAGTCGTATTGCTGTGGTAGCTGCTGTACAGCTCCTTCAAGCGTTGTCCCCAGAACTTTTTGTAATGAGTGAATCCGCTCTTATCCATTGATTCCCGGTATTTCTTCCAATCCTCGTCTACTTGGTGTAGTGTGATGGGGTCGTGTTTGCTTCGCGCAAATGCCTCCCGTGAGTAATCGATCATCTGTGCCTTGGTCACATTTGCTGTCTCTGGGAGCAAGTTGATTTGGTGTTGATATTTAGTGAGCTGTCGGAAGTATTCCTTGGGCCCGATCGGGCTCGGTGTGTATGTCAAAGCATTCATTTTCTTGGTGAGCTCACGCGTGAGTTGATGCTGTGCGGCAGTTGTGCATAGGTCTTCCTCCATGACCTGGAAGGCCGCGAGCACCGTAGTTCCACGGGGGAAGGCCTCCGAGCCCGGGTCCTTCAGATCCCCTAGCATGTTGGGGAATTTCCTGTCTGTAATTAGTAGTGCCTCCCTGTTGTACTTGTTCCATTCTACATATAGGGCCTGACTCCGTTTCCACAGTTTGTATGCGTCTGAAGTGAGATCGATTGTACTGTTGAGTTCTTGTGGTTCCCTCGGTGCCTTGGGGAACAGCGCATGAGGGTCCCTTGAGTGGTATTTTGCTTCCGTTTCCAGTAGGAAGGCGTATCCTCCTCCCTGTATGTACTTGATGGAGGGTACTTCAGCTAACGCATTTGCTAGTGCTTTCTTGAATTCGTATACATCTATGCTCGATGGTACAGCAACCGGTTTCACTAGTGTCTCATCCAAGTGGTCCTTGAGCGTTGCGTAGTCCTTCTTCTTGGACATCTCGTCGTCGGTATCACTATCTTCACTGTCCTCGGTATAGTCGTATAGCAACCTATTCTGTGTTTGTAATTGTGTGTTTTGTTCTTCAGTGTACTCGAGTATATCCCGGTTGTACAGTTCGAGCTCTTCCAGTTGATCTCTCAGATTACGGATTGCGGTGGAGCCTATGGTTCTGGAAGTGTCAATGCTGGTGTCGGGGGTAACTCCTCTTGTTGTGGGGCTGTGGTTTCCTTCGGTTTGTGTTCCCTCTGGCATTGGGGTGTGTTAATCTTATCGATAACTAATAAGACCAACGCTGTAAAGCGTTGTTTGGTTAATTCGTTATTTTGAGTATTTACGTTATTTTGTTCAATTTTACGGTGTTGGAAAGAGTTTTCGATAAGATTATGATCGGATTGTTTCTGGACCATTTTAATCTCCCAATTACTAATTTGTTGTTTCTTTGTGTGGGGATACACGTACTGCTTGGGTTCCGTCGTGAGTTCGATTCCCATATTGTGTACCTCTGCTCAGTGCTTTAAGTATTGATCGATACTCACCAGCGCTTATGTATAATTTACTTACAGTCCTCATTCCATTGGTTGCGTCTCACTTTGACTTATTGCGCTCACCTTGGAATTGTACCATTGCGTACCGTGTACGTTAAGGATATTCGCGCGTACGTCATCACGCTTGATTTAGTAATCCAAAGTTGACTTGTTCTCTAAGTACTAAATTTATCTAAGTTGCTAACGTAATCGATCGATCGAATCAAATCCACTAATGATCGATCGGATCGAATACATCATCTGCAGTTTCTGTTGGTACCAATTCATAGGAGAAAAAGCCTTCAGTCCGACTCATGTACGTGTTGAGTATGGTGTTGATTCCAATTTTAGCTGTCTGGAAGTTGTAGAGACAAACAAGGAGCTTCAGAATAATCTTCCTGTCTCCTGTTTCTTCCAAGAGAATGCTGTCCTTCCTCCAGGGGAAACCCCCTTGGATCTGTCGCATTCCCCATTCAGAAAGCTGTCGGACGCTGGTAGCAGCGCGATTCACTATAAGATCTGCTGCATTGAAAGGATCACCCTGGCTACTCCGCATGAGGAATGGCTTTCTAGACAATTTGAAAGCTGAATTGACAATAAGCTTTGCTAGGTATTTATCATACATGAGCTCCATCTTTTCATAGAGGCCATAGTCGGCTTGAGTACTATCATGCCAACAACCTGGAGCATTCAAGATGCAGGCACGGATCCTGCCGTCGGGAGCAAAGATGAAAACACTGTTGATGTATGTCCCACAAGTCCAACCATTGTAGTATTGGTTTTGCTTCATCCAGTTACCAGACTGTTGGATATGGAGTTTCAGGTCATCACAGGCACCCCACACTCTGTGAGGTGCTAACACAGGATACTTTGCAGCAATAGCATCGAGGTATTGTTGAATCTCTTCTTCGTTTGGCAAGCAAACCTTGGCAGCAGGATGTTCTTGTAATGCAAAAAGAAGGAGCTTTCGTCCAAATTTCAGCCATCTGTACATAGGAGAAGCTGTTAATCCAAATGCTAGAGCAACTGCTCTCGCCGCTGATCCTCTGGTTCTGAACCAGAATAAGACAAGACCAAGGCAGCCAGTCGCATCAAATTGGTTTGTTGTGGCACGGATCTTCTTCTGTCGAATAACTCTGGTGTTCTTATCAACAGTGTACGAATCGTAGAGTGGCTCAAATATATCTAGGAGCTCTCTGAATACTACATGATCAACTCCCCAGCAGTTGAGAAGGGCTTGATCATTGCCCGATTGATAGAGATAAGTAAAAGGAGATTGAGTGTATCTCTTAATTGCAATTCTAGGAGTTCTACGATCCCTTCTTCTCTTATCTTCCTCGCCAAGCAGTGGATTGTTGTAATCGGGGGTTAAGTAGTTATCCTCATAGTATTCTAGTAGTAACTCCAGGGCCATGGTGAGTGTCAATTGTGTTTTGCGAAAGAGTGTTTCGGTTTCGCGAAAGAGGAGTGTTTCGCGGAAGAGTGCTTGTATTTGCTTGCTGGAGAGCAATGTGAGTGTTTTAGCGAGGATAGCTAGTACCAGTAATTCTTCGTACCGATAGCTACTAGTAGAAATTCGTATCAGCAAAGCCAATCGATACGGTACATAGAAAATTCTGAAAATTTCAACTGCCGGCCAAAATAGGCCGGTAGGTGGCGCGGGTAGTGATTAAACAGACAGTTACTGTTTCTTCTTTAGGGATTCCAAATTCCAAATTTGGCAGTTAATAAAAGTGTTCGTCCGTTGGGTGTGATAAAAAAAGTATTCATTCTATACTTTTTATTGACTTTCGATTCTACTATTCACTTTCATCTGGTGGGAATCACTCAATACTCAATACATTGTTGTCACTCCACACGACGGCATCGTCACATAACATGACATAACATAACATAACATGATAACCTGTCCTTCCACAAACAACAGAAACATTACTAGTAGTATTCATACTGTAATTACGTATAACTCTACAGTAGTATTGTTATACAGATTCGTTCGTTCGTTCGTTCGTTCGTTCGATCGTGCTCTGCTCGTACGGTATCGTGCGTGCTCTTGCCAAACAAAGTTCAATGCTGCAAGGATGATTGTATTGTGTTGGTCCCGGTTACTATCACATCACTATCACTATCACTATCGGCAGGCAGCGCCGATTGCAGACCATACCATACCACAGCACACCACACCACAGCACACCACACCCTCGCTCGCTCGCGGTGAGTCAGTCCGCCGGGCGGTGGTGGTGATTCCAGGCCGTGGCGGGGAGCAATTCGCTCGGGGTCGGAACCGGGAACCGCTCCGGATCGGAAGCGTAGCGGTAGCAACAGCAGCAACAGTAACGGCAGTGTTCCTGTTCCTGTTCCTGTTCCTGTTCTTGCCCGGGCGATGTCGAACACTCGCTTTTTTCGCTTTCGCCTTTGCCTTTGCCGGTGGTGGAGGAGGAAGCCCCGCCATCGCGTTTGCGTTCGCCATTGCGTTCGCCATTGCTTTCGCTATCGCGTTCGCGTTCGCCGGTCTCGTCCGGAGCCAGGAGGAGACTGCCGAGTACCGACTCGAGAATGTGCATCATTTCCAGCTCGGAACCCTGCAGGAGCGACGAGGAGGAGTTTAGCGCCAGCGTCGCAGTCGAAGGATCGTCCGCACGGCTGCGACCATCGATGCCAACGGTGGATCCGCATCCGCGTCCGCATCTGCGTTCGTTCCCGCGGCACACCTTGTGCTTGCGGGCGGCCGGAGAATGCGCGATATTCGTAGTATTCGCAGTATTCGCAGTATTCATAGTATTCGTGTTCGTATATGCATGTGCATATGTATATGTATATGTACTATTCGTTGCCGTAGAAGATAATGGGGGGGAATACGAGTAGACAGTGGACAGAGAGGTTGCGGTATCGAAAAAGGAGGGCATCAGAAAGGATCGGCCGCTTTCGCTGCTGCCACTGCTGCTGCCGCAGAGCCGGTGAATGTCCATGTCCATGTCCAGCGAGAAGTCACGCTCGTCCTCGCCCTCGTGCTTCTGATGGACTCCCAAGAGTCGTTCGAGCAGGCCATTGTCTTTGTCCTCGTGATCGTGATTGTGATCGTGATCGTCCGGGTAGCAGTAGTGGCAATCGCAATCGCAATCGCAATCACAATTATCACTATCATCATCATCATCATCACTATCATCGTCGTCGTCGTCGTCGTCGTCGTCGTCGATGGCAACCGTACCGACGGCCGAATCCTTGGCACTTCCCTCATCCGCAATACTCGTAGCACAGAGCGGGATCCTTGCCACCGACGCACCGTCGTCGCTCACTTTCACTTTCAATTTCAATTTCGTTTGGTTCTCGACACTCGAACTCGAATCATCGGCTACGGCTACGGCAATCTTCGTTGCTGCTGTTGCTGTTGTTGCTGTTGCTGTTGCTGTTACGAGTGCATTATTTGCATATGCATCGTGTTCTACGACGAGGGACGCGACAGATTTCGGTGACCGGGCGCGAGTGCGAGTGCGAGTGGCAGCATTGGCAGCATTGGCAGCATTGGCAGCATTGGCAGCATTGGCAGCATTGGCAGCGATGGAACCGGAACCCGGTGGAGTGGCGAGAATCCCCGAGGAAGAATCAGAATCAGAATCAGAAATAGAAGCAGAAGCAGAAGCAGAAGCAGAATCAGAAGCATTTTTGGTTTGTGGCCGGGTTCCCGAGAGATTCGGTGAACGACATCGTCGTCCTCGTCCTCGTCCTTCGTCCCGTCCTTCGTCCCGTGATTGGGATTGGGATTGGGATTGGGATTGTCCCGTGCCGGCGGAGAGAGACCGAGGAGGTAGCGGAGATGGAAATGCGGAATAGTGTGCTCCCTGTGTTTTCTTCCTGCTGTTCATGATGAAATTGTCATTCACATTCACATTCACATTCGCATTCATATTCACATTCACATTCATATTCATGTTGCCGTTGATTGCTTCGTTGATATTGCCGTTGCTGTTGCCGTTGCTGTTGCTGTTGCTGCGGCCCGGCGAGGTGTCGATGAAAATCTTCCAGTCTTGTCCCGGACGGAGTCCCGAGAGGACACCCCGAACGTCCTTGGCCGTGGTCAGCTCGACGGTGTTGGGAACCGTCCCGAACCACTCGGCAACCGGTTTTGTTTGTGTTTGTGTTTGGCCGATTGTGTTGTTGTTGTTGTTTTTGTTGTTGGTTGGCAGCGGCAGCGGCAGCTGCTGCTGGCAGCGAAACGAGGCGGTGGAAACCAGGTTCGGGACCACCTCGACCTTCTCCCGGTCATCCGTGCACTCAAAGGTCATGATGGTCAGCAGCATCTGTCGGATTTTGTCGAGGACGTTGCTTGGCACCACCAGGGCGAACCGGGAGTGGTGGCTGTGGCTGTGGCTGTGGCTGTGTCTTTGGTTGGGTTTGTAGTTGCGGTTGAAGGAATTGTCCATGACGGAGACGAGTGCCGAGGCCATGCCGTCGGAATCGTATTTGCGCGCCAGAATCGGATCGAGGAAGCGGAATTGAACCTTTCCGATCATGACCGTGCCGGTTGGTGTGGGGGCTGGAGAACAAATAATGGTGTTCGTTTGTTCGTTTGTTCGTTCGTTTGTTCGTTTGTTCGTTCGTTTGTTCGTTTGTTCGTTTGTTCGTTTGTTTGTTTGTTTGTTTGTTGGTGCTAATGCTGCTGCTGTTGAAGCTGCTGTTGAAGCTGCTGCTGAGCTGAGATGAGATGAGACGAGACAAGACAAGGACGGAACGTAAAGGTTGCCCTGTAGTGCAGGACTTGCGATTGCGCTTCGTGGTTTGTTGGTCTGCTTGTACTGGAGGTATAGTTCGGGTTCGGAATCAAATCAAGTCAAATTGGATTGATGCGATGTTGATGTTGATGTTGATGGCGATGGCGATGGCGATGGCGCTGTTGTAACGTAGTTGCTGTGATGGAGTGAAATGGAGTGGGAGTGGGAGTGGAAGTGGAAGTGACTGTGACTGTGACTGAGACTGAGACTGTGAATGTGTGTTTGACATGGCTCGCTGCTTCGTTCCCGCACCAATGCTGCTGTGCCTGCTGTGATTGTTGGGCCAGCTTCGAAGCTGGTATTAGTATACGGTGCTACTAGCAGCAGTTCCGTCACGTTTCCTTCCATTCACATCCAGCAACGCGATCTGTGTGTTGTGTGACTGGAACCATGAACAAGAATAAGAAGAATAAAAGAACAATCAATAATACCGAAGTAATAATAATAATAAGAAGAAGAAGAAGAATGCCGTACCGGTACGAACAAGAACAAGATTAGATTCTCGTAACATACCGTATGTACCGGTACCGTGCAAATAACTATCCCCAGAAATTTCTCGATCGTGCTATCACGCACTACGTTTGTGATAGCCTCAGTAGCCTACCTACTTGTAGTACTGGATGTGCAGGTTTATAGTTCATAGGTGTGTTGGTGGGTTAAGCAATGCTAGAGGGGGATCCGGGAATCGCCAGCCTGTGGCTAGTTTTTGCAGGCTGGTCCGGTCCCAAGTTGCTTTGCCCACACACCGGCGCACAGCTTTGGCTGTTAAGCCTTTTCTGCGGGCGGGCGTGGTGGGCCTTTTACTTATTCTACTGCTAATCGTTTTAGGAGCAAAAAGAGTGAGCTGTAGGCTTGGTTCTTGCTGGAGGAATCCTTTGCGGGCTTGTTGGTGCTTTGCCTGTAATTTGCTGCTTACAGCCGTTTGCTGCATGCAGTTCGTACCTACGTTGGTGATACAGTGAGATCTTGTATACTCAAGGGTGTTCTTTGGTTCGTACGTCGTACGTTCCACGTGGCACTACCATTCCTTACATTCGGTTCGCTACATCAACTATCACGCACTACGTTTGTGATAGCCTCAGTAGCCTACCTACTTGTAGTACTGGATGTGCAGGTTTATAGTTCATAGGTGTGTTGGTGGGTTAAGCAATGCTAGAGGGGGATCCGGGAATCGCCAGCCTGTGGCTAGTTTTTGCAGGCTGGTCCGGTCCCAAGTTGCTTTGCCCACACACCGGCGCACAGCTTTGGCTGTTAAGCCTTTTCTGCCAATAGGCCAGATGGCCACAGGGTGGGAAGTGGCCGGAGATGAACCTGGAGGGGGCGTGGAGGACAGTGAGGGTGGGAGAAGCCTCATGGAGGATTCAGAGAGGAAGAGTCCCCAGAGGGGGGTCAGAGAGAGCTGCCAGGGGGAGTGGGGGCCGCGGCCGGCACCCACTCGTCAGGCAGGAAGGAGTATGTTCCATTGTTGAACATGACAGAGGCAAGGTTCTTGAAGATGGGGAGGGACTGCTGGTGCAAGTACCTCATCATGCAGTCACTGTGCCATCTTGCCAGGAGCTTGATGACATTAGAATCACATTTGCCCTGGAGCAGCGCCATAGCCCCTCCCGCGCGAAGGGAGCGGGCGGAGATTGCCGCAGGGGAGATGCCGGTGGTATGGTAGAGGGTCTGGGCATAGACTCGCAAGGAGGATGTGACCGTTGCCGCGCGCACTAGGGTGAGGACCCCCTTGTCAAAGTAACTGGCAAGTGTGAGGTCTGGGCTGAAGGGGTGGGTGCTAGTACTGCAGCCCCTGAGGTGGAGCACTTGGCGCGCGCATGCTGCCACAGGGCAGCAGAGGGAGTCGCCACTGCGTGCATGAGCCACTACTTCACCTTTGTCTCCATTCTTCTGTGTAGTGAAGGTGAGGGTAACAGAGGTGGCAGCAAGAAGCTCATGCTCAGGACCATCATGGTGGACAAGTTTGGAGCCCAGGTAGAAGGAGACCTCCTTGAGGTGGAAGGCTTGGTCGTCCCTGGTAGTACCAGTGTACTCACCAGGTCTGAGGCAGAAGAAGAAGGCTAGGCAGATCATGTTTGCAATGGCCTGCCTGGCAGGGGAAGGGTAGTCATGGTATGCAAAGCGGAGCGCATGCATGACAAGGGTGATTGGGACTGGTTTGACCCGGCAAGGGGCTGGGTCCAGTTTGGCATAGGCCTTGAACTGGGCGGTTAGCCTGAAGTCAAGACCGCCAGTTGAGTTGGTTCTGGGGTCTTTGGCCCCCAAGCGGGCCAGCGTCTGGCCCACTGACCTGAGGGTGTCTGATACTGTGCGAGATCTGATGGGCTTGCGGCTACAGGAGAGCCGGCCATCATGGAGGCGCTGGGCAAAGACTTGGAGGATGGGGATTGGATCTGTAACAGAGTGGAGGGTTGGTTCAAAGCCTTGAGACACACAGAAGTGAACCCATTGATTCCAATGGGCATCCTTGCACTTGGCATAGAGCTCAGTGACTGAAGCGCGCATGGTCTTCTGGATAGAGCCAAGGTCAGAGCAGAATGCATGGGAGGCTGCAGGGGACATAAGATCCAGGGCAAGTCCTGGGGGTAGGTGGTGTTGAAATGATTGAGAAGGGCAGTGTCAGAGAGGTCAGAGCGAGAGAGCAAATCAGCTAGGTGATTCACAGGACCAGGGATGTAATCCCGGAGGGGGACATATTGGTGGAGCCGCTGGTGCAGGGACTGAATTCGAAGGAGGTAGGCTGCAGGCCCAGTAGTAGTGGTGGCGCCTTTCCTTTGCCAATAGACTGCTGCTGTGTTGTCATAGCAGTTGTGAGTGGTTCTTGATTGGACACAGGCAGCTTGGGCAAGGATGTCATTGTGGGCAATGGACCCAGCGAGCTCAAGGTCACTGTTGGTGATGGTGCCAGTGGGGTTGTCAAAGGTGACTAGGTGGGAGGAGACCCACTTGGGGAATGCATGCCTCCACATAATGGGCTGCACCGCGCCAGTGGGAAGGGGGACAAAATGGATGCCCCCCATGCCCATACCAGAGGCATCACAAGCGCCGAGGGTGGCTGGGAAAGTGTCAGGGACTAGTTTGGCAATGGAAGTAGGCCTGTTGGATAGGTCATTGGCCAGCCATTGGAAGTCGCGAAGGAAGCTATGGACGCGCTTGGTGAGCTGGAGGCGCTGCCTGCCCAGTTCCTGGTGGCGGAAGGCTTCTTGGAGGACGGAGAAGAGGCCAATGGCGCCAGGGATGGCAAGGGCCATCGATCTGAGTTCCCCCAGGACTTGGTGCCATTGTTTGATAGGAACATGGCGCTGGGTGGGGGAAATGGAGTGAAGAATCTCCTGTAGCCGGGTCACTCGATGGGGGGGGAGGCTGATGGTTTTGCGGATGGAATCAATGAGCCAGCCCAGGATCACTTTCTTGGTGGTCCATCTGGCGTCGCCTTGGCGCATTTTCTTGAGGGAGGCGGGTTCCTGTCTGAAGGGGGTGTCCGAGGCATCGAGTGGCCGGAAGACTTTGTCCAGAGACTGGAAGAGCACCCTCTTGATGGCGCGTCGGGTCCATTGGTTGCCTTGAGCAAGGCCACAGAAGTCATCCACATAGACATCCCAGTATCGCACCGGCTTCTTGCTGGGAGTGGTACTATGAGGAGTGGTGCATCGTGGAGTGGACAGATGGGGCAAGGGGGGGCGGATGGGCTTGGGGGGAGCAGGAGGTGGGGCTGGCGTGGCTTCAGAGGGGAGATCCAGTCGGTGGGGTGTGATCCTGGCCTCTGCCAGCCCTGTGGAGAGTGTGGCATTGGCCAAGTCGGCAATGGTTTCAGTGAAGGCACAGAAGTTGGGGGGGCTGGATTTCCAGCCCATTGGATTGGTGAGGGGGATTCCAATGAGGGGTGGCTCGCCCTGTCGGGAAGGGAAGAGCACTCCTAGCTTCATGGTGTCTTCTGGTTTCAACTGGACCCGGTAGAATCCATCAGCTAGGTCTATTTTGGACATGTACACTGGACCGAACCTGGCGTTGGCGCGGTGCAGCTTGGAGAGGAGCCGGGGAAGTGTGTGGCCAAATTGCATGGCTTCTGCTGGGGCGAGAGGGATGGTGTCTTGGTTAACTTCAGAGTAAGTGTAATCTGAGATCATGCGGGGGCGCCGGCCTCGCTGGGGGACTAGCCCCAGTGGACTCAGCCGGAGGTTAGGAAGGTGGTGGATGAGGCTGGCTGGAAGGACAGTCCATTGCTGTTTGTCCATCATGTCGGCATATTCTTCCCGAAGGAAATCGATGCCCAGGTGGGAGGATTGATGGGGCCCCCTGGCGAGAGCCCCAGCAAGCCGGGCAGTGTTCCAAGGGGAGGTGTTCATGGAGGCTGGGGTTCCCTCCTGCCCAAAGTGGGCTAAGAGGGGGCCCGCTGGGTGGGGGATAGTACCCACACGGGGGTGGATGTCACCTCTACCCCGGATGGTCCGGATGAAGTTTCCCCAACTCGTACTGTGGTGGTACACTGAGGTAGCTCGGGTGATGTGTTCGTCTAGCCTGTCCCTGGGGAAGGTACTAGGAGCGGCCAGCGCGGTGCTGGGAGGAGAAGGAGAAGGTTCCAGCACGGCGCCGGGAGGAGAGGGGGGATTCAGCGCGTCGGCGCTGGGAGGAGAGGGAGGGTCCAGCGCGTCGCTGGGAGGGGAGGGGTATGGGGAGCCCAAGGCCGGGTTGGGTGGAAAAGCCAGCGGAGAGAGTCCCAGCCAGTCGATGGGCGGAGGGGAGCCCAGCGCGGTGCGGGGCGGAGGAGTTGCCAGCCGGTGGCTGGGTGGAGGAGATCCCAGCCCGGCGCTGGGTGGAGTAGGTACCCGTGGGGATGGAGGAGATCCCAGCCCGGTGCTGGGTGGAGTAGGCACCCGGGGGGGTGCTGGATTGAGGGTAGGGTCATACAGGCGAAAGAGAACGGGCGTGGGGGGCTTACCTAAATCCCTAGGGAGGGGAGGACCGAACTGTTGGGGGATGGGTCGGCTCTGATGGAGCGGCGAGGGTGGGGAGCGGGAAGGAGATGGGATGGGGGTGGCTGATGGGGTTGCCCGGATGGGGTGGGGAGGAGTGCGGCTGAATCGAAGGTGGTGAGGGAAGTGATTGGGTGGGGGCGCTGTCGTGGCCCCCGAGGCAAGTAGAGTGAGAGGGGGCGCAGCGCCAAGTGATTGGCGCTTGCCAGGTTTTCAGGCAGCATAGGCCTCTTGGCACCATTCCCAGAGCGGTTCCTTCTCTGTTGGAGTGATGTCGACATGGTCATGAATATTGCGGCAGCCGGTGAAGCAGCGGCCTCTGATGTGCCAGGAATGGCAGCGTTCTTTCCCATCGGGCCGTTTGAGAGGTGTTTTGCCCTTGGCTTTCATGGAAGAGATGACTAATCTCATTGCTTTGTTTTTGATTTTAGCAGTGAGGGGATTGGAGGGGTCAGAGAGCCTGGGATCTCTGTTTGGATTATAAAGCTGATCATCGCGAGGTCGGGGGGTCCCCCCCCCTCCCCCCCCTCCTGTAGGTTGGGCTGGAGGGGCTCCTGTCGGAGGGGCGATTGGCAGCGTGAGGGCTCGTAAGGCATCGACATTGGACACATTTGGGAGCCAGTTGAGGTTCTGGGTCATTCTGAACCTGTGGATGTCTTCCCCAAAGTCCGGGGAAGGGAGGGTGGTGTCTGCTTCCCATTGTTCTTCCAGCCACCCCCGGATACGGACCTGGAAGTAGTACACCACTATTGCAGGAGTGATCCGGTCGCCTAGTTCATCTGCAATGGCCCTTCTGAGGGGCATTTGTTGCCACTCTAACCTGGAGAGACCCCGTTGGTAAGACTTCACCACATTATGTGTGGCGCCTAGGAGGGTGGCTAGTACAGCAAGGTAGCTTTTCAGCTGAGTGGTAGCCTCGGTCCAATCGAGGGGGATGTAGGCTTTGGTCTTTTGCAAGTCTAGGGAGTCCTTGAGTGAGAGAGAGTTGCCGTGGGTGGAAATCATGGTGTCATACGCAGCTACATTAGCAGCCGCTTCATGTTCCCTCTTTAGGGTAGCTGCTGATCCTCCTGGAGGGGTGAAGGCTAGAGGTAGTATGCCATCTGCTACATCAAAGGGGTCGGTCCCATAGAAGTTGCAATCTTGGAACCTCTTGAGTACTGCTGTGGTGATGAGGGGTGCCTGGATGCCGAGGTTGTAGGCTTCTGTGGCTACTTGACTTTGGAGGACCATGTGGGTCTTTTCATGTTTGCTTTTCTTGGCCCAGGCTGTGTAGATAGGCGGAAGCTCTGCTTCAGTTGGTTTTCCGCAGAGTAGTAGGAGTCTTTCAGTGTAAAGGTCCCCCCATACTGCCCTGACAGAGTGCAGCTTGGAGGCTTCTTGTCGTCTTTGGTCCAAAGACTCACTCAGCCTTAGTTGCTGGTCTGTAAGGGCTGAGAAGGCTGCCGTGAGGGTGGGGTCTGCTTGTGCTGCAGGGCCTGCTCTGAGGCCCGGGAGGTCTCGAAGGAGGACGTTGCTCTTCATGTAGGCCCGGAGGTTAGCTTCAGCTCTGAAGGAGGGTCCGGGCTCTAGGAGACGTATGGCGCCTAGCAGAGTGGTGGGTTGAGTCCCCACTGCTCGGAGTGTGTCCAATAGGGGTTTGCAGATGTTCTCCAGTCCTTGCTGGTGGATGTGAGGTTGGAGGACTTGGAAGGCCTGCTTCGGGGTGAGGCCTCTGCACAACACCAGTGGGACAATTTCAAAGGGTAGGAAGCATACCTTATGGGCCTGGAGCATTTCAGTGTGGGCGGTCCCTTCAGGGATAGCGGGGATGTACTCTCTATCCGGGTGTTGTGATATGGTGGCTTCATGGTGGGCCATAAGGTACACCCGGCTAGCTGCAGCCCGCGACAGAAGAGCTGCATCCACTTGCACCAGCTCACCCTCTTGTCCTTCTACATCATCGATGTATCCAAAGGCCCGGCCCCGGTTGGCTGAGGGCTGGGTGATGGTGCCTGGATATCGTCTAAGACCATGGATGACCCGGAGCCGGTCCACCCCAGCTGCATCTTCTTGGAAGATGCCCAAGCCTCCAATAGCTTGGGCATTGAAGATATCGAGAAGTAGAGGGAGGAGTCTCTCCCCGTCGGCCTCCGTGAAGAGAGTGTAGATGGCTTGGTAGACGTCGTGCCTAGCAGGGGCTTCCCCAAAAGGCCCCGTACCTTGGAAGTACTCCCTGTAGTTCATCGAGTGGGTTGTCGGGCCGGCGTTAGTAGGAGGCGGCGGGAGCGGCAAGATGGAAGTCAGCGGCGTCGTTCTAGATACTCTTCTCGTAGGCGCGTTGGGCCTCCGGATGTATCTGGTAGGCGCGTTGGGCCAGCTGTAATCCTCGCGTTGGGAGGGTTACGAGAGTGGCTTGTACGGGTACAATAGGGAAGACTATTGGACCTGGACGTATAAGCCTTTTACTTATTCTACTGCTAATCGTTTTAGGAGCAAAAAGAGTGAGCTGTAGGCTTGGTTCTTGCTGGAGGAATCCTTTGCGGGCTTGTTGGTGCTTTGCCTGTAATTTGCTGCTTACAGCCGTTTGCTGCATGCAGTTCGTACCTACGTTGGTGATACAGTGAGATCTTGTATACTCAAGGGTGTTCTTTGGTTCGTACGTCGTACGTTCCACGTGGCACTACCATTCCTTACATTCGGTTCGCTACATCAATTGCGGTCGCGGATCCGGTCGAAGCTCGAAGAGTTAAGATTACGGTGAACTATTACTCATAATCTTACGAGTACCGTACGTACTCGTACTCGTACTCGTACGTACCACAGTGTATGCAGCAGGACCGGCCGACGGCTTTCGAAATCGGTGTGCGGGACCTGTCGGCAAGCAAGATTACGTATCCGTACGAATAGTAAGACCTACCTAGTACGGTAATTACGGTACCGTGCGAAACCGTTCCCGTTCCACCCCCGGACTTTGGATCCCACATCTCGGATTCACAAGAACTAGTAATTTGGATCGTGTGGTACTACGTACTACAGTACTAGTATTCAAACAACCCTCACGATTGATTTCCCACAATTCAAGAAAATCTGAAATCTGATGTCAGCAGCAATGCCACACCAGCCAGGCTTCAATATTGAAGTCTGGACGTTCTACATGATGTCTTAATTCCTCTATGTGCAAGCAAGACTATTGGATTTCAAGTCCACCAACGTCTTTTTTGCAACTGTTTAGTAAATCGGACGTAAAGACAAGAAGCTTTTCCAACGCCTCTTCGTTCGGAGGAGTACTACTACTGCTACTACTACTAGTTGTTGACAGAATAAATATACTACTACGTATTTAAGTAACTTTAACCAGCACCAAAGGTGGCCAAAGGTGGGGCCAAGAAAGGTGGATCTAAGCTACTACTCAGTCTGTACTAATCAGACTTTAACATCGCCTCAATCAAAGAGTCAGGACCCCAAGTTGTACTAGAACGAGGACAAATGTATCAAATGAACCGTGAAAGCAAGCAGGGAGGGTACAAAGAACAAACTGATGAATGATACCGGGAGCATAAGCCTAACAGGAGGCAGCTGCCTACAATCATACAGTAGGAAGGGTAGACAAATAGGAGGGGCATAGCGCCGCATGGCTTGGTGGAAAAAGCGGTGGGCTTGGAGGAAGAAGAACAAGGTGGGATGCAC